>JAHDVF020000875.1:1200000-1800000 GCA_022606425.2 Lepidostoma basale
TTACGCAAACGCGGCGACAATTTAATCACAAACATTTAAATAAATATGATTAAAACACTCACCTCTCCATTGCAAAAGCAATATAGAGTAGCCACGCAGAGACCCTGAAACAAAAAGAAAAATGTTGTATACTTTTTAGTATAAAATAATATGTATTTTACAAAAGATTATGATTCACACTTGTTGTACCCTTCAATTTGGTCATGCCATGTTTTCCTCGATCTGCCTCGACCCATTAACGTTTACTTCCGCTCTACATCCACATTCCTTTCTTATATCAGCATTTGAGGTTCTGTCGTATATCGTTCTACCACACATACGTCTTAGGGACCTACCGCATTTATTCTGCTTTCATCCTTCTTCTGCCAGTTCCATGCTACGCTTCCATACATTAGGGATGGGACCAGAACTCCATTGTGAACGGACGGATGAATGAAAAGAAGGATGAAAGTAGAATAAATGCAGTAGAAATAAGACCTGTGGTAAATCTGTATATGATGAGGCAAGTGACACCATATGTCGTAAAAACGATAACTTTTTATCACAATTTGCCATTATTTTGAGACGGGAACTAAATTTCGATGCCAATATTTTAAACAGGACAAGTTTTAGTACCTGAAAATGCGGCGACATCTGTGTCCTGAAGCCGAAGTTCGTTGTATAAAATAATAAATAAAGCCAAATTTAGAATGTGTATGTTGTAAAGGAGTTGTGTTTTATTGTATGGCAAATAACAATTTTTATTATTTCTCTTTCGACACGCATCTCGCTCGACCAAATGAACCACGACGACCTTCGTGGCAGAGTGGTAAGAGCTCTGATTCCCATTCCGAAGGTTCTGGGTTCGATTCCCGGCGATGGCAGTGTGATTGTCACACTATCTTTGGTCTGGCGTAGAATTCTCGTGACAATAAAATGGCGATAGATTGGCTACCTGTCACATGTCACGAGAATCAATATATATCAACCTAAAAACAAATTGTATACTGTAATTGGGTTCAAGCGACCTGTTGTATACATAAAAAAAAAAAAAACCAAATGAAGCAGTGTACTAGCTTAAGATGAACGCGTCAAGGATGCCGTATGATTGAATTTTGAGTGCTTGCCACTTGGTGTCCGGAAATTTTAATCCAGCAGTTTCTTTCTCTAAATGTTTATTTATAAGTTACTAAATTCTTATTGAATGTTTTTTGTACGTTAAACAATTACGGCTGTTGTTTAAAAAGATGAAGAGAGAAAATAAAGACTTGAAAAAGCGCTGTTTTGAGTTTATTTTTCTCGACACGTTTCGAAGATTTTACAGCTTCATCACCGTTTTAATTCATCAGTGTTTTATATAAATCGTTATAGAATTACATAATTTTCACGGCCAATATTTATCCAAAACAGAAAGAAGTTCTCAAAAGAACCCTTAGGATGCAGGTTATCCTTAAATGACAGAATGCTGGAACAGGTTGCAATGTTTAGATATCTGAGAGTGGATCTGTTCGGTGAAAATGATCTTGTCAGTGAAACAATAGGAGTGAAACAATAACAAGGCTTCGGCGGTATCGGGTTGTATCAAGGATATGGAAAAACAAGGTCAGAATATATAAAACATAAGGTCAGAATATATAAAACCTGCGTAAGGCCTATACTGACATATACCATTGAGACCAGAGCGGATACCGCAAAAACGAAGGCTAAAGTGGTGGCAGAGATGAGGACGCCGAGGATGATAGCAGGAAGGACTATTCGAGATGGGGTGAGGAACACGGCTATCCGCGAGATCTGCAAGGTGGAGGATGTCGTGAGATGGGGCAGACAACGTAGAAAATACTGGAATGAGCACGTGCAGAGGATGGATCCCACCAGAATCCCACACTGTGGCGCATCAGCGCCCTTGAGATGAGCAATTCATAAAAATGCCGCTTTACAAATTATCCAATTTATTATTATTATTATATTATTATCAGATTCCTGCCGGCTGCCGTCCCCCTGGAAGACCGCTGAAGAGATGGAGAGATAGTTGGGAGTCAATCTCCCAAGAGAGGCCAGCCTGATTTCAGGAACAGACCAAAGGTCTATAAGGAGAAGAAGAAGAAGAGAAAAAAAATTTACTGTATATCGAACTTCAGATTAAGTTTTGTGTTCCATATATTTTGATGAAAATACGCATTTGATAATGATCTAATATAGAAAAACATATCATCACAGTTTTTAATACAAAACTGTATTAGAAACAATAAGTGGTTATCGCAAACAAAAGTCTACCAAAAATATTTATTGTGTCTTGAACAATGGTGTATAACTCCATTTTAAATATTTTTTGTGAATGTATACTTATACTTGTATACGAATACTGGATTTCAATCAAATCTACATAGATGGCGTATTGAAACTGACATGTGAAGTTAAGCGTAGATTTGTAACATATATACAACCTCCAAAAATTTGTCTTACATGGTCATAAAGAAATAGGTGGAATGGGGAATGTTGTAATTACATAAAGCGCGCGCTTAAGCCAACCAATGACAGGTCATAAGTCCTGTAAACACCTTGATCAACCATATTCAGTTTCCAGTTTGCATCTTCGTCTCTATTGAGATACAATTAAATTCCATTTTAAATAATCGATACGATTAAAAACATCAGTTTTCTAGAAGTTTTATTATATTTCATGGTAATGGCATTTCATTCCTGAGTGAGGTAAATAAGTGAATCCAATAAAACATAAAAACGTTTTTTTCTTCTCAATATTAAAAAAGGTAATATACTTTTGTATTCCGATCTACGGAATTCGTATATAATACTATTTCCTAGAAATTATTTTGATTTCAATAATAAGACTGACATTGTGAAATATCTCTCTTTCATGAAATATGATATCTCGAAAACTTTCATTGAATCTTTTAAACGGAACAGTTTTTATTTCTTTGTAAACATTACTAGCTTTATTAAAATTTTAAATGAACATATAAATGTATTTAAGTTATTGGTTTTTGTAATATTTATTAACTGTTAAATTAATGCACTATTATATAACACAATTGATTTAGTTTCTCATGAAATTGTCGCGATGGCTATTTCGCTAACTAATGTAAGCATCATCAGGTGTTACAATCGACCATTTTGTAAGAAATTAAATCAATTGTGATATTATATATAATAACAGTGTCTTAATAAAGCAGTTAATAATGTTAAAATATCAAAGTGTTTCCGTCAACATAATGGATCTAATAGATATTTAAACAAATTTTTCATGAAAGTGGTCAGTTTTGACAGATATTAAAGTGAAATTTTTTAACTTTTATACATTTGGTTAAACAAATGTTTGAAATAAATCTAAAATAATATTAATTATAAGTGTTCTTATTGTTATCTAGTTCTTATCAACACAAAGTTATGGCGAAAATAGAAGAAAATTATATCGGAGCTAATATAAATAATTATTTACTAGAAATTATTTTAATTTCAATAATAGGAGAGGCTCTGGCATTATGAAGCATTAATATTTGCAGGCAAGGCAAATATAGCAGGCAAAACACTAAGAGATCGCGTGAGGAACACCAGAATAAGAGAGATATGTGAGGTTGAGAATATTATAAGATGGAGCAGACAGCGAAAAAGGGACTGGTGACTCCCCTATAATGCATTGCATAATCAGCCTCATGGGACTCGTCCTCGTGGAAGACATCCTAAAAGATGGAAGGACAGCTGGGAGTCTACTTCACAGGAGAATAAACACTCTGGAGAACATACCACATAGGTCTACAACAAGGAAGAATAAGAAAAATAGATTCATATTTGATATGGAAATTTATACAAATATTCAAAAAAACTATAAAAAATATTGGAAAGAAGTCGAGCACAATAAATGATAAGAAATCATATATATGTTAGAACTGTCAAAGCATTATCATTTTAAAGAGAAGATTTGGAATTGAAGAATGATATCTTACAATATTATTTCAGAGAAAACAACTTATTTGTTTGTTTAAAAGTTTTGCGAACTTTGAAATCATTATTTAAGCAAAATTAGAGTTATTCGATTTATATGGGTCAGACGCTATCCGAAGTATCATTACAAATACGAATGTTAAAATGGAGTTTTATATCATTGTTAAATAAGTAATAAAATATTCTAAACTCATTATACTTGTAATATGATGCATAAAAAGGGTAAATTATTGAAATAATTTTGCCAAGAAGTAGAACACTGCTAAAATGGGGAAGGATGGAATAATTGGATTTACATTTTTAAGATTTTCAAAAGGGGAAAGTTTCTGAATATTATTTTACATAGCGCCTAATTTTCAACAAAATATAATATTTAAGATCATTTTCTCAAGATAACCTTCATCTTCTTCTTCTGATTGTTGATCTTGCGATCTGTTTATGTAGAATATCAACTTTCTTTCTGTGATGAAGACGACCAGCCTTCTCTCCATCTTTTTGGTGGTCGACGGCCCTGTGAAGTCTCGTGCATCACGATCTTAGGAATTCTTGCTGGAACCATTCTCTCGATGTTGTCTCTCCAGAATCGTCTACTCTGCCTACTCCATCTTACTGTATCTTAAATTTTGCTGGATTTGCGAATTTCTTTATTGGGTATCCTATCTCTAAAATTTTTCCCAACAAAAGCTCTAAATTTTTTCATTTCTGCTGCTGTTAAGAGATGTTTGGTACTGAAAGTGTCTTGTTTTAGCTTCGATTCCGTAAGTCATTATAGGCCTGTTTTATAAATTCTAACTTTGCTTTCCACCAGCATATACTTATTGTCCTAGAAAGTGTCCCTCAGGTATCCGGAGATAATTGCTGCCTTTTCAGCCTGTTTTTTTTAACTAGGTATCTCCTCCACACCCAGATATCTGAACTTCATGACCTGTTCTTTGGGTTTATCGTCTACAGCCAGTTTGCATCTGAGAGACTGTCTGGATATTGTTAGACATTTTGTTTTGGCGACGGATATCATCATATCGCACCGTGAGTGTAAAACCGAAACAAGTGCAAATATACAGTTTGGAGATATGGGAGTTTAAAGACTTCATATTGCTTGGAAAAACTGTTTTTTTTTAAATAAACCAATGATTTTCGGTTTATAAGTACATAACTTTAAACTAAAAATCATTGGTTTACTAAAAAAAAAACAGTTTTTCCAAGCAATATGAAGTCTTTAAAATCCCATATCTCCAAACTGTATATTTGGAGATATGGGAGTTTAAAGACTTCATATTGCTTGGTATACAGTTTGGAGATATGGGAGTTTAAAGACTTCATATTGCTTGGAAAAACTGTTTTTTTTTTTAAATAAACCAATGATTTTCGGTTTATAAGTACATAACTTTAAACTAAAAATCATTGGTTTACTAAAAAAAAACCAGTTTTTCCAAGCAATATGAAGTCTTTAAACTCCCATACCTCCAAACTGTATATTTGCACTTGTTTCGGTTTTACACTCACGGTGCGATATGCATAATACTTCTTAGACGCAAGATGGAACCTCTAAAGCATTCATTGTAGAGGAGTATGCTACAATGAATGTTTTTTTTTGTTTAATTATATTATATTATATAATTTATTAAATAGTTGTTTATTCCGAAACACTATGATACCTTAATATTTCAAAAAACTATTTATTTTACGCGACAGCTGTTTCATTAACCAATGTTGACATCATCAAGTGTTACAACACTATATCACAATACTATATTAAATATAATTGTAATACAAAAAACAGAGTTTATTCATTAAAAGTTTTTAAAAATATTATTTATTACTACACGTTCATCAAATCCAATTAAAAATAAGCCAGTTGGATTAACGCTTACGTTTTTATTGTGTTTACATTGAAATTAATATTAAAACAAACGTTTTAAAAGTTAATATATTAGGTGTTTCGGAAAGTTCGATCGGAATGGGGCAACAGGCACAGCAAGCTAATTCTTCAACACGAGAACGCACGACATCGTATCGAAATCGCGGGTAAAAACAACATTTAAGTAAGTTTCTTTGTAAAGATGAAGTTCTAATATCAAGAAGAAGATCTTGACAAACCGTTTTTTTTCTTCTAAGTATTCAATACATTGTATCACGCAAAATTGTTATTTTTTATATTACCGAAGGGGTCGCGCACAAGCTTTGTAAATCTTTAGTTTTTTTGCTGATCTTCATGTTAAAGTTTTTCCAAATTGAAATTTAAAACACTCTGATATGACTGCAGAATTATTGTTCTTCTTCTCCTTTTTCTTCCTTGTTGTGTAGATCTACGTAATCTGTTCTCCAGAGTATTGCTCCACCTGTGGGGTAGACTCCCAGCTGTCCTTTCATCTTCTAGGAGGTCTTTCACGAGGACAAGTCCCATAAGGCTGATTATGCAATGCAATATAGGGGAGTCTGGTGGTGTCCATTCTTTGAACATGACCGTACCAGTCCCTTTTTCGTTGTCTGCTCTATCTTATAATATCCTCAACCTCACATATCTCTCTTATTCTGGTGTTCCTCAAGCGATCTCTTAGTGTCTTGCCTGCTTGATTTGATTTCATTCGATTTAATTATTAAATATGGAGTTTTACTTTATCAATGTTCAAGAAACAATAAATATTTTTTGATAGACTTTTGTTTTTTAATAGAAAGTTTCGTTGTATTATAAAATTTTCCATTTTTTCTCAAATCGATAATCCTTTTGAATTTGGTATTCAGCAATAATAATGGAATATTTTATTACTTCCTTATAGTTTCCGTTGAACAATAATACTCTTACTTCTATTGATACATAATAGATGGTAATAAATATTCGCTTTTTATAACATAGTAAAAACAAATATAATTAACCATTTATTACTTAACATACATTATTATACATTAGGAACTTATATGAAAGAGCTGAAAGAGTTCGATGTAGGTGCCAAAATGAGCGAAGTGTCAGTAAGCTGTCTCTTGTATCCGGATGACGCTGTCCTACTTGCAGACACTGAGCATGAACTACAAGTCTTGGTGAATAGTATGTATTAGGTATGCAAGCCAAATGACCTGCAGGGCGAGGTTTAAGCAGCAGGCCTCACTTGGGATGATGTTAGGCAGCAGGCATGCGATAGAGTCGGGTGGAAAAGGCTCCTTGAGGTTTTATGCACTACGAAGATGTGAAAGGACAATAAAAATAAAAATAATTATAAAGTACGTTTGATAGCGATGTATATATAAACTTGCCAATGTATATTATTTTAATATTAACTTTATTGAGTTTCTTTTGTTTTAAGAAACAAATAAAAATTAAATTCTACAATTCCATTATTTTAAACACTCGAATCGAAAAACCTGAAAAGGTAAAACAATTTTTTGGTTCCAATTCGGCGTATAATTTCGGGAATGTGGGTTTCGCCAAACACACACCGGACTGAGATTATGAAAACGGGTTTCGAAAGAACGAAAAGAATTATTTGGTT
The DNA here is from genome assembly GCA_022606425.2 of Lepidostoma basale. Lineage (NCBI taxonomy): Eukaryota > Metazoa > Arthropoda > Insecta > Trichoptera > Lepidostomatidae > Lepidostoma > Lepidostoma basale. Next base: position 1,207,425 of record JAHDVF020000875.1, read on the forward strand.
ACCGATTTGGGGTATACTCGTACACTCGAAAACAAGGGTGGAAAATGAATTCATTTTGGAGGTAGACCTGGAGAAGAGCGTTACTCTTTGCAGGACGAGGTTAAAGCAGCAGGCCTCACTTGGGATCAGTGGCGGTATTCCCATAGAAGCCCAGAAGCCCGGCTGACCAAAACCTCTTCTAGCTTACAGAGGGTTCAGCTCTTGTGGCTATTCCTCTTACGTCCGATGGGTACATTGTTGGAAGGTGATTTGGTGGATTGTTGGTTTATGCGGGGGCATGATAACTTAGATTTTGGGGTTTTGATTCAAAATTTCTTACGCAAGCCGGGCTTCTGGGATTCTATGGGAGTACCGCCACTGCTTGGGATGATGCCCTATCCACCGCGGAGGTGTGACAAAACAAAAATAAGAATAATAAGTATATTCATTACTTTTATCGTCAAACAAGCATAGGACACTTTGGGTTCGTTTATATTTGAGCGGTTCTCATAACAATCTTTCTTCATTTTTTATGTTGTCTCTGGTGTAACTTATATTTCAATGCGTTCGGGCCACGATTCCCAGCGGATGTATCCCGAATAAGCGGTGAAAACAACCGAAATTTCCATTTTAAATGCTCTCTGCGAGGCCTGGGACCAGCTTTGTCTATTACTAAGAAAAAACAAGAAGTCACATTAGGGGAGGCAATAAGTTTAATGTTCCTTTAGCATCGCGCCGTTCGGCGGAGTCGCCGAGGGAAGAGGTTCAGAGAAATATGACGAGGACACTTTAACAGCGCTTGCGGTAGGAACCCTTCGTCTCTCGGAGCGCCACACTTTCCTGGCGATCTTTAAAGCTCGGCGACAATTCTTATATTAAATCATAAAAATATTGTTTTTATAGCTATTAAAGAATAAGAGTTGTAATATTTGAGTCTCGGTGATGTTAATAATATAAGTTGATTATAAAAACATGCTGGTGTCATTTGAATTTGTATTTCGTTTTCGAGGGAAATGTTTTTTAATTTTTTAAATTTAATTTTATTCATGATTTAATTGTATCTCAATAGAGACGAAGATGCAAAATGGAAACTGAATATGGTTGATCAAGGTGTTTTACAGGACTTATGACCTGTCATTGGTTGGGTTAAGTGCACACTTTATATAATTACAACATTCCCCATTCCACCTTTCTCATGAGCATGTCTGACAAATTTTTGGAAGTTGTATGTATGTTAAAGTCACATGTCAGTTTCAATGCGCCATCTATGAAGATTTTGATTATATATGTTAATCTCTAAGATTAATCTATATATAATCTACATACTAACGCCATCTATGAAGATTTATGTTTATTAAGCATTAAGCAGAACATCTTTTTAACACAATGTGAAGCTTTCTTTTTAACACAATAGCGCCATTAATTTTATTCACTGTCAACTGATAAACAAAAACTCAGTTATAAATATCACAATTGATTATACAAATATGACAATTAATTTGTCACGACAGCTGTTTCGCTTATCGATGTTAGCATCGTCAGGCCGTACAATCAACAATTTTTTTTTATAAGCTGTAAAATTAAAAAAAACTTTGTTTTATGTATCACAATTGTATTTTTATTTTACGCGACAGCTGTTTCGTCAACCTATGTTGACATCATCAGGTGTTACAATAATAAATCAAATGTCTTTATGTGTATTTGTTCCTGTCAATTTGAATAATTCCTTTGATATTATTTTGAAGTTCTTCTTGATACATAAAAAAAAGTTATTTATTTAACAGTTTATAAGGTTAAAGTATCATAGTGATTCGGCCAAAACAATGGACTATTTAAAAAAAGTTTTTAGTTGATGCTAACGATGACCTGACGATGATAATATCGGTTAGCGAAACAGCTGTCGTGACAAAATACAATCAATTATGTTGATGGTTGAGGTATTAGTTTTGTTTAACTAATAATCAATCGTGATATTTATAACAGAGTTTTTATTTAAACAGTTAATAATGTTTAAATATCAAAAGGTTTTCGCCAAAACAATGGATTATTTAATTTTAATCGTTAAAACTCAATTTATCCGCTCTAAGGTAAACTATTTTATATAATAAAAATGAAAATGAGCACTTAATTAGTCTAAAAAAATATAGATATTTAGTTAACATCTATTGGATTTTGGTTGGAATTTGAAAATGACGCTGTATATTTTCCATTTAAAATTATACTGTGCTTATTTTTCAAGACCTGATTCTTCAGACACCCTGACACGAAATAGTAAAAAAACAAAAAAATGGGTTCACATAATTGGTTGCATGAAAACGTGTATAGAGCAACTAGAAACTACCACATTTAAGGTCCAAGTACCAACAAACACGTAAGACTTGCTGCAAACCAATCTCTAAGATTTAAACTTTAAAATATTACAAAAAAATTAAGGAAACACGACAACCATAAAAAAACTAAAATTAAATTAATTAAATCAAGTCAAATCAGTTTATTAACTCTAAAACATTAGCAACAGCATAAATGTTTGAGGCATCTATTGAATACATGTAAAATATTATACACACGCAACATAATACCAGGAACGCATTAGATATGGTTCGACATTAGGAAAACAAGATACATTCTTAAGTCGAGAGTATTTGTCCCCTGAACGTCTTCACTAATATGAAAGACATCGATCTCCGAGGAGACCGCGTTCAGAATACTAATTGCTCTTACCACTGGTGTCACCAGAGGCAAATGAGTTCTGGCGGCCTGTAGATAAAACAATCTGTGCTATCGCTGTCGGAGATATCTATAGGGGGAAAAAAGCAAACACCCTCCAGCACGGCCGAGTTCTCGAAATATCCCGTGATTATTCTAAAGAAAACAATGGAGAGAGCCATGTTGGGTATCAGTTTACGGGACAGACTCAGAAATGAGGACATAAGAGTCAGGACAAAGGTTTCCGATGTTATCAAGATGGCTACAACCCTCAAGTGGCGATGGGCGGGACATGTCGCTCGCGATCCAGTTGAAAAATGGACAAGGCGACTGCTGTGCTGGTGGCCAAGGACGGCAAAGCGTGGAGTTGGGCGCCCACAGTTGACGCGACGATGTCCGGAGAAGTGCGGGAAGTGCCTGGATGCGGATCGTTCAGAATAGAAGAGAACGGAAAATGCGAGAGGAGGCCTACGTCCAGGAGTGGACGGTCAATACAGACTGAAGAAGAAGAAGAAGATTCTAGAGAAATGGTTATGAGATGCCCATCTCTTCGAAGCTGTAGAAAATTGGTTCCGAGTATTAAAATTAGTGTGACACGAATGATAAATTCTCACTTTAGGCACAGTAAACTCGTGACTTTTATTTAATAAATGATATGCACTTCTACCGTAAAATGAGCCCGTGTTGTAACCACGAATATGCCTTTTATACGAAAACTTTTACAAAACTCGCCGTTAAAATCTTCAAGCGTGAAAAACAATCAAAAGTTGGTCCCCACCGACGTAAAATAAAGGCATATTTTCCAGTTTGTGTGAAGCAAAGTTGAACGTTTCATGATAAACTATTTCAGATTACGGAATGATAAAGTCCACGTGAAACGGTCTCGAGTTAGAGAGGGGCGCGGAATGGCGGCTGCCTGCGGGCATAATTTTATGATAATATCGGAAGAGATTTATTGGCGGGCATTTAGCGCCGCAGAGCAACTTATAGTCTATTACAAGGGAGAAAATGTAATTCAGATGTGAACGTTTTCTTTCCAGCCTAACCCGCCCCCAGCGCCAGCGATACGCCGCGGTACTGTGTGAAACTAATGCGGAAACACGCAAAATTGAATATGTATGATAACATAGGTTAATAAACCATAAATTAACATTTAATTGATTATAATTGATGAGAAATTTAAGGCATTACATCCTGCGGGGTTGTATTCAATTGAATATTTATAAACAATACGAATGAAAACGTCTGTTCCCTAGAAGTTTTATTATTGTTTATTTGAATGTCATTTTTCGCTCATTTAATAATGCCTTAGACAAGCGAAACATGTCCTTTACCCTTTCGTTACGGCTCGGTCAAATACGAATCGTACCGTCAAATACGGCGCGAATATTTCTAACCATTTTTTTTTGTTAAAACTTATATTTGAATGATAAATGTACTTACCAGGGCTATTTTCGCAAATTACATTTGTTCGGTTATCCCTTCGATATCAGATGATGAATAAAAAAATACTTTATATATTAACACATATTCATAATTCACTGTTTGTTTTCTGTACCACACAAAAATAGTAGAAATTATATTATAAAAAATATTCAGAGTAGAATTTATCATAATATTTAATAAATAACAGATAATAAATTTAACCAACGTCGAAAATCAAATGCGCGTGCGATGTCGGTCAAATGAATATAGTATAATGGCGGCCGATGGGATACTTCACAGATGTGATTTACCGACAGCGCGCATGTAAACCGTAATTATGACGAAATAAAACACATTTAATTTATTATCTTTACAGATTTCTGTAAAGGATATATGTAGGTAAGTATTGGAGTCATTTGTGATTCCAAATTCTTACAATAGAGTCACTACAAGTCGCAAAATGATATATCACGGCTACCGATATTAACGGTTAGGAAATCTTACACGTGATATGACGGCTACCGATGCGAATAGGTTAAAGAAAACAGACGTTGTCATTCGTATTATTTTTTTAATATGAAGTTGTACACCATTCTTCAAGGAACAATAAACGAATATTTATTAATCAAAACGTTTGCACTTGAATATTTTTTTAAAGTTTATATTACAACACTTTATTATAATTTAAACAAAAATATGATTCGGGACACAGAAGTTCTTCATACCTATTGAGCTACAGTGACCTATATGGTGAAGTGCGAGCACAAACCAACAAAGCGACAGCCGTGGCTAGCTGTTTGCGCGACACCATATATGGAGGAACAATTACATGCTCACAGAAAGCAAAGTCAGGATATATAATTAACTAAAAAAAACTTTTCAGAATAGCAGAAATGCGAACCCGACGCTCCATCACAGAGATCGGATCAGAAATGAGACGATAAGGTCTATTTGTGGTGTTGAGGACATATTATAGTAAGATGGAGAAGAAGCAGAAGGCGCTTTTAGAGAGATCATGTCGATCACATGGAAAATACGCGAATTGTAAACATTGCTAAAGAACAACATTTTGAATGTATACAAATTCTTGTAGACAAATACTGGATTTCACCCATTGCGGAAAAATTATTTTTATTTTACAAGGATTAATTGTATCTCAATAGAGACGAAGATGCAAATTGTTTTCTGGGAACAGAAGGTGGTGGCCGAGGCGCTTACAGGACTTATGACCTGTCATTGGTTGGGTTGAGCGATCGCTTCACGTTTAACAACATTCCCCATTCCGCCGTTATGACCACCACGTCTGACAAACTTTTTTTTGGAACTTGTATATATGGTAGGTTTTGTCTACAAGAATTTGTATACATTCAAAATGTTGTTGTATAAATACGAGTATAACTGGTACATGCAGGCAAAAAATTGGAGAGACATCTCCAGCCGAAATCTAGTACTGTATGATTTGCATAGACTTTCACAGTACATTAATAAAGGTTTTCTGCTTAATGCTTTCTAATCTTAATATAGATGACGCTAGTGTAGAGTGAACATAAAAATGTGAAAATAGGTGTAGAAACCTACCATATATACAAGTTCCAAAAAGTTTGTCAGACGTGGTGGTCATAACGGCGGAATGGGGAATGTTGTTAAACGTGAAGCGATCGCTCAACCCAACCAATGACAGGTCATAAGTCCTGTAAGCGCCTCGGCCACCACCTTCTGTTCCCAGAAAACAATTTGCATCTTCGTCTCTATTGAGATACAATTAATCCTTGTAAAATTGCTAAAGAAGAAAACCCTAGCAGTAAGAGATTACCAGGAAGGCCACCGAAGAGATGGAGAGGTGGCTAGACATCATCATCCCTGGACAGCTCACCACCCGAAAGAGGTCATATGACCTAAACTAAAATGAATGAGAAGAAGTAGTCTTTAAACGTATAAAAATGATATTAAAAAGGTAAAATGACAAAAGACGGAACAAAAATCAACGCTAAGATAAAATAAAACACATTAATACGGTATTTGATACAATTCAGGTGTCGATACTATAATACTAAATCCATGATAATGGCGAATTGTGACTCGGGGGTACACTTCACCCCGGTAGAGTAATTTATTTTATCCCTCGTCGGGCCTTCAACCCTTAAGTAAAATATATATTTTGAGAATATTAATTTTCTTTGAAATTAATTGGTGGGGGAAAAAATCATTTTATAGTTTAAATTATTAGTCGGTATTTTAACAAATGGTGAAATCTTAAAACTGATAAAACTGAAATATTTGAATTATGTAGTTAAGTTCATAATTTTAGCGAACATATATTAAAATATAAACGACAATCGTGATTTCTTCTTTATCGAAAAGCTTGTGTGGAAAATTTGTGTGTGTTTATACAGATAAACACACACAAATTTTCCATATAGTTGTAAATATACAATGTTTTTTTAAAGTTATTATAAATATGTTTTTTTTATATACTTAGTATACAACAATCACTTTAATAAAAGATAAAAAAATAAATAACAAACATGTTTAGAACTAACTAGCCCTTCATCAGTGATATTATATAAATATTTAAAGTAATATATATTTTTTCAATTTTCAATTTTTTTTTATAATATTTTTAATATTTATATTTATATAATATCACTGATGGGCTGGTTAGTCCGAAACATGTTTGGTACTAAATATATATTTTTAATAAAGTGAGTGTTGTATACTACTTATATATAAAAAAAGAAACATTAAGCATCTACAACATATTTTAAAAACATTTTTTAAATTAAGTGTTTTCATGAATGTGTTGAAAATCTGTGTATGAACATTTTGAATGAAAATATAAGAAGAGAAAGCAGTGCGAATGTTATGAACATTATAATGAAAGTAGCGTTAATTTAATTCAATTCAATTTATTAAAAAAATAATAGACAATAAGAGAATGGACCACCACACTACGCTAGTTGTTAACAGTTCTCGGTGGTTTTGCGAATAACATATCCTTGTTAAGCACTTTAAGGGTTAAACCAAAATATGTATTTGTGTTGACGGAGTGAGTCTGTCGATGTATTGATCCTGGCGAAACCAGTCGCTATTGAAATAAAGAGAAAAGTGTAAGTAGTTCTCAATTATTATTTTTAATAGAAATAGGAGTTCAAACCATTATCGAAGTTATCTTATAATACTTCTAAATATTTGAATTTGAAACAAAATTAATAAAATAGTTTTTTGCGAATATTTAAGAATTTTAACTAATTTGTACAATTTTCATGCCCGTTAGGGCACGTGTTATCATAAAATGAAAATTTCAAAAAAATATCAGTTTCCTACTTCCCCTAAATATAAAGGATTAGGGGGTGAGACTTAATTGACTTGATCAAAGTTCTTTTTTTAAGGGCCACCCTAAGCTAACATATTGATTCTAAAGACACGAAATAGGTAGCTAATTGTTATGTGAGTTCTGCACCAGGCTAAAGACAGTGTGACAATCACACTGCCACCACCGTGAATATATATCATACCCGGGACCTTCGCTGTGGCAGTCAAAGAACTTACGAAGGTCGTCTCCCTAGTATGATGAATTATTAATTAGATTGCAAAACATCGTATTATCTAGTAAAATATTACAAAAACAATTCTTTTTGAGTAGCAAAAATCAAAATAAATTTCAAGATTCATCCAACAATTGAAACAAACAAATGATACCCAGTTGTTGAAATTCCATGCATACAAATTGAAAATTTTCTGCTTTTAAATTTGGAACTATATGATGAAACAATTTTGGTGTATCTGCCATTTCGCAAATCCGCGGGAAAGGGCGCGAGGGTTAGAGGCTGGCGACAGCTGGTATAGGACGTTAAAGTTGGATTCTGTTAATTTGTCTTAGCGAACTTTACTCTCTGCGAGAGAAATGCCATTCTTCCGTTGATGTTTTATTCAATTTAAATCGTATAAATTACAATAATACTCGAATGTTATATTTATGATATAACTAATTTATGATATATTTATGATGATAAGTTTGGCTGCCTTTGGGAAACTGGGATACATACTAAAAAAAAAAAAAAACAGCATTAACTTAAAGAGGAAAATATATGAAGCTTGTATTCTGCCAGTAAGTACATATGGTCTGGAAACTGCCACTCTGACAAAGCACAGTGCAGAGATACTAAGAGTCATGCAGCGAGCGATGGAGAGAGCCATGCTAAGCCTGTCCCTTAAAAATAGGGTCGGGAACGAAACGGTGAGAGATAAAACAGGAGTCACAGACGTGATCCACTGGGTGACGCCTTTAAAATGGAAATGGGCAGGGCATGTCGCTAGAGCTGCAGATGAAAGATGGACCAAAATATGATCACAAATGAGTTGGAGGGATGACCTGGAACGATACGCTGAGGTGCTATGGATGCGGACTGCGCAGGAGAGATCGACATGGAGGGACATGGAGGGGATTTCGTCCAAGAGTGGACGGCGATAAGCTGAAGAAAAAGTTATATTTGAAAGAGATTCACTTCAGTGCTACAACGCATGTGCGCATTCGTGTTCCTGGATGTAAGGTTTCCTCATCCAATTCGGCATTTCCTTCCACTCCTCCAATCTCTTGACTCCAGGAAACGACTACAGATGTGTGATGGAGTTTTTCATGTAATGTTGCGGATGTCTAGAGCCTCAATGTTGTTTCATCCTTTCAACATTATTGGAGATGTGTCATTTAATTTAGGGACAATTCTAAGGCTAACTTTCCATGCTCACATCCATAGAATATGTGGAGTTGCACTGATAATGTTGAAATTTACTCTCCAAACTAGTAGAGTTTTCAGAGTAATTCCTATGTTTTGTGAATACTGTATAACTCATTGGTCCGGAGCCGGCCTGAGTGTGGTTCGGTGATAAGGAGTCCTCACGAGGTGAGATACTTGATCATGTTAGAAAGGGTTCAGAAAAGAATTCAGACATATCTCTATATGAGGGAGTTTGGTAGCTATCCGTGACTTTATCCCACTGCATTTGACACTGCACTACGGATAAAGAGAAATGGGTTAACACTTATCCATATCTTCAGGCCTATTAGGGTTTTTTTGAGAATTCCGGCATCTTGAAGGGTATTCATCTATATGGTTATCTTTGACAGCATCAGTTCAAACTGTTTTATATCCCTTGATGCTAGTGGGGAGAACACTGCCGCACTTAAGATAAACGCATTAACTAGGGTTTGAGGCTTTTCGAGAAAAACGGGTTTAAACTTTTTATTTTTATTATGCTTGTTCTCAGGAACTAGATAAGATACCAACATGAAAGTTGTACCAAAACAAAGAGAAAGAGTTTGAGAATCCTTAAAAATACAAACATGTATAAAAATAAAATAAAGTGTACATATAATTAAAAAAAAAAGTGCTTATCGCTAGTGGCCTCTTATACTTTAAGGCCATAATAACTAGTCATAAACGCATCAACTACCCTACTTGATGCATTTATGCTTAGTTAATCAATTTAATGCATTTTATATAGTAAGCTTATACCTCAATTCTTCAACAACCAACAACTACATCACATAATGCATTTATGTTAAGGAAAATAGCTATTTGAATACAAATATTGCAAAATCTTGTAAAATTAGTGCGATTCCTCAAACATAGTGCATTTATGACTAAGAAGCTATTGAATGCTAGAACACAAGTCTGTACTTACTACAGCTAGTGCGTTCTTGATAAGTAAAACTGCACTCGAAGTCTTAATACGTTTATGAAAACTGAAAAACCGAGAAAATGAAGAAATCATGAAATGTCACTTTGAGAAAGTTGTAGATCTCGTTTTCCAGATACCAGATAATGTAATAACTCAATTTCAACAAAAACCTTAGTTGATGCGTTTATCGTAAGCGCGACAGAGCAATTAAACTGTTGAACATAATCGCTTTGGAGATCAACGTCTTTCGTATTAGTGTAAGTACGTTAGAAAACAAATATTCTTGATATTAGAGAGTATCTTGTCTTCCTAAAGTCGAACCATCTCTCATGTGTTCCTAGTTTACCTGTTCTCAAATAAAGATACCTTATTAACATGTTTGTAATGTCTTTTGAGTAAATAAAGTAAATTTGATTGTTTGTTCTTGAATTTAGATCAATTGGAATTTAATATTTGAGTTTGAAGCTGATAGTTTATTCTATAGACCAAAACCTGAATGCAGTCTGCAAGAGACAGAGTGGCTTGGAAGCAAGTGGAGGAGGCCAATATCCAGGAGTGGACGGGAATAGGGTGAAGAAAAAGAAAAATAGTTTATTACACCTCAAATAATCTCAAATAATCTCGCCTCAAATATTTCTCGTTGGGTTTGTGCGGTGATAGCGTGTTCATCCATGCAGGGATTTGTGAAAGATTATACATAGTTATCATCTATTTTCTCAAGTAAAAGGTTTAGTAGTGAAGTCGGTAAGTATTAAGTGATTTTTAAATTAATCATTCTTCTTCTTAAAGTGCCCTGTCAGGTTCCCCCGACGTTGGCGATCACCCTGGTAAACTCTTCTCTATCCTGCGCTGTCCGGATTAGCTCCTCCATAGTTCCGATTCCCGTCCATTCCCTCACATTGCACAGCCAAGAGATCTGCTTTCTCCCTGCCCCCCTGCGGCCCTCTATTTTTCCCTTCAAAATTAGATGCAGCAGGCGATATTTTTCTCCTCGTAGAACGTGACCCAAATATGAAATCTTGTGGACTTTGATCAATGTCAGCAGCTCTCTTTTTACTTCTGCACGATTCAGGACTTCTGTGTTCGTCATTCTGTCTGTCCATGGGATGAACTCTGTCCATTCTTCGGTGAAGCCACATTTCAAATGCCTCTAACCGGTTCATTGTATTTACTTTTAATGTCCATGTCTCACACCCATATAACAGAACAGACCACACATAACACCTTTACATCCTCTGTCTTAGTTTTAAGTTGACATTGTCATTGCAAAAGAGTGACTTCATTTTGTTAAATGCTGTTTTGCTGCTTCAATCCGACATTTCAACTCTACATCTGGGTCAAGGGTGTCTGTAAGCATGCTGCCGAGGTATCTGAACTTTTCCACCTTTTCAACATTGTAACCGTTCAGTTGCATCACCGAACCAGTATGATCGTCCGAATGTCATATAATCATTCTAAGTATCCTTATCTCAAACCAATAGATTTTAGATAAAAGGGGTGAATTTTTTAAAAGTTTTTAAACATTATTTTTAATAATTTTACACCACAGGATAAGTGCTTCGTACGAATTCATTAAGTATATAAACAAATAATTTATTATTGTGTTGTCTCGCCATTTACTTTTGAACGGTTCCAATATAGTAATTTGGGAACTTATACACCGGTAATAAAGTCTTCGTTTGTCCAATTTCAACTAGTTGGCAACAAAGTTGGTTTATTTTGTTAAGTTACGGATACTGATTTCACATAATTTAAAGTGAATGCTTAGGTTTGTGGAAAGTTTCCTTGGACTTCGAAAAACTTAGCGCGCACTATTTATATTTAGATGGAAGGTTTCGTTTACAAATTTGTACTTTAGAGAGCCATATTTTCTATTGTTGATAAATCTTAAAAAAAAAAAAAACATTTGATGTTATAAATGTAGTCGGATAAAACATGAATATTTTTATTATTTACCAGCTTGACTTGACAGTGAGGACGATAGCAGAGAAGTCACTGAGAGATCGGGTGAGGAATACACCAGAAATAGAGAGAATGTGAGTTTAAGGATATTATAAGATGGAGCAGACAGCGAAAAGGGGACTGGTACGGTCATGTCCAAAGAATGGGCACCTCTAGACTCCCCTATATTGTACTACATAATCAGCCTCATGGGACTCGTCCTCGTGGAAGACCTCCTAATAGATGGAGGGACAGCTGAGAATCTACCTCATAGAAGAACAGACCACATAGGTCTACAACAAGGAAAAATAAGATGTAGAAGACTAACATAAATAATGATACAGAATTATAACTATTATATTAACTAGATTAATTTGTAAAAAAAACAATATAAGGAAGAAAGAAGGTCTACATTAAATATATTTAAAAAAAACAGTGTGACAATCACACTGTCACCGCCGGAAATCGAACCTAGGACCTTTCGTGTGACAGTCATAACACTTGCCACTCGGTACGAAGGTCATCAACACAATGTCCACTCGGCGACTTATTAGATCTGTATACCCTTTAAGAGAAACAGCGAGATGATTTGTTGTTGCTGTTTGCGATTTGAAATGTTTTAGAGTAGATGATAAATTTACCTGAAATGATGCCGTAACTGCTGCAACGTACTCGTACACAAGCTCCCAGGGGTGCTTGTTGGGCGGTCTGAAGGGAGATACCAAGTACTGAAGACCAAGCAGGGGCACAAGCAGGAAAGTGGCTCTGGAAAAATAATTTAATAGTGATAATATAAAGCTACAATAAAGTAAATATAAATAATTTCTGATATGTTCTCCTTCACTTTGTATTGTGGATTCATATTTTAATAAATATAACTACACTTAGTATCACAACATCTCATTTCACCCATCACAGACATGTTTCGGTTATAACATAACCTTTTTCAATGTACAAAATTTCAACCATTTATTTTTACTATGTTAAAATTTTGTACATTAAAACAGGCTATGTTATAGTGATAACCGAAACATGTTTGTAATAAGTGAAATAAAGTGTTGTAATACTAAGAAATTTTATGAATAAAAACACTGTTTTTCGAATGAATTTCGAAGGTACACCTTATTATCGGGCGAACGATATAAATCCGATAGTTTATATTGTACGGACAAGAATGGTGCCTCTATGGGTGGTCCTACTACAACACTCGACGCTCCTAGAAACTACAAAAGTCAACCAAACCCTCCACCACAATGGCAAGAGAAGGAGGTATACTTTATAAGAATATCTTGATGATTTTAATTTTTTTTTATAAAATGTTGTTGTATACAAAGTATACATAAAAAAACGAACATAAAACTTCCGCAACACAGGTTATGGCGAATATGGAATAAATATTATTTTCATTATGGAGTTCTAGTGCCAACCCTCATGTATGGAAGTGAAGCTTGGAGCTGGCAAAAAAAGGATGAAAGCAGGATAAACGCCGTAGAAATGAGATCACTAAGAAGAATGTGCGGGAACACGCTGTATGATAGAATACCGAACGATGAAATAAGAAAGAAATGTAAGACAGATGACTGCATCATGAATAAAATTAAAAAATGATCCTTGAGATGGTTCGGACATATGGAACGAATGGATGAGAGTAGAATGGTTAAAAAGTTGTACACAAGCAGTGTGAGTGGGAAAAGAAGCCGAGGACGACCGAGGAAAACATGGCATGACCAAATTAACCAATTACTAAAAGGCGGCCACATTCGAAGTCGGAATAATCGACGTGCGTGCATGGTGCGATGTATGAATGTGGAGGAAGCCCGAGAGGTGTGCCAGGACAGGCCAGTGTGGCGATCCATCCTCTCTGCCTACCCCTCCGGTTTTCCGACGATGAAGGTGTAAAACATTAAAAAAATACTGAAAATAATATTTATTCTATATTCGCCATAACCTGTGTTGCGGAAGTTTTATGTTCCTTTTTTTATATACACTTTGTATACAACACACATTTTATTTAAAAAAAATTAAAAACGAAACATGTTTCGAACACAGCTCTTTGATAATATATAAATAGCATTTTTTTTTCAAGAATGCGGTCAGTATTGACAGATATAAAAATATCAGTGTGTTGTTTACAAAGCATATAAAAAAGAAACATTAAAATAAAATTTGTTTGTATTTTTTTATAGTACATATTTAGTTGAATTCCACTCATGGGCGGACACCAGAAGATGGCAGCGAGCTGCCGAAACCGGTCGCCATAAATGTAAGTGGAATTAATCTAATATACAGGTATATATTTTTGTTTTATTTTATTATTATTTTCATTACTTACAACGAACTTCAACGTTGTACTAAAAATGACGTGAAAAATAAAGTCAAAAGGGGAAATAATTTTTTTTTTAAATTAATTAATATATCGTTATAAGTGTTAATGCCTTAAGTTTATCAAAAAAGAAAATTATAGTTAATAAAAAAAGAGTAAACGGGAATGGGAAGACATGAATCAAGGCAAATGAAGAATTTACAAAAAAAATGCTCAAAGTTAAGGCATTAAAACTGTGGAATTCCATATATATTATATTTACACTTGAAGAGGGAGTTCTCCTCTGAAACATGTTGTGATACTCGTATTTAATATTTGTGGAAAATAAACAACGTTATTTTTCAATTCCAAAGTGTAAATTAATTATTGTACGATAGATACAATTTTTTATAGTTTTAATCTAAGGGATACGAAATGTGAAATAGTGAAACATTTTTGCTGGTTCTTAGGATGCAACTTGGGCCTTTAATGTGATCGTTTTCCGTTGCTTTCCACATGCACCAGATTATTTGAACCCATTTCATTTTTAGCTATTGATTCTCATGGCATGCGATAGACGGTGCTAGTACTTCGCCATCTTTATTTGTCACTTTAATTCTACCAGACCGAAGACAGCGTGATTTTTTTTACACTCTCATCGCCGGGAATCGAACCCAGGACCTTCGGTGTGAAAGACATAGCTGTTGATACTCTGCCACGAAAGCCGCCATTCACACATTGAATTAATATAGGTACGTACAGATAACGAAAAAGAGCAAAGTCGACAGCCGTATACATCAGTCTAGGCTTGCATTTAATAAAAGGTCGAAAATAATATAATCAAATAATATAGACCTAAAACGGAGTATCTTGATGTACGGCTGCGAGACATGGTGCCTATCCGAAAGAGATAAGCGGAGACTAGATGCTTTTGAGATGTGGTCCTATAGAAGACTATTAGGAATTTCCTGGAGAGACCACATCATGAATGAGGAAGTTCTTCAAGGAATCGAAGGAGGAAGACACCTGCTCAGGACCTTGTCCGAAAGGCGTGCAAGATGGATCGGCCATGTAATACGGCAATAAGGTCTCTTGCATGCCATAATGGAGGGTATGACCGATGGGACAAACTCTAGGGGACGCCCACGCAGAGATTACCTGGAGGACAGTATTTATTTATTTTATTATTATGATGATTTGTATTCTAAGTGCGCCGTTTTGTGAAATCAATTACTCCAAGGGCGCACTAGGAAATGACTGACCGAACAGTGCAGTCTTCAGAAGTTTCTTAAATTTAACGTCACTATCCTCATACTTAATACTAACATGGAAGCTATTCCACGCCAACGGACCCGCAACGCTGAAAGCACGATCATAGAAACATGCTTTATTGGCTCTGACTGGAATCGCTATGTTGTTTGCACTTGTTTTTACTGATCGGAGTGAACGTTGCCTTTCCGTTGGCATGGGTGTCACGCAGAGGTCCGATATATACGCTGGCACTCTCCGGTGTCGAGCCTTAAACACTGTCAAACACAATTTATATTTTACTCGCTCTCGGATTTTAAGCCAATGAATGTCCTACAGGAGCGGCGTGATATGACGGTATTTTTGTTGCCCCATAATCAATCGGGTAGCAGCATTAAATACGCTTTGTTTTCTGCTTAATTGATTATTTGGCAGTCCAGCGTACATTCCGTTGCAATAATGCTAATGAGTCGCACAATACAGGGAAGAATGGAAGAGAAGACTAGAAGAAATTGCTGCAAACCAATCCCAGGATTAAAACTTTCTAACTACGATAACGCTGCAATATTAGCAGAAAACGATGATGATATTCAGAGAATGCTATAAATTTTCCGTCCTGCATCTGAGAAATGCATTATGACGATTTCTACCAATAAAACGAAGTGCTTTACGATATCAAACGAGCCACTCAGATGTAAACTGATCATTGATTCTATACCTATTGAGCAAGTCATGGGATTCGCATATCTCGGTGTAGAGTTCTGTAGCAACTGTGACCTATATAGCGAAGTACAAGCACAATTGCGACAGCACAAAAGTAGATTTTATCAAATATTTGTGAAATGTATACCTACATCTGTATACGAATCCTGGATTTTCACCTGTGGGTGGTTAATTTAAATTTTTAATTATATCTCAATAGAGACGAAGAAACAAACTGGAAACTGACTATGGATGATCAAGGTGTTTACAGGACTTATGACCTGTCATTGGTTGGGTTAAGCGCACGCTTTATGTAATAACAACATTCCCCATTCCACCATTGTTATGATCATGTATGATACATTTTTGGAAGTTGTATATATACTCCAAATCCATACTTATTTTCACGTGGCAGTTCCAGTCAGCCATCTATGTAGATTTTATTGTACTAATTAATTTTTTAGATTAATCTATACAATCCATCCACTAACGCCATCTATGAAGAATGATTGTTTAGCATTTAGCAAACTACTTTATTAACACAATGCGAAGAGGCTACCGCCTCCTATCGCTCTGTTAGAAGTCGCCTGGAGTATCCACTCCTATTTTATACGCGTGCGCTTAACCCAACCAATGACAGGTCATAAGTCCTGTAAACACCTTGATCATCCATAGTCAGTTTCCAGTTTGTTTCTTCGTAGATTTTATCATTTACATCGGTAAGAATAGTAAATAAAAGTAGATGAAATAGAAATAGACTACTTTTATGATCATAAACTAAATGAAAATAAAATTTGATTTACAAAAAACATCTATAAAATTCGAATCAAAACAACAGTTCTCTAAACTAACCTAAAATTTTGGAATAACTTTTTGAAAACACTGTACGAGGCATCTCCAGAAAGTAAGTGTACTGAATTTTTGTAGGTTACAATTATTTTATACAACATTTTGAATGTATACAAATTCTTGTAGACAAATACTGGATTTTCCATCGCGGATAAAAGTACTGTATAATTTGCAGAGACTTTCACAGTGCATTAATAAAGATTTTTTTCTTCTTCATGCTTCCCAATCTTTATAGATGACGCTAGTGTAGAGTGAACTAAAATATGTAAAGATAAGCGTAAGATGCTAGCATATATATAAGTTTCAAAAATTTGTCAGATGTGGTGGTCATAAGAAGGGCGGAATGGGGAATGTTGTTAAACATAAAGCGATCACTCAACCCAACCAATGATAGGTCATAAGTTCTGTAAGCATTTCGGCCACCACATTCTGTTCACAGAAAAACAATTTACATCTTCGTCTCTATTGGGATACAATTAATCCTTATACAATTATTTTATTTAAACAAAAAAATTACGTGGTTACCGTAGTACATATGTTAACTATTTTTCGACATAGTCGCCATTCCTCTCAATCCAGGTGGTGAAGTGAGGTATCATCTTTTTGATGCCTTCCTCGAAGTAGTTTCCCACCAACCCCTTCGTCCACTTCTCCACCTCCTTATTTACCTGGTTGTCGGTTGAAAACCTTTTTCCACCCATGTGCAGCTTTGGGGAGGTAAAGAGATAGTAATCTGAAGGTGCTAGGTCAGGGGAATGCGCGGGATGGTTTAGATCATCCCATTTAAACGAGGCAAGCAGTTCCTTCTGGCATTGTCGTGCAGCAGGAAGACTCCCTTTGTTAGCGTGCCTCTCCTCTTGTTCTGAATCGCCCTCCGCAATTTTTTTAGGGTCTCACAGTATCTTGCAGAGTTGATTGTCTCCCCCTGAAGCATATACTCAATTGCCTTGACAGTCCCAAAACTCAGATGCCATGATTTTCTTGGCTGAAATGGTGGTTTTGAACTTTTTGGCGGAGGGTGAAGAGGTGTGACGCCACTGTTGAGACTGCCTTTGGGTTTCAGACGTGTAGTGTGCCACCCAAGTTTCATCTTCAGTAACGATGGAGCAGAGAAATTCATCTCCATGGAGTTTGCAGCGCCTCAAAAACTCTTGCCCGGCGCCGCTTATTTCGCACTTGGCGGAAGATTGGATTGACATTTTTCATAAAACGTGTTGTCGTGTCGACACTTCATAACGTACTGACTTCAAAACGGTCTCGTTGTGGAGGGGAAGGGTCAGGCTACACGAAAGTGTAGCCAACATGTCGAAAATTAAATCCACCCGGTCGTGAGAGCCCAGTACACTTACTTTCTAGATATGCCTCTCGTATTTTCACAACACTTTTTGCACCTTTCACAAAAATGTTTCGGGACACAGACTTCCCTACTTCAATGTATGAATTTAAACAGTCAAATCAAATATAATAGTCAGTAGAAATATGTAGTAATATGTAGCATCATTATCAAACCTTTGATATTCATTTATTTATTGTTCTTTGAAAAATTATGCAAAACTTCATATTTAATATAATAATTGCCTGTTTTCTAGAAGTTTTATTATTTTATATGGGAATGACAAGTTTTGCATATCTAATGTATTATCAAAAAACTTATTTTGATATCGAAATATTTTATAGTGGTAGTAAGGTTAAACGTTTCATTCGTGTAAAATATAATAAAAATTCTAGAAAACCGGCGTTTTCTGTTATGAAATTAATTCCATAAAGATTCTGGAATCAAAATGTGGAATTTTGCGAGGATGTTTTTTTAGGGATAACGTGTAACCTTTGTTTTATACACTCTTATATAATTTATATTTATGTTGAGTATATACTCTGTTCTCATCTCAAATATTTGATACCTCCGCCGTAAAACATGATGCCGCGGATAGAATTGATACTCTAGATAAATTTAATACCACGGAAAATTTGATGCTTGAGGAAATTTCACGCCCCGGGAAATTTGAGGTAAATATAAAAATGTAATGGGATCTGGAAAGATCGTGAAATCAAAGGAATTCGTCGTAAAGATACTTCAAACAAAGTTCATCGTATTATTTTTTTATACGTACAAAGCACCAGTACTTTATCATATACACGATTCTTAAATGATGTGCGGTAGGTTTATTGGGAGCCTCTTTAATCGAACAATCTTATAGTTTAATGCTATCATTATAAATTATAAATATTGCTTGACTACAGTGGGTCAGTTATTGCATTTGAACGGCCGTAACATCGATAGGGTTGAAAATTTTAAAAACCTCTTGACCCAGATGTAGAGATAAAATGCAGAATTGAGGCAGCAAGAGCCACGTTTAATAAAATGAAATCACTCTTCTGGGATGGTGTTTGGCATCAGGCATGCGATAGAGTCGGCTGGAGAAGGTTCCCTGAGACCCTATGCACCACATAGGTGTGACAACAAAAAGAAGAAGATTTTTTTCTAGAAGTGGACTTATTCCACTTTAAAAAATAACGGCTCATATATAAAAAGTAGTGTGAATGGAAAATTATTCAAGGAAGGCCAAGGAAGACATGGCAAGTCCAAATTAATTAAATACTAAAATGAGGCAATGTTCGAAGTAGGAACAATCGACAAGCGTCCGTGTTACGGTGTGTGAATGTAGAAGAGGCGCGAGAATCGTCAATATAGAACAGTATGGCGGTTCACCCACTTTGTCTACCCCTCTAGGGAAATAGTGATAGTTAGTTAGTAAGTTAGTTCTTCTCTGGTTTCAATCCTGGGATTGGTTTGCAGCATTTTCCTCCATTATTCTCTTCCATTTTTCCCTGTCTTGTGCGGCTCTTTTGAGATCTGCATATGATGAGCAGCGTACGTCCACCAACAGGTCCTCCAGGTACTCTCGGCGTGGGCGTCCCCTAGAGTTTGTCCCCTCGATCATACCCTCCATTATGGCATGCAAGAGACCTTCTTGACGTATTAAATGGCCGATCCATCTTGCACGCCTTTCGGACAAGGTCCTGAGCAGGTGCCTTCCTCCTTCGATTCCTTGAAGAACTTCCTCATTCGTGATGTGGTCTCTCCAGGAAATTCCAAAGAGTCTTCTATAGGACCACATCTCAAAAGCCTCTAGTCTCCGCTTATCCCTTTCGGATAGGCACCATGTCTCGCAGCCGTACATCAAGACACTCCATACATAGGTCTTGATGAGGAGTATTCTCAGTTTTAGGTCTATATTATTTGATTATATTATTTTCGACCTTTTATTAAATGCAAGCCTAGCCTGATGTATACGGCTGTCGACCTCGCTCTTAGACCGACCGTCCCATGTTATTTTGCTCCCGAGGTAGACAAACTCCTTGGTGTTCTTTAGTGGAACTCCTGACATCACTACTCTCATCTGATGTTGCGTTCGGCCTACAGTCAGCAGCTTTGTTTTGTCCTTATTTATCTTCATGTTGTAGCTATCTTGAAGAATGTCTTGCAAAGTATCTAAGGCCTCCTGCAGTTCCTCCTCACTTTCAGCAACCATAGCAATATCGTCAGTTAGTTACGAAGGTTTAAAAAAAAATTTCAAAATAATTTCATACTGCAATACTAAAATTAATAAGCCACGAAAATGATTTTACCTAAAAGCTTGCAGGGCCGTCCTGGAAGGACCCTGCGCTCCCCGGGCTGGATTCGCCCTCAGCTTGGTGCAAAGGACCCTGACTATGTTGCAGAGGAACACCAGATTCAGGAAAATGGTAGTGGCCACCACGTATACCAAGATATTCGTCTGAGGACTCTCGTTCATCCAGCATCTGAAAAAAATAGCAAAAATTTAAATGAACTATTCTTCTTCTTTCGGTGCCGTGTCAGGTCCCCCCCCAACGCTGGCGATCAACGCAGCAAAGGCATCTCTGTCTTGCGCTACTTGGAAAATGACATTTAATTAATTGTCCTTTATCATATAAAAATACACCTCACACTTAATCCATAGATTATTTTCTTTTGTTAATTTTTTTAATTGTATTATGTTTTCATCTTCGTGTATGAAACAATCATCCGAACAGTAGTGACCTATGGGTGTGAGGCGTGGACAATGACAGCGAAATCTGCAGAGCGACTGGATACTTTTGAGAGAAGGGTGCTGCGCAGAATTCTGGGGCCTGTGAATGACGGTGAAGGCTGGAGAGTGCGGCATAATGACGAGCTGTACAATATTTACAAAGCTCCCAGTCTCTTCACAGGTCAGACTGAATAGACTGAGATGGGCCGGTCACGTGCAGAGGATGCCGTCATCGCGAACCCCAAAAAGATTGCTGGAGTGGCACCCAGGTGGTAGAAGACCAATTGGACGACCAAGGCTGCGATGGGAGGATGAAGTTGGGAGAGATGGAACAAGATTGTTAAGAGTGTCAGATTGGAGGGTCGAAGCGGAGGACAGGAGGAGTTGGAGGCGAAGAATACTGGAGGCTAAGGCTCGATATTCGCTGTAGGGCCATCGAAGAAGTATGTTTTCATCTTACTAAATTGTTCCCTTCTACTTATTTATTATTATTATTATTTTTTAATTTTTTTTAATCAAAAACCCCTTATGACTGTAATATTAATGACTGAAAATATTAATGACTGAAAAGACGCTTATTTTAAAGTTTAGTCTTGTGTAAAGAAAAATAAATCCTTTTTGTTAAGCTCATTTTATTAAGATAATAATTTTATTTATAAGGAGTATTTCGTAATTAAATAAAACATATAAATAGAAGACATAGTAAATACTTTTGTCGATTATTGGGAAATGCTATTGAGTTGAGTTGTTATCGTAAAAAAAAACGCATTATATACAATAATATTTGGGGTTATTGGTAAAAGTTACAGAATAAATCCACGATGACAGCGAGCTACTGAAACCGGTCGTCGTTATAATAAAATTATTAGCTGAATTCATTGTATAAAATTTATAACCATGTATGGTATTTTTACTACTTTATTAGTTAAAATCATAAACTGCATTAAACAAAATGTTAATAAAATATTTAAAAAAATTCTGGCAAAATGTTTTTTTTTTGTTTCTTGAATTAATATGTAAATTTTAAGTTTTTTTTTATGAATTAAAACACCGTTTTTTCGACTTTTTAGTTTATTTTTCTCGACATATTTCGAAGGTTAATACCTTCATCATTGGGAGAACGATATAAACTAACCATTTTAATTCATAAAAAAATCGTCATTACGGAATTTCACAGGGTTTATGCCATAAGTTTATCTAAAATGTAAGATTTAATTTGATTATGCTCTAGTTCAGTGGTTCCCAAAGTGTGATCCCAAGGACCCCCAGGGGTCATTCTGGGGGGGGGGGTTGGATAATTAAAATTGATGTGGAGTCCCTGAACAACGTCAGGGGGTCCGCGCAAGGTTTACGGTGACATTTTTTTTTATCTCATTCTCATTCAGGGGGTCCGTGGCAAATTAAAATTGATTCATCAATTTTATGCGCGCAAGGCTTATGGCGAATTTTTTTTTAGCTAATCAGGGGGTCTGTACAAAATACAAGTGATCAGCAGTGGGTCCACGGGAAAAACAAGTTTTGGAACCACTGCCCTAGTTAAAACAAAATATGTTGCATAATTGTGATTTTCATTGTTGGTAGCAATATGTTTTTTGGGATATTAAGAAAATCCGCGTAACTCGTCTTTCTTGACCGACGTTTCGGAGATCGTTGCAGTCTCCATCTTAAGAGTGGTTATGATTTATAATATATATATGTATATAATATACCTATAACTACCCTGAAAATGGAGACTGTTACGATTTCCGAAACGTCGGTCTAGAAAGACGAGTTACCCGGATTTTCCCAAGATCCCAAGAACAGAATATGTTCCATTGTAAAAATATAGTAAAACTACAAAATAAAATTCGTTTTCTTTAAGATTAGTAATACTCGTAGTAATGTATAACAAAGTATGAAAAAATAAGGGTCGTAAGATCTGAAATTACTATTTTTTAAAGCTTTCAAAGCCGCAATAAATGTTTTCAGATGAAAAATAATGAAAATGAACGAATATTGCCTTCAACAGCACCTATAATGTTCGGTTTTACTGCATTTTAATTACATTTAAATATGAACCCGGCATTATGACCCATAAAATACGAAACTGTCAGGTCCATAATGTACCTGCTACTATTTACACGTGAATATTTTGTACGCAGCTAAAAGCGGGAGTGTTCCATGATTATAAATTGAGCTTTTTTTTTCAATTATATTTTTATAATACAAAATGAAAAATACGATAAATAATGGCAACAAATCTAAGTAGCCTAAATAATTATTACAATAGAATTAAAAAAAAATTAAATATAAAAATATAAAAGTTTTATTTCTAGCAGATAAAGATATAACGATAGCAGACAAGACACTGAGAGATCGCGGGAGGAACACCAGAATAAGAGAGATATGTGAGGTTGAGGATATTGTAAGATGGAGCAGACAGCGAAAAAAAGACTGTTACGGTCGTGTTCAAAGAATCGACACCACCAGACTCCCCTATATTGCATTGGGTAATCAGCCTCATGGGTCTCGTCCTCGTGAAAGACCTCCTAAAAGATGGAAAGACAGCTGGGAGTCTACCTCACAGGAGGAGAAACACTCTGGAAAAAAGACCACATAGGTCTACAACAAGGTATACGAAGAATTTTTATATATTTATAGCTATGAATAAAAACGTCGGTTTTTCAGCTAAATAAAATGTTTTAAAAATACTAAGTAAAATTGAAAATAACACAAACTTATAATATGCTAAATTTGACAAAACTAATTGTGAAAATACAATATTTTTTGTTTTAAAAATAATCTCTTAGGCAAACTTTTCCTTCCTCAGTGAACCAAGGTTTTTATTGTTCAACTAATATATTTATTTTTGTTTATTGTTTCTTGAACAATGTTGTAAGACTCCATATTGAATATTTAATATGAATGAAGACGGCAGTTTTCTAGAAGTTTTATTATATTTTATGGGAATGACAGGTTTCCTTCTTCTTAGGCATTACCAAATGTGTTAAAAGGGCGAAACGTGTCATTCCTATAAAATATAATTAAACTTCTAGAAAACTGTCGTTTTCATTCGTATTAATTAGATTTATTTGTTTAATTGTATCTCAATAGAGACGAAGAAGCAAACTGGAAACTGAATATGGATGATGAAGGTGTTTACAGGACTTATGACCTGTCATTTGTTGGGTTAAGCGCACGCTTTATGTAATAACAACATTCCCCATTCCACCGTTGTTCTTATGATCATGCATGATAAATTTTGGAAGTTGTATATATACTCCAAATCCATGCCTATCTTCACGTGTCAGTTTTAATTGGCCATCTATGTAGATTTGATTATACTAGTCAATCTTTTCAATCAAATCATTCTCCATAGATGGTGGATGGGTGGGTGGATTGTATAGGTTAATCTTAACTTATTTTTGTATGGAGAATTTGGGATTTCTTCATTGAAAAAAAATATTTCAACGCCAAACATCGAATTCCGAATATTTTTTATGATTTTATAAATTTTGATATGACAAAGTTGAAAAACGCACAATTTCTCCATACAAAAGGTTTTTAAACGAAATCTTGGTATCAGGATAGCAGAATGCCCAAGGAGATATGTGGGTAGTTTGAAGCTTGAAATTCCAAATGCTACTTGTCTTGCTTTCTCTCATACGTATGAAAGAAACGAAAAGCATCTTCGTATTTTTTATGTAAATTACTAATATTCGTATGTTATAACATCTTATCAACATCTTATCGATCATTCCTCAATTTCAACAGCTGACAATGATATCGTTCCCAAAAACTCCACAAAGCTTCTTGGTGTTTATCTTGACGCAAATCTGTCTCTAAAATCCCAAATTAATAACACGGTCAGCGCTAGTTTCGACCACCTAAGACGATTAAAATCCGTCAAAAGGAGTATTCCTCATGACACTTTCAAAACTCTTGTAAATTCCTTCGTTGTGTCACGACTTGATTATTGTAATGGAATTTATGCAAACATTCCAAAACAACAAATAAAAAAACTTCAATCTGCGTTCAATGCAGCAGCAAGGCTCATTAAAGGCATTCCAAAAAAAACCCATATAACACAACATCTCAAAGAACTTCACTGGCTTAAAAGTCCAGAAAGAATCTAGTATAAACTCTGCTGGACAGTCTTCAAAGCGCTACATGGAATGGCACCAAGTTATATATCTGAACTCTGTATAACGGACAGCCTAAATTCACGGAAATCCACATTTCGCTCGGCGAACTCCTCAGCAATAGGAAGATTAGTTGAGCCGAAGCCTTGAGGTGATTACATCACAAAAACGGCGCTTTAAAACTTAGCATATTATTATTATTATTATTATCCGATACCTCCGAGCACGCCAGAACTCCTGGTGCTTGTATTTTCAAAATATCATTATGTATGGAGATTAGTAATTTCTGCATTGAACAAAGAAATTTCAACGTAAACTTCGAATTCCGAAATTGTTTTTTTTTTATGATTTTATAATTTTGAATACGAAAAGTTGAAAATCGGCCAATTTCTCTATACAAAAAGTTTTAAAATGAAATCTTGGTATCAGGATAGCAGAAAGCCCAAGAAGATATGTGGGTAGTTTGATGCTTGAAATTCCAAATGCTACTTATCTTGTTCACTCTCATACGTATGAAAGAAACGAAAAGCATCTTCTTATTTTTTATGTAAATTACTAATATGTTATAACGTCCGATACCTCCTAGCACGCCATGAACTCCTGATGCTTGATCTTTTCAAAACATAATTTTGTATGGAGAATTAAGGATTTTTGTATTGAAAAAAAATATTTCAACTCAAATATCGAATTGAAAATAGAAAATCGCACAATTTCTCTCTTTCGCGCTTTTCGCTTTTTATCATTGCATATAACATTTTTTTAATAGAACATACATATTTTTTTTGTAAAAAAATACATTTGAATTATGATTTTTGAACACTTTATGTGAATATGCAAATACTCATATATTAAAACTTATTTTCTGGCTAGTTTCTATGTAAGTTCAATACACGCATACCGTATTGAATTAGTAGACCGCAAGGAAAATACGTGTATTACAAAAACGTGTTAACCGTCGCGTTGCCATGTGGTCAATTGAGTTTCCACTGCCAATTTAAAGTTGATTTTCTTAAAACCTATGGACCCTAATATTATAAAAAAAATTGTAATCCTCCATTGAAGTGTTTTCAATATTTCGTAATAAAAAAAAAGCAAAAAATTACTTCCTTCATCCCAAAAAAAAAATATTTTAAGGCTGCCCTCACCTTCATTCGTGTTAAGGTAGAATTTGTTTTGCTAATATTTACAACTTTATCAAAAGTGACAAATACTTACTCGCTGTTTTGAACGTATTATAAATTATATGTTTGGCCTTTTCTCAAAGGTACGTAATAATACTGACTGTGGACGGAAACGCAGCACGCAACTTAATAATATCAGAACTGTGAAAATATTAACACTTTACCAAAAGGGACAAATATTAATACGTACTCGTTGTCTTGAACGTACAATACATTTTGCCTGGGTGCCTTTATCATACGTAAAACTTATCTTGCCCCGCCGCGGCGCGGCGCGGCGGGGCGAGACAAGTTCATACTTGGGTGTCAGTTGCTCATATGCTGTGTCGCATTCCATATCAGAAATCGCATGGTTCCAGAAAAAAATTAATAATGATATGTTTTTCAAATAATCCATGTATGTTATAGATATCGATCTATTCCTAATGAAATTCCCTCCAAGATGACATAAATTAAATTTTGATTCATCGAGTCATATGCTTGATATTTAGATAAAGTTAGCGGTAAACTGAATTGACCACATGGGAGCGAGCGTTTTGTTTCGAACACGGTACGTTAAGGGTTAAAGAAGAAAATCTAAGAAGCAAGACATTATCCGGAAATCCGCTAAAAATATGGAGAGATGGCTGGACATCATCATCCCAAGACAACTTACCGTCAAAAACAGGTCATACGACCTAAACTAAGAAGAAGAAGAAAACAAAACGGAACGAAGAGTATGAATATTTGAATTGGCCAATCATTCGTATTAATTAATCTATTGGTACATCCAAACTTGAAACTTGTGTGACCTTATTATAAGTTTCTTTGGATTGATTATCTCTAGTCTAGTCGATGAATATTATATACGAAGTCAGGTCTTGTAATAACTTGATAAATTAGGATACTGAAGTCGATATACACCGAACTTCAAAAGGGTCGTAAATAGGAAGTATTAATTTCTATTAAGAACATCACATAAATGACAAATCTTTTGTTTGTTATCTCAAAATCAAATAATAATTTTAAGGACGATTATTTTACTATATAAAAGAATTCTTCTTCTTCTTTTTCTTATAGACCTTTGGTCTGCTCCTGAAATCAGGCTGGCCTCTCTTGGGAGGCTCTCCATCTCTTCAGCGGTCTTCCGGGGGGACGGCAGCCGGCCGGAATCTGATGCGCCACAGCGTGTGGGATTATGATGGGATCCATCCTCTGCAAGTGCGCATTCCAGTATCTTCTGCATTGTCTGCCCCATCTCACGACATCCTTCACCTTGCAGATCTCGCGGATAGCCGTGTTCCTCACCCTATCTCGAATAGTCCTTCCTGCTATCATCCTCAGCGTCCTCATCTCTGCCACCCGTACTTTAGCCTTCGTTATTGTGGTATCCGCTCTGGTCTCAATGGTATATGTCAGTATAGGCCTTACGCAGGTTTTATATATTCTGGCTACTGTCAGTTCTCATATACTTGTTGTTCCATATTATATCGTTGTTGACTTGTCCTATTATTTCACTGACAAGATTATTTTAACTGAGTAGATCCACTTCCAGATTAATTGATTGATTGGAGTGACAATATACACAAAAGGGTTGGTGTTAGAAATAAAGAAAATGGTGTTCTCAATGTTGTAACTGCTTAATGCAGTTTTAGTGACAAATGAAACTGCTTAATGTGTAGGCTAAGTGACAAATAGAACTGCTTAATACAGTTTTAGTGGCAAATGAAACCATTTAAATCAGTTTTAGTGACAAATGGAACTGCTCAATATGGTTATAGTGGCAAATAAAACTGCATTAGCAATGGGAGTGAATCTTGGAGCTGGCAAGTATTGAAATATCAATTTAGATAATCCACTGTTTTGACGTAAATACTTTGATATTTAAATATTATTAACTATTTAAAAAAATAAACAAAAAATGCTAGACATACTACATCACACCTGTAAGAAATACAACATGGCGATCTCTATCGAAAAAACAAAATGTATGACCTTTTCCAAAACACCCAAAACATGTAACCTGGTTATAGAAAATCAACCCATAGAACAGGTCAGGACCTTCAAGTATCTAGGTGTAGACCTGGTGGGAGGAGGTGATCTGCAGGAATAAATACAAGCCCATGTAAAAAAGGCAGTTGTAATCTCTGGCGCTCTAAAATCCACAATATGGAAAAACATAAGACCAATCATAACATATGGCGTCGAAGCAAGGGCAGACACAGTAAGGACCAAACAAATTTTGAGGACTTCCGAAATGAAGACACTGAGGACGATAGCAGGCTAGACACTGAGAGATCGCGCGAGAAACACCAAAATAAGAGATAAATGTGAGGTTGAGATAAGATGAAACAGACAGCGAAAAAGGGACTGGTACGATTATGTTAAAAAAATGGACACCACCAGACTCCCCTATATTGCATTGCTTAACCGCCCTCATGGGACTCGTCCTCGAGGAAGATCTCCTAAAATATGGAAGGACAGCTGGGAATCTACCTCACAGGAGGAGCAACTCTCTGGAGAACAGACCACATAGGTCTACAACAAGGTAGAAGAACAAGAAGAAGAACTGTTTAATAAAAGCATTGTTATGGAATATGACATTTCATTTTATTTCTTTTGTAATTGTCGCAACAGCTGTTAAAAAATGTTATCATAATCAGGTGTAACAATCAACTGTTGATTGTAATACCTGTGCTAGCATGAGTAAGCGAAACAGCTGTTGCGTTAATTTTAAAAGAAATAAAATCAATTGTCATATTCTATAACTGTTTTTTTATTAAATAAAGTTAATAAATATTATTATTTAATATAAAAATATATGTAATATGGCAGTGCACAATGGTGTTCTTCTATCGACCCTTATGTATGAGAGCGAAGCATGGAACTGGCAAAAGAAGGATGAAAGTAGAATAAATGCAGTAGAAATGAAATCTCTTAGACGAATGTGTGGATTCTTTGTGTATGATTGAGTGTCGAATGAAAATATAAGAAGTGTATGCGGTGCGAATGATGGTTTCATGAACAAAACAATGAAAGGATCAATAAGATGGTTTGGACATATGGAAAGAAGAAAGAATGGTAAAAAAATTATGTCATAATGTAAATGGAACCAGAAATAGAGGAAGACCGAGGAAAACGTGTCACGATCAAATAAATCAAATATTGAATGTCGGCCATGTGAGGAGTCAGAGAAATCGACGCGCGTGCATGAGACGATGTATGAATGTTTTTTTATTTTTTTATTTATAAATTATTTACAGAAATTGGAATCTAATTTATATAATAGTATCTAACTGAAGATTCCTTGGGCGAAGGCGGCCTACAACATTCAAGCCTTGGGGGCTTCGGCCTTGGCCTGATCAGCAGCCGGGTTGAGTACTTCTTCATGAGCAGGCGGTGCATGTCGGAAGTTGGGGAACTGCTCCCAGGGGGCATTTAGCTCAAACTTGCGGAACTCTTGCGCCAACTCCAACGGTTCCACTACTACACGTTTCTTCTCGTCATCATACCGCAGCTCTACATACCCACTCAGGGGGAAGTCCTTGCGGAATGGGTGACCCTCGAATCCGTAGTCTGTCAAAATCCTACGCAAATCAGGATGGTTGGCGAAGAATACCCCATACATATCCCAAATCTCCCGCTCGTACCAGTTGGCTGCCTTATGCACCTCATTGCACGTATCTACGGGGGTCAGTTCGTCTGTGTAGGTTTTTACGCGGATCCTAGAGTTGAAGCGCAGCGAGAGAATATTGTAAATCAACTCGAATCGGTAAGGGCGGCACGGAACGTCCATCCCAGCGATGTCTGTAAGGTTGACAAACTGTGCATTGTGATGGTCTTTCAAGAACTGCATGGTTGGCACGATGCCCTCCGGGGACACGAGCACCTCCAGCTCATCTCCTGCTGTAATTTGCACTTTTTGTACGTACTTTGGCATGCATTCCGCCACGTATTTACCGAAATCCACAAGCCGAGATCTGTCCACGGCGTTGGATTTCCTCACTGTGGGTCTGGTCTCCGGAAGTACCTCCGCGGGCTGATCGCTCTTGTGAGCGATTTGTTGGATAATAGGAGCCCTCATATTGGTTAATGTGGTTCTCCCAGACGCGCCGATGGCCGAGGCCAAGCCCCTTAGGAAGAGAGCCATTACGCAATTTTTATGAAAAATACTTTTTCATAAAGAACTGCAGTCACGACGAGGATTTTGTATTCGAAAAATATAAATTATAAATACCAAGTCAAAGCTTTTGACATTTAACATAGAATGTTGAGGGAGCGAGAGAAATGTGTCAAGAAAGAAAAGTGTGGCAGTCCATTCTTTCTGCCTACCCCTTCGGGGAGACGGCGTGATGGTTAGTTAGTAAGTTAGTTAAGTTAATAATTATCAATTTGTATCTCGTTGAATTGTATTTGTAATTTCACTTATTCATTTTCTATTGAAAACATTAAATTCATTTTTAAACGTACAAAGACATTTCTTACTATGTACTTGTTCCCACAGTTTGTACATAATATATTACTATACATGAGGCTCGAGATGATGGGTACTTAAACTTTTGAACAATAGCTAGGACGATCCGTTTTCGAAGAATATCCTCCTTTTGAGAAGGTGCCTTCTTAAACAAACACCTAAATAATAATATTTACGACTCACTTTTATGGGTCGTAATAAAATG
Organism: Lepidostoma basale; assembly: GCA_022606425.2. Lineage (NCBI taxonomy): Eukaryota > Metazoa > Arthropoda > Insecta > Trichoptera > Lepidostomatidae > Lepidostoma > Lepidostoma basale. The sequence goes on from JAHDVF020000875.1 coordinate 1,238,265, forward strand.
TTTATACCCTTTTAATGTGGCGCCATTATTTTTTTTTCGAGTGAAAATGGAAAATTAACGAGTGCTTTTGCCTACCGTCAGCTGCTTAGGTTTTCTTTTTCTATGTATAAAAATTAAAATGTTGTGTTTTCGTAAACAAAAAATTAACGAACTTTGTGTTTAAAGTTTGATGATTTTGAGGTTTATAATTAAAAGAAACATAATATTTATAATTAAAGATTTTTATTATTCAATATTACGGAAAACTCAGGTTTCTTTGAAATTTTATTTTATATTAAGAAAGTTTAGCCGCAATAGAACATTGTTTGGGTGGAAACACAATAATACTTCAACTTCAACATTAAACCTTCGTGATAGAGTCGTAAGAGCTCTGACTGCCATAGCCAAGGTCACGGGATCGATTTCCGGCGATGGCAGAGTGATTGTCACACTGTTTTTGGTCTAGTGTAGAATTCACGTGACTATATAACGGCTATAGATTAGCTACCTATCACATGTCATAAGAATCAATATAATAGTTAAAAAAATGTAAACATTAATCAGGTTCAAGCAACCTATTGTATGCAAAAAAAACTTAGATAGCAATCAAAGGATCAAAGTATCGACAGACTGGTCCAGTCTGTCGATGCCAGCGAGCCTGGCGAAACCGTTCGCTGTCGAAATAAATTCAAAAGTGGAAGTAGTTAAAAACATCGTCTTATTTAATTATTAATTATCATCGGTGTGTTGGAATGTAGTACTGTGATGCTTTTGATATGTTTAAAAAATAAATGACCTTAAATGAAATCGAACATTGAATATCAGGAACGTTAGTCGAAATCGACGTGCGTGCATGACACAATGTATGAATGTCGAGAAAGCGAGAGATGTATGACAGGAAACAAAAGTGTGGCGGTCCATTTTTTTTGGAATATTAACCAAAAAAGGAAATTAGAATATCGAAAAAAATCCCTTGAAGACACGATGTATAAATGTTGAGGAAGCGAAATAAGTATGTCAGGCAAAAAAAGTCTGGCAGTCCATTATTTCTGCCTACTCCTTCGGAGAGACGTAGTGGTGAGTTAGTTAGTTAGTCAAAATTCATGAACGTCCAAAATTTTCAGCATGTTTTTCAATTTCATACCTGAAAATTAGTTTATTCTGATAATTAATACAAGAGTAATTAATTCTCCTCTTCCCCGTAGTTAAAGCATCGCAGACAAAATAATTAAATGTCTGTTAAATTCATTTGCGTATTTTAATAAAGTAAATATTAGCGAATCAAAAAATGATTATTTCGGTTGGCAAATAGCCGCCCCCGAGTTGTTAGTTTAAAAAGTCCCCCGGGCGGTGGCGCTCTATTAAAACTAATCTACCCGTATTTCAGGCTCGCTAACACCTGGATAATCTGCACGTGCGAACTACCGTACACGTGGAAGATAAATGACCTTAGGGCGTCTGCAGCAAGCCCAGCGGAATGTTAAAACCGTTCAACAGACTGCAACTAGTTAATTAATGGTTGGTCCACACACAAATGTAATTAATTATTTCCTCTATATTCGCCATAACTTTGTGTTGCGGATTCATTGAAAATTTTTTTATTTAACTGTGTACATAACGCAAACATTATTACAAAAAAATAACGAACATGTTTCGGACACAGAAACCCTTCATCAGCGATATATGATAAATATTACGAAATATTACTAATGACGGCTTCTGTATCCGAAATATGTTTGTTCTCAGGGTTCTGATCTCATATTTTATCTGCCAGTTCCTTACTTCGCTTCCATACATAAGGGTTGGAACCAAAACTGTATTATTATTCTTATTATTATTTTGTTGAATCATCATGACAGCATCATGACAGCATGAGCCAAATCGATGTAAAGGATATTTTATAGCAGCTATCATAGTGATTCTCGTGACATGTGATAGGTAGCTAATCTATCGCTATTTTATTGTCGCGTGAATTCTACACCAGACCAAAGAAAAGTGTGACAATCATACTGCTCTCGCAGGAAATCGAACCCGGAACCTTGGGGTCGGGTTGGGTTATTGTGCGGCCACTAACAGCCATTTTCAATTTCATTGATAAGATCTTGTATCCAGTTTCCAGAACGGAAAAAAGTATTATGAACAAAATTATAAAAGGATCATTGCGTTGATTTGAACACATGGAACGCATGGATGACAAAATAATGCTAACAGAGTAAACGTTAACAAGGCGAATGGAGTACGAACTCAAGGAAGACCGAGGAAGACATGATACGACCAAATTAATCAAATTTAAACGGTCGGCCATGTTAAATGTCGGAACAATCGACGTGCGTGTATGACTCGTTGTATGAATGTGATGGAAGCTAGAGAAGTGTTGCAGGTTAGAGTAGTGTTGCTGTCTATTTTACCTGTCTACTCTTCCGAGGAAATGGCGTGATGCTGGTGTTGGATTTTTCTTTTTAACTTTTCAAATCAAATCAGTTAATTAAAACTCAACAAACATTACAGAGAGCATAAATGTTTAAGTCATCTATTGAGTACAGGTAAAATATTGTATCTATCTGTATACAACATAATACCAGGAACACATGAGAGATGGTTCTACATTAGAAAGACAAAATACTCTCCAAAGTCGAGAGTATTTGTCTTCTGAACGTTATTTCACTAATATAAAAGACGTCGATCACCGAGGAACCGCGTCCAGCAGACTAATTGTTCTTCCCACCGATATCACCAGAGGCAGATTACTGTCGCTGTTAGAGATATCTATCATGGATAAAAATACCAACATCCTCCAGCATGGGCGAGTTCTCGAAATATTCCCTGAATAATCTTAAGAAATGGGTTATGAGATGCTCATCTCTTCGAAGCTGCAGAGCGTTGGTCCCGAGCATTCCCAGAAGAAATACACTTGTGTTGCAGACGGCGGGAATGGCAAAATCCAGGCGCCTTAAAACACGAAACAATAACAGTAAAGATTAGTCAGAAACTGTGTTCTGCAACACATTGTATCAAAATTACAAACGCCATTCGTTCGCCAACTTTGAAATTAATTAAGGAAGACGCCCTAAGTGCTGCCAACAAATTCGCAAGTCGAATAAATCGGCAAGGAATTCCCGAACTTGAGCCTCCAAATGATCAACAAACATGCAATTATTTAAATGTCCTGGTTCCGAATTTAACCACATGTCTATTTTGTGTTTACTAACCCTTGATAAATGTTTACCCGTACTTTGGGGCGGTTTGGTTAGGAAATGAACCATCTGAATAGCAGTGGTAGACACAAATTTAATTAAAGAACTGTATTAGAGGTTTTTATCAAAATAGGAAAAACATTTTTCGAACAGAGTCTACATACAACCTTTAAAATGACTTTTTTGGAGGTAAAGGCGTGTGGAATTCAATTGTAATAACTCTGGAATTGAATAAACGCGGGTGTTTTTATTCCACTTTAATTTAATATGTATTTTTATAATATCAATCACGATATGTTTCGGAGGTAATTTGTAGCATAAATATATAACTAAACTCTAACCAAAGAAAGACTTATTATATAAAGATACATTGAAATTGGGAGAAAACAATCATTAATAATCTGATTCCTCCATTCACTCCTTTCTCCTTAAATACCCTTTATACTCTTAGTTTTCCATTCCCATTCCCAAATATACTCGTATTTGCAAAGCAAATTAATCAATATTTGATTTTCCAAATTATTAAAATCGCTTATAATTATTATGTATTATGACTGTTAAACATTACTCATTAGTTTCATATTTTGCTCTGTTTGGTGAGATTTGGACATAGAAGTGAATTGATGAATGATATTTAACTAGATTAAATGTGGCCTAGATACCCATTTGTCTTTTTTTTCTGGAATGGTGCATTTTCCAGCTAATGTAAGTCCCGCATGGATGGAGGGCGGGCCTTAGGATTATATGAGCGCCGCTGCGTCCTATATCAGCTTCGGGTAAGCAGTGGGTAAACCTTCTATACCTTCTGTATGTTTGTTCATTTGTATGTGTATTAACAATCACTGTATGTTATCCTACAATAAAAAAATAAATAAATAAGCCCAGGGTAGGCCTTGGCTGAATACAGAAGTCTCCTCCATTCTTATCAGTATGCTGTCTTTGTTCTCCAGTTTATAATGTGTAAAGTATTTAGATTTAGACATTTATGGTAACAAGACCGGAGGTAAGACCGCGGCTCCGTTGGCTGGCGGTTGTTCTGCAATTGTTGGGAGTTAGTCCTGAGGAGTGGTAGGCGAGAGCTCAGGATAGAGTCGGCTGGAGAAACATTTTGAAGGCGGCCGAGGTCCATCCAGGACTGTAGAGTCAGAGAGAAGAAGAAGAAAGTATTTAGATGTTTCAGCGCTGACAGAGTCCATCTATCGCATTTTGGCATAGTAAATAATTATTCTTCTTCGTTAGCGATGCAGCAAAGACATCTCTATCCTGCGCTTCTTGGAACAGGTTCTGTTATTCCTGTTCACAACTCTTGTTATTCCTGTCCACTTTTTGATGTTCCGCAGCCAGGACAGCTGCCTTCTACCAACTCCCCGACGTCCCTCCACTTTACCCGTTAATATCAGTCGTAGGAGGTGGTATTTTTATTCCCTTAGCACATGACCCAAATATGAGACCTTTCTAATTTTCACACTCGACAACAGCTCTCTATTGGCTCTGGCTCTCTGCAGTACGTCTGCATTACTGGCCCTAGTGGTCCGCGGTATACGGAGCATTCTGCGGTATATCCACATCTCGAACGCTTCCAACCGGTTCATTACATTCACTTTCAGAGTACAGGTTTCGCAGCCATATAGTAGAACAGACCATATATAACATTGAATCATTCTTTGTCGGAGTTTCAAGTTAAGATTATCGTTGCAAAATAATATTTTTATTTTATTAAATGCAGGTCGTGCAACTTCAATTCTGCATTTTATTTCAATGCCCGGGTCAAGCGTTTAGTTAATTCTATTTACGTAGTTAATTCTATTTATATTATAAGGATTAATTGTATCTCAATAGAGACGAAGATGTAAATGATTTGGAAACAGAATATGGTAGTCGAGGCGTTTACAGGACTTATGACCTGTCATTGGCTGGGTTAAGCGATCACTTAATGTTTAACAACATTCACCATTCCTCCCTTCTTACGACACCACGTCTGACAATTTTTTGGAACTTGTATATATGTTAATATTTTTAATAACTTCACTGTTGGTAGGTACATTTACACTAGCGCCATCTATTAAGATAATTCGTAAGCATGTAAGCATTAAGCAGAAAATCTTTATGAATGCAATGTGAAAGGCTTTTACGCAATTATCACATTGCTAGATAACGCCTGGAGTGAAACTCCAATTTTTATGCTTTTATCTTGTACCAGTTTTTTGTAGATTTTTTTTTGTTTACAAATACTTGTAGACAAATACTGTATTTTTTCCCATTGCGGGTTAATCATTTTTTATGGATTAATTGTGTCTCAATTTATATGACCTGTCATTGGTTGGGTTAAGCGATCAATTTATGTGTAACAACATTCACCATTCCGCCCTTCTTACGACAAGGTATAGATTTTGAGATACAATTAATTCTTAAAAAATGATTAACCCGTAATGGGTAAAAATCCAGTATTTGTCTGAATATGGAATAAGTACAAAACTGATCACGGCCATTAAGTCACTATACACGGAAAGCACTGCTAGTGTCAGAGTAAATGGAGATCTTACAGCCTGGTTTGATATCAATAAAGGTGTCAAACAAGGTTGCGTAATGTCCCCGTGGTTATTTAATCTGTATATGGACAATTGTATGAGAGAGCTGAAAGGGTTGGATGTAGGTGCCAAAATGAGCGGAGTGTCAGTAAGCTGTCTCTTGTATGCGGATGACGCTGTCCTACTTGCTGACAACGAGCATGAACTACAAGTCCTGGTGAATTGTATGTATGAGGTATGCATGCGAAATGATCTGATGATGAATGTTAATAAGTCCAAGGTAATGATTTTTGAAAAGGAAGAAACCACGACAGTCTGCAACATTAGCGTGAATGGTGAAAACTTGGAGCAAGTAGTTGAGTTTGTGTATTTAGGTAGTATGTTTACAAGAGATGGGAGAGTGGAGAGGGATATTGAAAGAAGGGTTGGGGCAGGCAACAAAGTGAATGGTGCACTTAAAGTTGTCATCGCAAACAAAAACCTATCCAAAAAGCTAGAATGGCAGTGCACAATGGTGTTCTTCTACCGACCCTTATGTATGGAAGCGAAGCATGGAACTGGCAAAAGAAGGATGAAAGTAGAATAAATGCAGTAGAAATGAGATCTCTTAGACGAATGTGTGGATATTCTGTGTATGATAGAGTGTCGAATGAAAATATAAGAAGTGAATGCGGTGCGAATGATGGTGTCATGAACAAAATAATGAAAGGATCATTAAGATGGTTTGGACATATGGAAAGAATGAATGAAGAAAGAATGGTAAAAAAATTATATGTTAATGATGTAAATTGTACCAGAAATAGAGGAAGACCGAGGAAAACGTGGCACGATCAAATAAATCAAATATTGAATGTCGGCCATGTGAGGAGTCAGAGAAATCGACGCGCGTGCATGACACGATGTATGAATGTTGAGGAAGCGAGAGAAATATGTCAGGAAAGAAAGGTGTGGCAGTCCATTCTTGCTGTCTACCCCTTCGGGGAGACGGCGTGATGGTTAGTTAGTTAGTTAGTATTTGTATACAAAAAAAACAACAAATTCTATTTATATTCAATTAAGAATATCTCGCGGGACGCCCCTGCTAAATATATGTATCTCAATCGGGAGAGCCGGTTCAGTGATGACATTAGCAATAGCGTATGTAAATTGCAGAGCAGTGTTATGTGCTCCGAGTTTCCGTCTGTGATTTGTCATAAGTAAGGAGAATTAAAAGGGACCGCGTATTTGTATAATACTTTGGGCGAGGTACGAGTTCCCCTCACTTGTATGTATAATACATTTACGCGTCTAATGGAAATAAATAATTACTGCAAAAGACGACACGCGAAATTGACAATGCAAAGATTAATATATCGTACAAAACATCATATGGTTAAATTGCCTCATTCAATAAAATATGTTTTAATACTTTCTAATGAATCACTTAATTTGTGGTGTGGCATTATAAAACTTATGTCTTCGCCTCCAGTCGGACATGAAATCCCCTTCGAACACCGCCCACCTGGAAGACCGCCTAATAGATGGAAGAACAGCTGGATCTCATCATCCGATGACACATGATTTCTGTGTCACAGATCGTCAGATCTATTAAACGAAGAAGAAGAAGAAGAGCATTGCAGATACTAAAGCTGTAAGAATCAGGGATGTGTAGAAGCTACACAGCACCGGCGAGGGGAGGTTAAGGAAGCTCACTCTTTAGTGTCGTCCGGGCTGGAGGCGCGCGCCGCCGTGTAGGCCGTGACGGCGAGGGCGGGCAGTCCCCAGCCCAGGGCCACGAGCCCCCGCAGGAGGCGCTGCTCCGCCACGAAGGCGGACACCAGCACCGTGTGCAGGTAGAGCCCCTCGCACAGCATCCACGAGTAGTTGGTCAGCAACACGTACTGGATTATCACGTGGAGGCTGCGGCACCAAATCTGAAAACAGAACATAAATGTTTATTTATTTTTAAAGGTTCCTTTTTGAACATTCTAGAAAAATGGCATAGATTAAATTAACAACAACAACAACAAACCATGACGCCGTTTCAATATAACACCTGATGATGCCAACATAGGTTGGCGAAACAGCTGTCGCGACACTCTCAGTGAGTTAAAATAAATTGTGATATTACATAGGTTGCCTTTTATGTTTTTACAATCGAACAATAGATGGCGTTAGTGAGTTATGCCATCACTGTATTTGTGAACATTGACGTTTGTTATTGCGAAGCCAGTGGCAACATAGTAATTGACCGATTAGGTTGTTGATAGTGAACGTTTAAAAGAAGCAAGTTTGTGCGATAATGGAGATCACTCGTGAAGGTTTTCCTTGGATGATTTTTTATGATTTTAAAAAAGGCCTTACTCGACAACAATGCATAGAATCGCTTCGTGCAATATTTGATAATGAAGCATCATTAGAGAAGACTGTTTGCAATTGGTTTATAGAATTTTGTCGTGGTCGTGCATCCGTCAGTGATGAATGACGAGAAGGTTGGCCAAAATCGGTTGTCATTCCGAGAAACATCGATGCTGTGCGCATTATGATTAAATAAGATCGGCATGTGACTTACAGACAGATAGAAGCCACTCTTGGCATATTGCAGACTGCAATACAATCGATTTTGCCTGTGCATTTAGGTGTGAGAAAGATTTGTTCCAGATGGATTCCGCATAATTTGATCGGAATGAAAAAATGGCTCGTGTTGATTGATGTCACGAAATGTTGATAAAATTCGACCAAGGAAGGTTCAAAATCCATATACAACATTGTTATAGGACACGAAACTTGAATATATTCGTATGAACCTGAAAATAAACAACAGTATTCTGTTAGGGTGTTTGACAATGAACCCAATCCCACTAAAGTTGTTCGTTCACGAAGCACTTCCAAGAAAATGATCGCTTGTTTCTTCGATTGTACTGGACACTTTGCAACCCTTCCTTTAGAGGATCAAAGAACTGTTAATGCCAAATGGTATACAACAATTTGTTTGCCAACAGTCTTCGATGAACTAAGGAAAAACAACAAAAAACGTCGCATCATTCTTCATCACGACAATGCCAGCTCCCATTAAGCACGTCAAACAACTGAATATTTGAAGGAGAAAAACATCGAATTAATGCCTCATTTCCCGTTTTCACCTGATTTATCGCCTAATGACTTTTTCTTATTCCATACTGTCAAACAAAAGATGCGTGGACATCGATTTTTATCACCTCAAGAAGCTATTGAAGACTTTCAAAACCATGTTTCTACAATATCAGCTTCAGAGTGGAAAAAATATTTCCAGAATTGGTTTGAACGTATGCAAAAATGTATAGACCTAAAAAGCAAATATTTCGAAAAGCAATAAAACACTTTGTTTCAAACTTGTTTGTTTCTGTTTCACTTTTTGTAAAAACTTAAAAGTCAACCCTCGTATAAATTTTAACAGTAAGAATGTTGAAATATCATAGTGTTTCGGCCAAAACAATGGATTACACTTAATTTTAGATTAAAGGCGACTAGTTTTAGATTAAATTGGACTAAAGGCGTTAATACTGTGGAATTTCATATTGACGACTTTTTAAAGAATTAAATAACTGTTTTTTCCACTTTTGAGTTTGTTTTTCTCGGCATGTTTCTAAGGCTGTAACGCCTTCATCATTGGGAGATTGATGTTTATTTATATCGTTTATATTGTTATCCCAATGATGAAAAAGTAAAGCATTTGAAATATGTCGAGAAAAATAAACTTTCAACTGTAAAAAAACCCCATTATAATTCATAAAAAATCATAATATCACATAGATTTTTGGCTTCGACTGGTTTCATAAAACACATGTCTGTCTGTCGAAGACAGACCTAGGTGGAGAACAACAGTACCCAAATGCACTAAAGACTACCAGTAATAAAGCACAGCGCAGAGACGACGTCGCAGAGAGGAGGAGGAGAAAGGAGAGCTCACTGGGAGACGGGGACGGCTCCATTACAAGCGCCTTCCCCTGCCCCAGATGCCCCTGAATTTGTGGGTCCAGGATCGGGCTCTTCAGTCACATGCGGACCCACAATCGTGAAGGACAGTCTTCCTCGGACACGAGGGACAGACGATGATGAAAACACATGTTTACATTTTATATTCATTATTTAATATGGAGTATCACATTATTGTTTAAGTAACAATGGACAATTTATTTATTCTGAAGAAGATTAAAAAACGGAGCGTTTAAATAAATATTGAAATATATGTGCACACGTGGAATTTTGTATAGAAACAAAATATATATTATGTTATTTCATATATTGTTTGGGCATTCATGTATATTTTGTGAAATTCTAGAGTTATTATATAATGCGGCAAACTTATAGAATAACTATCTGGAAAACATTGCATCGACTCGATATTGTAAACAAAAACTATTTATATATCGGTTTATCGGCGGCCATTAATCCACCTAATGCCTTTTGTCATGTAATGAACTCTGTGATCGATACTTAACGACAACAATCGATCAAACTGTTAATAAAAAAACGCGATTAGCAGCAAACTATCCATGTATTAGCTACGAGCTTTTTATTACCATTTTTGTGATATGATTTTGTTTTTACCTATTTTGTTTCTTCTGTGAAACCTGTCTAATTAAATGAAAAAATATAATGGGTATAAAAACTTCATATAGAAAGAACATAATATTATATTGATTAGAACTGCCACCCGAAACCCAGGACGTCTCCAACTTCGTTAAAGGGACATCGTTAAAGAGACCGCCGTCCAACACACACATTGAAGATATGAATTAAAATTCACAGTAAATAAGGGGTGGATGAATATGTGTACCTTGGTCATCTGCTGGCTTTTGGAAGATGAGGTCAAGTTAAGGAGATCGATAGGAGAATACAGCTCGGTTGGCCTGCATTCAGAAGGCTGGGCAACATCTTCAAATCGGATATGCCACAATATTTTAAAACACAAGTGGTAGAGCAGTGTGTGTTACCTGTGATAACCTATGGATGCGAGACATGGACGTTGACTACAGAAGTAATAAACAAAATAAAATTTGCACAATAAGCTTTGAAACATCGATGTTGGGTATATAATTTAGAAACTATATAGCCGACGTGGAAATTAGAAGACGCATTAGGGTCACCGATATAGGGATACGCATTGCGAGGACGAGGTGACAATTGGCTTGTCACGTGTGTCGACGGGATGATGGAAGATGGAGCGAGAGGGTAACTGAATGGAGGTTAAGGTTGGGCCGGAGAAGTGTTGGGAGACAGCCAACCAGGTGGAGCGATGATATTGTCAGGACGGCGGGAAGGGTCTGGAGAACACTGGCGAGAGAACGAGAGGGATGGCGTGGGATGGAGAGGCTTACGCCCAGTAGGGATTGAATACAAGCTGACGAAGATTGACAAGTATATACAACGAATGACTGTATAAAGAATTGTTTAAACGTGTGTTCAGTTCAACTTAGAAATTAATATTAAGGATATAATATATTTGCTTCATAAAATCCTAATAAAAATTTAAAATATTACTTTTTTTTTCTCCGGCGCTACAACCCTTGGTGGGTCTCCTCCAAGAAACGAATTTCTTGAAGTGTTCGTAACGTTGGTTGCTTTACGAGGTTAGGTTGTTGGCCTAACGCCCAACTTCCTTACAAGGAGAACAAGGGTTTTTCTGTAGGGGTGTTCCTTCCTTTAGCTGGGGGTGACCGGTTTTGTGGCGCCGAAAATCGCCAATCGCCCTTTCTCTCTGTTAGCTGTGGCACATCAACATACGAGTACGTCCAATATGCCACACCCAGGGTTTGCGGGATCATAAAGATTACACATGGACGCCAGAGAGTCGGACTAGATGGTAGTGTTGCTGATGTTATGTAATTACGGCGTTTCATGGCATTTATTGGTGCACATCTCTTCCAGCACGAAATGTCCCTTCACGGCCCTAACCATCCATTCAAACCATTAAAAGATTACTGCTTTACATAAATAAATAAAAACATAATATTTGTAATTGGATGTCTTAGTTATAATTCATTTTTAATTTTCTGATGCCGTCTTCATACGTAGTTTCAATCTGCAAAACATAACGAGATGTCGCTTTGAAATTTGGAAACAAATGGAGCGATCATAACCCCAAACCCATTTCTCGCGGTTTCCGGTTGGCGGAAGCAAGAATTTCCGGTCTGGGCGTCCTTCCAGCGGCAGTTAAGGAACTGAGACGGAAAAGTCGGTAAATCCGCCGATATCTCGGTGGAGGGGTTAGCTTGAGACAAAAGATTGGAAAAATACATACTACTAAACAGTTTAAATAATTCTGCACCAGAGAATCTAGCGAGTCTACAGTAAAATTGAATTTTAACCATCGTGAGTCGTTTTTTTTTGTTTTTTGTGTAATAGCAAAATGGTGATATACTTTTATAAACTAAATACTTTAGCATCACGCCGTCTCACTGAAGGGGCAGGCAGAAAGAATGAACCGCCACATAAATTGACATCCTGACATTACTCTCTAGATTCCTCTACATTGATAGATTTGACTGGTTGCCTGTTTCTTCGGCATGACCGGTCACATAGCGACAATGGAGTGAGAGAAACGTAGGACGGTCAATTACCAGAAGTCTTAGAAATTTAGGAAAATGTCGAAGAAGAGGCGAATAATTCTTCATCATGACAATGAGAGCTCTCACACATCGGTTTCAACAATATAATTTTTGACCGGCCAAAATATCGAGTTGACCGGTCATCCACCGTACGGACCTAAATTGGCACCCAATGACTTCTTATTATTCACGCACATCAAAATCAAATAACGTGGTAAAACGATTTTCGACATCTGAAGATGCGGTTGATGCGTTCAAAACGCATATTTTGGAGTCTCAATCGACTTTTTCCACTCTCAATCGGAGTGGAAAAAGTGTGACGAGATTGGTTCAAACGCATAAAAAAATATATTGATCATCATGGAGAATATTTTGAAAAACAATAATACCAATTTCGATTATACTTATTTGTTTTTTCATTATTAGGCCAGAAATATAAATTATTATTATTATTATTATTATTATTATTTGGTTCAATCGCTCTTAACATCGTGACAGCAAGAGCCAAATTGATGTAAAGGGTATTGTAGATATCATAGTAATTCTCGTGACATGTGATAGGTAGCTAATCTATCGCCATTTTATTGTCACGTTAATTCTACACCATACCAAAGACAGTGTGACAATCACACTGCCCTCGCCGAGAATCGAACCCGAAACCTTCGGGGTGGCAGTCAATGCACTTACTACTCGGCCACGAAGGTCGTCATAAATAGGAACCCTCGTATTATATATAATTTCTCTGCATTCATTCATTCCATGTGTCCGAACCATCTTAATGACCGTTTCATTATTTTTTTCTTCAAGACACTTTTATTTTCACTGCATTAACTTCTTATGATTGCATTTGACACTATATTGTACACAGATTTACCACACATTCGTTTAATAGATCTTATATCTAATGTATATTTTTTCATTCTTCATCTTCCCATTTCCATGTTTTACTTCCACACACAAAGGTCGGCACAAGAACACCATTATGCACTGCCATTTTAGCCTGTATAGAGCTATTGAGTCATTTTTACATAGAAAGGTGAAATACGTCATTCCCATAAATTATTATCTAATTTCTAGAAAACAGACGTTTTTATAAACTAACTAACTAACTAAACATCACGCCGTCTCCCTGAAGGGGTAGGCAGAAATAATGGACTGCCACACTTTTCTTTCCTGACATATTTCTCTCTTCTTCTTCTTCTCTTCCTCAACATTCATACATCGTGTCATGCACGCGGGTCGCTTTCTGACTCCTCCCATGGTCGACATTCAATATTTGGTTTATTTAATCGTGCCACGTTTTCCTCGGTCTTCCTCTATTTCTGGTTCAATTTACATCGTTAACATATAATTTTTTTACCATTCTTTCTTCATTCATTCTTTCCATTTGTCCAAACCATCTTAATGATCCTTGCATTATTTTGTTAATAACACCATCATTCGCACCGCATTCACTTCTTATATTTCCATTCGACACTCTATCATACACAGAGTATATAAACATTCGTCTAAGAGATCTCATTTCTACTGCATTTATTCTACTTTCATCCTTCTTTTGCCAGTTCCATGCTTCGCTTCCATACATAAGGGTCGTTTTTATTCGTTTACAATATATAATATAACTGTTTAAGGCATAATATAAAAAAAACACGTAACGCTGTGTGTTTAGTACATTATACGTTATTTCACGTTCAAATTTAATTTTGGAATACTCTCGTTTTTTTGTTATTCCGGTGAAATCATCATAAAAGCAATAACACTTTGATAGTAATGAAATCTGTTACACAATGTTTAAAATGATTGAATCACGGAAGGGTGTCGGGGAGAGGGGGGTACCTGTCAGGACCCGTCAGCCCTAATGTGTACCTGGAAATATTGAAGCTCGACAGGCTCCAAAGTAAAAGGCCTTTTTTATTATTATTTTTATTTCGCATTCAGTGGCCATCTCCGTGTTTCTGGATAACAAAGGAATTGTCAGGAAAAATGACAGATTCGAGAACGACTGATTTAAGCTGTCTGTTGTAATGTTATACCCTGAGATGCTGTAAACTAAAGATAGCGAAATACTCGTATATACATTTTTTGTATTGATTATTTCAATAATAACAATATTTTTAAATATTTTTTCTCGACACTGTTAAAGGGTATTAAACATTTATTAAGGGGTTAGGGGCGAGGTATTTTAAATAAATAAAAAATGTCATTAATTCAATTTATTTTATTAAAACGCCAAAACGAAATTATTATTATTTTGTTGAATCCCTCTTACATCATGACAGCATGAGCCAAATCAATGTTAAGGGTGTTATAGTTATCAAAGTGATTCTCGTGACATGTAATAGGTAGCTAATCGCCATGTTATTGTCTCGTGAATTCTACACCAGACTAAATACAGTGTGGCAATCACACTGACCTCTCCAGGAATCGAACCCGGTACCTTCGGGGTGGCAGTCAATGCACTTACCACTTGGCCACGAAGGTCGTCATGAAGTTATGAAGTTATCGTTATATCTGTTGGACCCTCTTCAATAATGCGGTGACCATTATTACTTCTTATAGGTTCATCTTAAATCATTAAAAAAAAAATACTTTCATAGTCAGTCAAGTGCCTTATCGAAGGATTTTTTTTATTTAAAAACTTTTTTTTAAACAATTAAGATTTGCATTTTTCCTTGAAAATCCGTAAGTAAATGATCACAGGCCGGCATTTTGTTTATTTTCAAAACAAAAAATAAGTTTCCAGCAGGCACTTGATTAACTATTAATATATTTTTTATTTTTATTTTAATGAGTTTAGATGAACCAGTAAGAAGTAATAATTGTCACCGCAAAGCATCAATTATGGAACAGGGTCCAACAAATATGGCGATAACTTCATATATAGTCGTAATTTATATATTTTTTCCAATCAAATTTTAACATAATATTAGGTGTATAAATTTGCTTCCGCCGTTTTGCAATATATGGCAGTAGCGGTAAGTGGTAGTTGGAATAAATAGATCATAGATGTCATACAATAAGCTAAAGTATTTGTAAACATAACGCCATCGAAATATTAGTCGATTTGTGTCTGCATCATAAAGTTATTCCCGATTAAACATGTCAGCTTACGAGCCAAATTCTCGTCATTTGCGGGAGGTTTTAATTTTATGCTTTAATATGAAGAAATCTGCGGCTGAGGCTCATCGAATGCTCTCAAATACCTATGGTGAGGCCGCTATTAGTGAAAGAACGTGCCGAGAGTGGTTTCAACGCTTCAAGAACGGTGATTTTAACGTCGAAGACCAGCATGGCGGTGGAAGAGAGAAGGTTTTCGAAGATGCAGAATTGGAGGCATTACTTGATCAAGACTCGTGTCAAACGCAACAAGAATTGGCAGGATCATTGGGAGTGACGCAACCAGCCATTTCAAAACGCCTGAAAGTCATGGGAATGATTCAGAAACAAGGAAATTGGGTGCCGTACGAGTTGAAGCCGAGAGATGTTGAACGGCGTTTGTGTGTTTGTGAACAGCTGCTTGCAAGGCAAAGACGGAAGGGATTTCTGCATCGCATTGTGACTGGGGACGAGAAATGGGTTCATTACGATAATCCCAAGCGCAGAAAATCATGGGGATATCCCGGCCATGCTTCCACGTCGACGGCCAAACCGAATATTCACGGTTCCAAGGTTATGCTCAGTATTTGGTGGGACCAGCTCGGCGTAGTGTATTATGAGTTGTTAAAACCGACTGAAACAATCACAGGCGATCGTTATCGAACGCAATTAATGCGTTTGAGCCGAGCATTGAAAGACAAACGGCCGCAATACAACGAGAGACATGATAAAGTGATTTTACAGCATGACAATGCTCGACCCCATGTTGCGAAAGTGGTCAAGACATACTTAGAAACTTTGAAATGGGAAGTCCTACCCCACCCGCCGTATTCTCCAGACGTTGCTCCCTCGGACTATCACTTGTTTCGATCAATGGCACACGGCCTAGCTGACCAGCACTTCCGGTCTTATGAAGAAGTCAAAAATTGGATCGATTCGTGGATCGCTTCAAAAGATGACCAGTTTATTCAACGCGGGATTCGTATGCTGCCCGAAAGATGGGAGAAAGTAGTGGCCAGCAGTGGACAATACTCTAAATCATAAATGTATAACCAGTTTTTTACGATAAAGCCTCGAATTTCGGAAAAAAAACGGCGAAAGCAAATTTATACACCTAATATAATAATTTAATAATGTAAGTTTTATAAAATAAATTAAATTACTGACAAAAAACATATTAAAAAGACTTGTTTATTCATACGTCTGACTGCTCCTAACCCCATAAAGATGACATTACATTTTGCCACCCTTATGTATTCCAATCAGGTCTTCCTAAGTATTGAAAACTCCAGCCTGAGACTGAAGTTTACAGGGGTTGTAATTCTTCTTCTTTTTCTTCAATGGCCCTACAGCCTATATCGAGCTTTAGCCTCCATTATTCCTCGCCTCCAACTCCTCCTATCCTCCGCTTCGACCCTTCAATCTGAGACTCGTAACAATTTTGCAGCATCCGTCAAGGGGTTATATTATTAATTTCAAATATGCTAACGATAGTTATTTTAGCTGAAAGTATACCCCATCTCCAAGAATTCTTAAATAGAATTGTCATAGGAGAAGAGGAATTCTGTTTGTAAATCAATTTTGAGAAAAACAAATGGATGACATTTTGGCGATAGATTATTTTATTATAAACTCTTTAATTGAAAAGAGGGATGGCGGGGAGTTGGCAGGAGGTAGTTACAGTGGCCAAGTGGAAGAATAATACATTATTTCATGTAAAATTCGTCAAAATGGAATTCCAAAATTAAACGACGACACAATTCCTGTCGGGGGAAGAAAATGGATGAAAGTCACGCAAGATAGATATAATGAAGACTGTTTGATGAGACCTGCATCAAGTGTGGAGAGTTGATTAGGGAAAAGACGAGAAGACGATCTTCGTGGCAGAGAGGTAAGAGTTCTCCCATAAGATGATGTAAACGCTTTAACTTTAGAAAAAAATATTTAAAAAATCTTTTTTAACATCAAGAATTTTTTTTAAATAGTAAACACGATTGTTACCAATACTGGATTTTACCCATTGCGGGTTAATCATTTTTAAGGATTGATTGTATTTCAATAGAGACAAAGATGTAAATTGTTTTTTTGGAAACAGAATATAGTGGTCGAGGAAATTTGTCAGACGTGGTGTGTTCGCTTAACCCGACCAATGAAAGCGATCGCTTAACCCGACCAATGACAGGTCATAAGTCCTGTAAACGCCTCGACCACCATATTCTGTTTCCAAAAAACAATTTACATCTTCATCTCTTTTGAGATACAATCAATCAGTAAACACGATTGTCT
The DNA here is from genome assembly GCA_022606425.2 of Lepidostoma basale. Lineage (NCBI taxonomy): Eukaryota > Metazoa > Arthropoda > Insecta > Trichoptera > Lepidostomatidae > Lepidostoma > Lepidostoma basale. The sequence continues at coordinate 1,255,917 of JAHDVF020000875.1, forward strand.
AGTGGTTTCACTTGGATTTAATTTATATAAATTATGTGTACAAGTACTGTTTGTACATGTGTACAAACTGTATGTCCTTATATTGATTTAAGAAAACTTAAAGGGGGGAGAAGAATTATATAATGCAAACTTTTGGGTTGTTAAATAAAACAATTTTAAGGTTTTTCTAGAACTAATGATGAGTGGTAATTATATTTACAACTGAGTTTCTAGGAATTTTCGAGGTTCAAAACATAATGGTAAACAGTTCCCAGTTCACACCAATTCCCTTGAACCTGCTTTTGACCAATGGTTAAGGAGTTTGTCAACTTAAAAAAAACGCGATTATTTTTATTTGCAGACCAAATGATTCTATGAGGGGTGCGTGAATCTGATGGACATCCCTCAATATAATAAGAATCGTTTATATAAAAAAGGTTTAATTTCCAAGCTAATCCATGGCAAGAGGGGTCCTCTCACCCCGCGCCCCGCCCCGGCCTCTTTGTATTTATTGTTTCCCGCCAAAAGTTTTTCAATTAATGCTTATTGTTTCGCGCGTCTTTTGTTTCTCACTGTTACTTCGTTATCCGTTATCTGTTTGTCTGGAGTTTGCAGCCGACACAACGAAGCAACTCGGGTATATAAATATTATCGTCCATAAATTCTTTGGCATTTGAATTCATTGCCGTTCGAAATTGAAATTCTGTTTTCGTCAATTTCGTGAATAATTAACGTTGGATTTTAATCTGGATTCGGGCCTTATTGGGGACGTGCTAATGGATTCGCACGGTTTGGAAAAGCATATTTAAAGTAATTAAGTTTGTAACGCGTTAACATAATAATCGCAGGTGGAGCGGTGGCAGAGATGAAGGACCGAGGTGTAGAAATAGAACAATATGTTTTCATTTGAATAGACTTACTCCAAATAGTTAAAAGCTTTGTTCTTATGTTTATACTCGTTCTAAACTGTTAGCTTAAACTTTTAAACGCTTTTAAACCCGATCATATTAAAAAAAAAACAGTTCACACATATCACCGTCGTATTTTTTAAACATATTATACTAATAACAGAATATAAAATAAGTGAATGCAGTACAAATAAAAGTGTTATGAACAAAATAGTGAAGGATCATTAAGATGATAGGACACGTGGAAAGCATGAATTAAGAAAGTATGGTAAAGAAAGCATACGTAAACGACGTAAACAGAAATAGAGATACACCGAGAAAAACTTGTCAATCAAATCATCATCAATCAAATATGGGTCTTATCATCAATATCATCAATCAAATCAAATCACCCCGGGCAATGGGATCACACCCATAACCGTGTGATCACAGCAGATAACGAGGGGATGAAAGGCGAGATTCTGGCGCCTCCAAACCAGATCCAACCAGCTAAGGGAAGGTAACCCCGACAGCAAAATCCACCAGAGAAGGCAACGGGAAACCACTCTGGTCACCTTTTCCCAGGAATCACTATGGCAGATACCTTTGCTGTAGTGATCGCCAACGTTGGGGGGACCTGCCACGGCACCAAAAGAAGAAGAAGAATCAAATATGAAATCTGTAGTGATCGCCAACGTTGGGGGGACCTGGCACGGCACCAAAAGAAGAAGAATCAAATATGAAATCTCGGCCAACTGAGTAGTCGGAAAAATCGATTTACGTGCATGACACGATGTATGAATGTTGAGGAATAGAGAGAAGTATGTTTTAATATGCGCTGAAGATTGCCGATTCGAACTCCTTTACAAAGTTTTCTTCTTCTCAGTCGTATTCCTCATGATTGAGGGTCGTGTCCATCCTGTAAACCATTGACCATGGCACGCCATGCGCTCCTGTCACCCGTCAGTCTCCAGGCTGCAGCTAATGAAAGACCAGTCAGATCCCTGATTTGATCGAATCAGCGGCTCAGTGGTCGTCCTTGTGGTCGCCTTCCCTCCACTTTGCCCATGATGATGAGCTTTTCAAGGTTGTCCTGATCTCTCCGGGCTATGTGCATCCGCGAGAGCACATACTACGAACATTCTGGGGTAAATAAATGATTTTCAAGAATACATTTTGAATTTTTTTTTTTTTAAATTATGAATTTATTTTTCTCGACAAGTTTCTAATGTATAAAACCTTCAAAACTTGTCGAGTAAAATAAACTTTAAGGTCGAATAAGGAGTCCTATAATTCATAAAAAAATAATATCTACTAACTAACTAACTAACCATCACGCCGTCTCAACGAAGGGGTAGGCAGAAAGAATGGACTGCCACACTTTTCTTTCCTGACATATTTCTCTCGCTTCCTCAACATTCATACATCGTGTCATGCACGCGTGTCGATTTCTCTGACTCCTCACATGGCCGACATCCAATATTTGATTTATTTGATCGTGCCACGTTTTCCTCGGTCTTCCTCTATTTCTGGTTCCATTTACATCATTAACATATAATTTTTTTACCATCCATCTTAATGATCCTTTCATTATTTTGTTCACAACACCATCATTCGCACCGCATTTACTTCTTATATTTTCATTCGACACTCTATCATACACAGAGTATCCATACATTCGTCTAAGAGATCTCATTTCTACTACATTTATTCTACTTTCACCTTCTTTTGCCAGTTCCACGCTTCGCTTCCATACATAAGGGTAGAAGAACACCATTGTGCACTGCCATTCTAGCTTATTTGGATAGATAATATCTCTGCCGAATATTTGAAGTACGAGTACTTAATCAATATTTACGTATTTTTTCTACTACCTGGAGTTGGTAGTACGATAAGCGAAAATGTCAGATATTCTGGAAGATTTACGGCGGTACTTGTTGCACGACGTGGAAAGCACGCAGATTTCCCATTTTCCCCATTTCCCAGCAAGAAAATGGCATGAATAGTAATTTTGTATATCGAGAATCGATTTTTATGTGCACATTTACGAGCGCAGTAAGTATTTTTATAAGCGTTCCCAATGGCGAGTAGTAAAATTTAAACACAGCAAATGACTCGGTAAATATATGTACACCACTTAGTAAAGAATATTCCGGGACATCAACATTATCTAAAAGGCGTATTGCAATATTTTATGTATCATTGTAGCAGACATTAGCATGAACTTTTTCTTCAACAACTTATCGACGTTCTGACATCACAAAACTCTCATTCAAAATGTCACGTTCTGCACTAGAAAGAAAAGAAGATATTTGGAATTGACGATAATGTCCGTTTTCTACAAGTATTGAAAATAATAGTCAAATGATTTAATGATGAATGTGATGGCTTTTAAAAGGGGTGATGGTTTTTGAAAGCAAAGAGAAAATGACAGTTTGTAACATTAGTGTGAACAAAGAGAATTTCTAGCAGGTGAGTGAATTTGTGTATTGAGGTTATCATAGCATGTTCACAGTGGATGGCCGAACGGATAGTGACGTTGAAAGGATTGGTGCGGGTAACAAAGTGAATGGAGCTTTAAAAATAGTCATTGGAAACAAGAATTTAAAAATGAAAGCAAAAACGGCCGTTCACAATGGAGTTCTGGTCCCAATCCTAATGTAAATCAAATCAAATCAAATCAAATCAAATCAGTTTATTAACTCAAAAGACATTACAAACAGGAAAATGTTTAAGGCATCTATTGAGTACAGGAAAAATATTATAAAAATACAGCAAAGTACCAGGACCGCATTAGAGATGGTAAGACATTAGGAAGACAACATACTTTCTAAAGTCAAGAGTATTTGTCCCCTGAACGTACCTTCACTAATATAAAAGACGTCGATCTCCGAGGAGATCGCGTTCAGCAAACTAATTGCTCTTCCCACCGGTGTCACCAGAGGCAGATTGGTTCTGGTGGCCGGTTGGTAAAACAATCTGTGCTGTCGCTGTCAGAGAAATCTATCAGGGACAAAAAGACCAACACCCTCTAGCACGGCCGAGTTCTCGAAATATCCCCTGATTAATTTAAAGAAATGGGTTATGAGATGCCCATCTCTTCGAAGCTGTAAAGAATTGGTTCCGAGCATTCCTAAAAGAAGTGCCGTGGGATAGAGCCACGGATAACTACCATACTCCCTCATGTAGAGATACCTCAGAAATTTTTTCTGAACTCTCTCCAGCATAACGGAATATCTCGCCTCGTGAGGACTCCATATCACAGAACCACTTTCGAGTCTGCTCCGAACCAACGCGTTAACGTTTCATGGAAGCGACACATGAAACTGGCAGGATGAGACTTCGTTTTTGACACTCAGTGCGCGTTTTTCATCATTTTTGACACTCTGTATTCGATCTCATATTTCATGATCGAATCGAAGTTAGGAATATTGCCCAATGGAATAAGTATATGAATGCATCAGTTATGTTTTTAAATATTTATTTCAGTACAGGAGTAGACGATAATATTTTTACGTGCTACAATAAATAAATCGTTATAATTTATTGCAGATATAAATTCATCATTTTAACATGGCGTCATAAGCCTGCCGTACATATTATTATTCAGCATTGTATCTCCGCCCAATATTTTATCATGGCTAATGCAATATTTCACTCCAATGACGCGCTAAGGTAAATACATAAATAATTCCCGTCCCAGTTCTGTTATCGTAATGAACCTTCAATATTACAGGAAAAATATGGCATACTTAACCTGCTTCTGAATTATATGCACTAACAAGTGGAGGGCACGATTTAGGAAATTAATTTCGGGATGGGATTTTGCAGGATTGAAGTACCCCCTAAAAGTCGTCCATAGTCAGAGTAAGAAAGCGCAATAGCTATCTTATTTCTAAAAAAACTCAGACCTTTCTGTGTTGTTTATACGTTAGAAATTTCACCACTAGTTTCGATATCTAAGTGATTGAACCGATATCTATAAGTAGAAGTAGTTTAAATACCCCGTTTTATTTATTTATTATTTAAACATCGTTTAATTTAATTAGATTTTAATTAAGATAAGATAAGAACTCTATACAAATACCAACACATTCAACTTAATTATGGATAAAAATGTATGATGAATCACTTGATTTAGGATACTGCATAGGGAAGGATGTAGTGAGCGTCGTATGCTACGCGGACGATGCTGCACTGATAGCAAAGTTGGAAGACGAACTGCAAAGACTTTTAAATAGATTTCTGACATCGGCCGCCAACTTCAATATGATGATTCAGGAACAGACGATGATTCAATCAGTTGAGAAACCAAAAAACCATGACATTTTCAAAAGAACTCTTGGGATGCAGGTTATCCTTAAATGACAGAATGTTGGAACAGGTTGCAAAATTTAGATATCTGGGAGTGATCTGCTCTGTCCAAATGATCTTGTCAGTGAAATAATAGGACAAGTCAACAAGGCTACGGCGGTATCAGGTTGTCTCAAAGATATAATATGGAAAAACAAGTATATGAGAATATTATTTTAATAGAAAGAGTAAGAAAATTGACGAGTGACAAAGTTTGGGATGTGCAAGGTGCCTTTATGAATGGCAGAGGATGTATGGATCAAATTTTTGGACTTCGTACATTGACAGAGAAGTTTCTGGCCAAAAATCGCAAACTTTTCTGTGCGTTTGTCGACTTACAAAAAGCATATGATTACGTTAATAGAGAAAAGTTGTGGAAAATATTGTCTGAATATGGAATAAGTACAAAAATGATCACGGCCATTAAGTCGCTATACACGGAAAGCACTGCTAGTGTCAGAGTAAATGGAGATCTTACAGCCTGGTTTGATATCAATAAAGGTGTCAAACAAGGTTGCGTAATGTCCCCGTGGTTATTTAATCTGTATATGGACAATTGTATAAGAGAGCTGAAAGGGTTGGATGTAGGTGTCAAAATGAGCGGAGTGTCAGTAAGCTGTCTCTTGTATGCGGATGACGCTGTCCTACTTGCTGATAACGAGCATGAACTACAAGTCCTGGTGAATTGTATGTATGAGGTATGCATGCGAAATGATCTGATGATGAATGTTAATAAGTCCAAGGTAATGATTTTTGAAAAGGAAGAAACCACGACAGTCGGCAACATTAGCGTGAATGGTGAAAACTTGGAGCAAGTAGTTGAGTTTGTGTATTTAGGTAGTATGTTTACAAGATATGGGAGAGTGGAGAGGGATATTGAAAGAAGGGTTGGGGCAGGCAACAAAGTGAATGGTGCACTTAAAGTTGTCATCGCAAACAAAAATCTATCCAAAAAGCTAGAATGGCAGTGCACAATGGTGTTCTTCTACCGACCCTTATGTATGGAAGCGAAGCATGGAACTGGCAAAAGAAGGATGAAAGTAGAATAAATGCAGGTGAAATGAGATCTCTTAGAAGAATGTGTGGATACTCTGTGTATGATAGAGTGCCGAATGAAAATATAGAAGTGAATGCGGTGCGAATGATGGTGTCATGAACAAAATAATGAAAGGATCATTAAGATGGTTTGGACATATGGAAAGAATGAATGAAGAAAGAATGGTAAAAAAATTATATGGTAATGATGTAAATGGTACCAGAAATAGAGGAAGACCGAGGAAAACGTGGCACGATCAAATAAATCAAATATTGAATGTCGGCCATGTGAGGAGTCAGAGAAATCGACGCGCGTGCATGACACGATGTATGAATGTTGAGGAAGCGAGAGAAATATGTCAGGAAAGAAAGGTGTGGCAGTCCATTCTTTCTGCCTACCCCTTCGGGGAGACGGCGTGATGGTTAGTTAGTTAGTTAGTTAAGTATATGAGAACTGACCATATAAGAGAATATATAAAACCTGCGTAAGGCCTATACTGACATACCTAAACCATTGAGACCAGAGCGGATACCACAAGAACGAAGGCTAAAGTACGGGTGGCAGAGATAAGGACGCTGAGGATGATAGCAGGAAGGATTATTCGAGATAGGGTGAGGAACACAGCTATCCGCGAGATCTGCAAGGTGGAGAATGTTGTTAGATGGAGCAGACAACGCAGAAGATACTGGAATGCGCACGTGCAGAGGATGGATCCCACCAGAATCCCACACGCTGTGGCGCATCAGATTCCTGCCGGCTGCCGTCCCCCCGGAAGACCGCCGAAGAGATGGAGAGATAGTTTGGAGTCAACCTCCCAAGAGAGGCCAGCCTGATTTCAGGAACAGACCAAAGGTCTATATGGTGAAGAAGAAGAAGAATATTTTACTAAAATCATTAGATTATCTTAAAAACGCGTTGATTTATTCAGTCAAATATGCATAACATCTTTCTTATGTAACTATAGTCTTATTGACTTAGAACCAGCTGATTCCGTTTTTTTGTAGTATTCCAAATATACATTGATACATCAAATTCAAATAATCTAGTCTGTTCATATATAGTACTTTTATTGTATACACAAATAAGAATGAAATCCTTTGTTAGAGATGAATAAAACAGTAACTCCACATTTGCTTCCAGTATGTTCGACTTGTTCATAAATTATTCCTGCTAACATAGCGCCATCTCTGGGATAAACAACAAACTTTATTTTCTTGCAATACATTATTCGAGCGCGTCTCTTCAGATCAGCGCTATAAATGTATGTACAAACTTCGCATTGAGAAAGTTTCTCTAACTTTGTTGCCCCAATCAAGTCGTAATGTAATGCATTGTGTATGTATATATAATACATATATATATATATATATATATATATATATATATATATATATATATATATATATATATATATATATATATATATATATATATATATATATATATATGCTTATATATATATATATATATATATATATATATATATATGTATATATATATATATATATATATATATATATATATATATATATATATATATATATATATATATATATATATATATATATATATATATATATATATATATATATATATATATATATATATATATATATATATATATGTATATATATATATATATATATATATATACATATATATATATATATATATATATATATATATATATATATATATATATATATATATACATACATACGCAGATAATGGAGTTGCAACTTTAATACCAAGCATATACTGCTTAACTAATTATCATCGCATCCTGTAAGGGGGTGATTATTAAACATTCTCTTCGTCTCAGTCGTATTCCTCATGATTGAGGGTCGTGTCCATCCTGTAAACTATTAACCATGTCACGCCATGCGCTCCTGTCACCCGTCAGTCTCCAGGCTGCAGCTAATGAGACCAGTCAGATCCCTGACTTAATCAGACCAGCGGCTCGGTGGACGTATTTGTGGTTGCCTTCCCTCCACTTTGCCCATGATGATTAACTTTTCAAGGTTGTCCTGATCTCTCTGGGCCATGTGTCCAAAATGTTTCAGCACTTTCTGAGAGCACATCCGCGAGAGTCTTGCCATGATACCCAGCTGGTCAATGATTGACTGGTTTGTTATTCTTGCCGTCCAGGGTATACGCAGCACCACACCACATTTCGAAAGTATCAATTTTGGACCTACGTATTAAGAAAGCTTTCTAAAAAGCCAGCTTATTAAACATTAAATTAAGGATTCCAGAAATTCAGAATCGCACACGTTGTGGCGCATCAGATGACTGTTGGCTACCGTTCTCCTGGAATATAAATAGCCGGGAGTCAACCTTCCAAGAGAGGCCAGCCTGATTAAAGGAAAAAACCCAATGGTCAAAAAGAAGAACTTAAAGGGATATTGAAATTAAGAAAGCTTTCCGCCATAAAAGTATAACCATGTACTGCATTTAACATTGAAAATAACGTAAGTTATTTAGAAGGTTATAAAAAACGTCAGACGTTCTCAAGTGATTTCATTGTTTTGAAATTGAGTAAATTTTTATTATTTTGGTGTCCGTAAAAATGAAAACCTTGTTATTAATTTTAATTTGAAATATAAACAGCATTACGATACAAATACTACATAAATTTAACCTACGTTATTTTATAAGTAAAGTTCACTAAATGCCTCGGGTATACAGAATGCCTTACTTTCACGCAAAATTTGATATGTTCTTATAAGAATCCGTGTTCTGTGTGCCACAAAAGGTTGCGCCATTATACACTCCATTTTAAATGTGGGTAGGGACCTAAAAACTTGAGGCTTCTACTAGAAACAGTATTTATACGAGGGCCCCGGATAATAATCATTCCACAGACCCGTGAAAGGTCAGTGTTTACAGAACAAAATATGTCAAATTCGGGCCAAAGGTGAGGGTTCTCATAACATATTTTTACAAAAGGCAACTTGCTACCCACGGAGCGGTTTTTCATTAATAACTTAATAGTTCAGTATCAACCCATTAAGCAGATTATGAAGGAGAGTACACAAAATTAATAACAGAACTTATTTAACCAACATTTCGCACCTCCGTTTTGCAAATGATATTGTCATTATGACGGAGTCTGTGATGAAGCTCGAAGGTATGATGAATTACCCAAATACTGCATGCAAACGAGTAGGTCATAGGATGAATCTGGACAAGATGATAGTCATGAGTAATGCACATATCGTCCCGGAACCAGTAACCGTAAATGGCTCGGCTCTTGAAGTGGTACAAGAATATACATAATCCTCGTCATCATCAGCATATATCCGTCCACTCCTGGACGTAGGCCTCCTCCATCTGCTTTTTTGATAATTTGATAATGCCGGATAATAAATTTGATAAATGGGCGAAACATGTCATTCCCTAGAAAACTTAAACAAACTCCTAGAAGACGGATGTTTTTATTTATATTAATTATTCAATATATAATACGGATTAATTGTATCTCAATAGAGACGAAGATGTAAATTGTTTTCTGGGAACAGAATATGGTGGCCGAGGCGCTTACAGGACTTATGACCTGTCATTGGTTGGGTTGAGCGATCGCTTTGTGTTTAACATTCCACCCTTCTTACGACCACCACGTCTGACAAATTTTTGGAAGTTGTATGTATGCTAGAATGCTACGCCTATCTTTACATTTTTTAGTTCATTCTACACTAGCGTCATCTATTAAGATTTGGAAGCATTAAGTAGAAAATCTTTATTAATTCACTGTGAAAGGCTCTGCAAATCATACAGTACTAGATTACGCCTGGAGATGTCTCTACAATTTTTATGCCTTTAACTTGGACCAGTTATTTTATACAACATTTTGAATGTATACAAATTCTTGTAGGCAAAAATACTGGATTTTACCCATTGCGGATAAATTTTTTTTTTATAAAGATTAATTGTATCTCAATAGAGACGAAGATGTAAATTGTAAAGCGCCTCGTCCACCATATTCTGTTCCCAGAAAACAATTTACATCTTCGTCTCAATTACAATTAATCTTTATAAAAAATAATTTATAATTTATAATGGGTAAAATCCAATATTAGTCTACAATAATTTGTAAATATTCAAAATGTTATATAATACGGAGTTTTACATCATTGTTCAAGAAACTTTAAACTAATGATTTTACTGGAATCCCTTGTTGGAGGTTCATTTTAAATGAGAATGAAAAATAAAATGATATTTTTGAATAACCACTCTCAATTTTGTTTTTATTTCGACAGTTCCGGTTTTGCCAGGGTGGCTGACATCTGTCGATGGACTGGTCTGTCGATGCCAGCCAGCCTAGCGAAACCGGTCGTTGTCCAAATGACGATAATAGTGGGAGTGATTATTAAAATACTCGTACATCCTTTTATCTTTCTTTATTATTTAAAATTGTTAAATCTTCTACTACTTCTTCTTCTGCTTTATTTAGGACTGTTTCCTGTTATTTCTCGGAGCCTGTTCCTGGGATGCAGATGTCCAACTGTCTCGTCATCTATTAGGTGGTCTTCCTGCAGGTCGATTTTTTGTTGTCACTTTATTTGCAGCTATAGTTATCACTCTTTCAGAACATGCTCTTTACACATGTTTTCTCCAGTAGCGTCTTCTCAGTCTTCCCCATCGCACGACATCTTCCACATTGCAGATCTTTCACATTTCGGAATTTCTGATTGTTCGTTCTCGCAACGGATCGGAGAGTCTTCATTTCTGTGGTTCTTAAGAGACTTTTTTTTCTGATGGTGTCAGCTTTTGTTTCTACGCATGTCTTGTAGATTAGAATTTTGCTCTCCTTTTGTTAAATCATTGATACGAATGAAAACGTCTGTTTTCAAAAGTTCAAGTTCATTCAAATGTATACATTTGATAATGCCTTAGACAGGCGAAACATGTCATAAATTATATAAAAGCCATAAATTACAAATGAAATTTCTAAAAAAAAACGTTTCATGCGTATTAATCCTTTTATTCAATTATTATTTTCGAATATAATACATTCCAAAAGATTAACATTCCTCGTTTTCGTTCTGTATGTGGTCTCCGCAAGTTTTGAATGTAGACCGACCTTGCGATCATCTATTCGCCTGTAATTTAAGTTATGGAATAGGTCGTGAGTAATTATATTGGGGTCGTTAAGCAATCTAAATTAATTTATTTGATGTATTAATAAAGTTACATTCTATGGAGCAATATCAAACAACGGAAAACTTTCATGTATACTGCAGATATTTTCTTAACTATTGTAATTTTAGTTTTATGCGAGAAAATATATATGAATCCATTATTCAATGTATTTATGGTCGTTATTTCATTTTAAGCATCATGATTTTTCACTAATGACCTTTATACCAAAGTACAAGAACATGTGAGTAAAGCCTCTGCCGTGTCAGGGTGTCTGAAGAATCTGGTCTTGAAGAACAAGCACATGCATATCGACAGCAAGATCAGATAAAACATTCGTGCTACCTATCATGACGTACGCTGTAGAGACGCAGGCCGACACTGTGCGAATCAAGGATCTACTAAGAACATCGGAGATGAAGGTCCTAAGTTCAATTACTTCAATTACTGACTTTCCATGCTTACATCGAGAGAATATGTGGAGTTGCACTGAAAATGTTGGGATTTATTCTCCGAACTGGTAGAGTTTTCAAGAATCCCTATGTTTTGCGAATTTTGTATAACTCATTGGTCCGGAGCCGGCTCGAGTGTGGCTCGGTGATATGGAGTCCCCACGAGGCGAGATACTCGCTCATGTTAGAGAGGGTTCAGAAAAGATTTCTGAGATATCTCTACATGAGGGAGTTTGGTAGCTATCCGTGGCTTTATCCCACTGCATTCCTCTTGGGCATGCTGGGGACCAATAGTTTACAGATAAGAAGGGATGGGTGCACACTTACCCATTTCTTCAGACTTATCAGGGGATTCTTTGAGAACTCCGTCATCTTGGAGGCTATCCATCTTTATGTTCCGGATGGCTATCTTCGACAGCGTCAGCACAGACTGTTTTATCTCCCAGCATGCAGAACCAACCTGCCTCTGGTGATGCCGGTGGGGAGAGCAATCAAACTGCTGAACATGATCGCTTCGGAGATCGATGTCTTTCATATTCGTGAAAGTACATTCAGAAGACAAATACTCTTGACTTTGGAGAGTATTTTGTATTCCTAATGTCGAACCATCTCTCATGCGTTCCTGGTATTATATATTCCTTATGTTTTACCTGTTCTCAATAGATGCCTTAAACTATAAAAAATGTTTGTAATGTCTTTTGAGAAAATAAACTGATTTGATTTGATTTTTTTGAAAAAGATCAATTACTAGAAAAAGTCTCCGAGATCGTGTCCGCAACGCAGACATAAGAAAAACTTGCAAAATAAATGATATCGTTCAGTGAAGTAGATCCAAAAGAAGATACTGGAGGGATCGTGTAGCCCAAATGACTTGCATATACAGCCGCTTATGAAATTCCTTTTGGACACCGCCCACCTGGAAGACCGCTCGAGAGATGGAGGGATAGCTGGACCTCATCATCCCAGTAGATAATGATTGCTGTGTCACAGATCGTCAGATCTATTGAAAGAAGAAAAAGAAGAATATGTTTTACTTCTTCTTCATCTTTTAACCGTCGCGTTGCCATGTGGTCAATTGAGTTTCCACTGCCAATTTAAAGTTGATTTTCTTAAAACCTATGGACCCGAATATTATAGAAAAAATTGTAATCCTCCATTGAAGTGTTCTCAATATTTCGAAATAAAAAAAGGCAAAAAATTACTTCCTTCATCCCAAAAAAAAATATTTTCTAAGACTGCCCTCACTTTCATTCGTGTTAAGGTAGAATTTGTTTTGCTAATATTTACAACTTTATCAAAAGTGACAAATACTTACTCGCTGTTTTGAAGTATTATAAATTATATCTTTGGCCTTTTCATAGGTACGTAATAATACCGACTGTGGACGGAAACGCAGCACGCAACTTAATAATATCAGAACTGTGAAAATATTAACACTTTACCAAAAGGGACAAATATTAATACGTACTCGTTGTCTTGAACGTACTATACATTTTGCCTAGGTGCCTTTATAATACGTAAAATCTCGTAAAGTCTCGCCCCGCCGGCCGCGGCGCGGAGACAAGTTTATACTTGGTGTCCAGTTGCTCGTATGCTGTGACGCATTCCATATCAGAAATTGCATGGTTCCAGAAAAAAATTAATAATGACATGTTTTTCAAATAATCCATGTATGTTATAGATATCGATCTATTTCTAATGAAATTCCCTACAAGATGACATAAATTAAATTTTGATTCATCGAGTAATATGCTTGATATTTAGATAAAGTTAGCGGTAAACTGAATTGACCACATGGGAGCGAGCGTTTTGTTTTGAACACGGTAGGTTAAGGGTTAATAGATCGGACGATCTGTGGCACAGAAATCATCATCTACTGGGATGTTGAGGTACAGCTTTCCCTCCATATCTTAGATGGTCTTCCAGGTGGAGGATGTCCGCTGTTTTTATTTATTTATTAAATAAAAATGACATCACCGATGAACCGCTTCACAGTTTTGATTAATTTCGTCGTGCCAAGTTTTCCTTGGTGCATCATAATTTTGTTGCATTAAAATTTTGTGATATAATTTAATAAATTGGTTTTATGTATTCAAAAACCATCTAAAATAAACTATTATTAACGATTTTTTAAAGCATTTAATGACCGTTTTCCTTTTTGAGTTCACTTCTCGAAAGTTTCTCATCTTAAAAAAAAACGTTATTATGGATTTCCACAGTGCAAACGCCTTAAGTTTATTTTGAAAGAATCTTTTCTTATTGTGTTCAAAAGACCTTTTGTTCGTACTGCATTTATTTATTATATTTGCATTTGGCATTTATTTCATTAAATATTACTATGACTACGTCTAAGAAATCTCTCATTAACCGTATTGTTTGTACTCGTATTTTCATCTCTCTTTTGTCAGTTCCAAGCTTCAACTCCGCTATTAGGGTTGATACAATAAAACCATTGTGAAAAATATAATTTTATGAAAATTTGAATGCTATTTTAAATTTATATCACTCTTTGTATAATAACACAGAAATTTATTATAAATGTTATCTCTTACATATTCATATATAATGTTTATAAAAAATTAAAACCCATTGTATTAAATACGAACCTCCAAGAATACCTGTAATACCAATTAAATTCAGAAAAATTTTACATAAATATTTGAAGATTATTTTTGTATAGAATCATGTTAAGGAGGAAGGACTAAGTTTACAATAGTGTTACCAGTCTGTCGATGCCAGCAAGCCTGGCGAAACCGGTCGCTGTCTAAATAAAGACAAAAGTGGAAGTAGTTAAAAAACATCGTTTTATTTAATTATTATTTAAAATGAACTTCCATCAAGAGATTTCAGTAAAATCATTATATCATCAAGTTGCGATTACCAAAGTTAGCATAAAATTACTAACAACCGCCATTTTACTAACAATTCTACTAACATGCTATTTTATGTAGTTGCCACGATACAGGCCATGCCTAGTGTGACAACTATAGTCCATAAACTTTTTTTATCAAATTAATGTATAACATGAAAAAGTAAAAAAATATAAAAAAAATACGCGTTAATCAGTGGCGGTACTACCATAGAAGCCCAGAAGCCCAACTTGTGTAAGAAATTTTGAATCATAACCCCCAAATCTAAGAAATCGTGCCCCCGCATAAACCAACAACCCATCAAACCACCTTCCAACAATGTTCCCAACAGACGTAAGAGGAATAGGCACAAAAGCTGAACCTCTGTAAGCCAGAAAATGTTTAAATTCAAATTTTTGCAAGCCGGGCGTCTAGGCTTCTATGGCAGTATCGCTACTGGCGTTAATGATATATACAAGTAAAGGTATCTTATATGTTTTTAATATTTCCTATCCGACCTCTTGATTGAGACACGAAGATAAAAACTATTTATTAAATAGTAAATACTGTGTAATATTTAAGAATAATCATAATATTTTGAACCACACTATGTGTAGTGATTTTCAATCTAAACCATTAATTTGTGAACTCCCTGTGTATTTTGCAAGGTTCAATGAATGTCCTTTCGCCGTATGGCCGGGTAATTATTCACGCGATCTTAACAATGGAACCAAGTGTAAAGTTGAAATGATAATGGGCTATACTGGAAACAAATGGGAGAAGTAATTACCAAAGACGACTGACCTACTCTCTGCTCACATCCTTTCTCTTCTATCTCCAGACACACTTAGCTCTCACACTAGAAACGTATTTTAAACATTTGAAGTATTGTTAATATACATAATAAATGCAGGCAAAAACAATTAGTGCGATATGGCAATATGCAATTTATTATAATCACAATCATTGATAATCCCAGTACTGACAGGTGTACGACAAGGAGACAGCCTATGCCCTTTTCCCTGCAACCTGATAATGGACGAACTTATAGAGGAGACCCAATCGCTACAATTGGGATATAAGATGTAAGAGAAAATGGGCAATGTGATCTGTTATGCAGACGATTCTATAATCATAGCTGAAAACAATAATGACTTACAAAAAATGCTAAATAGACTACATCACGCCTGTTAGAAATACAACATGACGATCTTTATCGAAAAGACAAAATGTATGACCTTTTCCAAAACACCCAAAACATGTAACCTGGTTATAGAAAATCAATCTATAGGACAGGTCAGGACTTTCAAGTATCTAGGCATAGACCTGGTGGGGGGAGCTGATCTGCGGGAAGATATTCAAGCCCAAGTAAACAAGGCAACTGCAATCTCTGTTGCTCTTAAATCCACAATACGGATAAACAAAGACATGGCCATTAAGAGTAAGATGAGAATCTATAAAGCATGCGTAAGACCAATAATAAGTTATGGCGTCGAAGCAAGGGCAAGACACAGTAAGGACAAACATGTTTTGAGAGCTTCCGAGATGAAGACACTGAGGACGATATCAGACAAAACACTGAGAGATAGCGCGAGGAACACCAGAATAAGAGAGATATGTGAGGTTGAGGATATTATAAGATGGAGCAGACAGCGAAAAAGAGACTGGTACGGTCATGTGAAAAGAATGGACACCACCAGATTCCCCTATATTGCATTACATAATCAGCCTCATGGGACTCGTCCTCGTGGAAGACCTCCTAAAAGATGGAAAGATAGCAGGGAGTCTACCTCACAAAAGGAGCAACACTCTGGAGAATAGACCACATAGGTCTACAACAAGGTAGATGAAGATCGGCAGTCGCGGTTAGTCATTAAAAACTATTATTCACAAAGTTATTATATAAAATATCTTTGTGGAAGTTCATTACATTAGTTCAACTTTTGCGTAGGTCAGGATCTAAGTTTTGCATTTTTTAACTCTTAATGACACCGCACTTTAAATGAATGTCATGTCTTCAGTCTCATTACACTTGAATCCATTATCATCCCGTGGCGCCATATTAATAACTCAGACATTTCAGGGAAGATGACAGCACTAATTTTGTATCAAGAGCTAACTACAGACGTGCTCCCTACATTTATATCAAGTTATACCGCTCCTACCTTCTCAACTAAGTGGTTTTTCTAGTACTTGATTAGATTATTAAGTTGCTAAAACGGACGGGAATTGCTCTTGACATATATGTCGACATAATATACCCAATTTTGAGAAAAGTAAAAATAATAAATAATTTTTTTTTCCGTATAAAGCACTTAATATACGGTGTGGAATTATATATTTTTTTTTCAATACACTTTTCTATTTGAATAAATATAGTGATACTTTGTATTAGAACACTTTATATTTTCACTGAACTTAGACATGTTTCGGTAACAAGTAACCTTTATCAATGTTTATAATTTTAACAATAAAAAAAACAGAGCAGTCACACGGTTATATACTAAATGGAGATCGAGCTATGTATAAAAGTGGAAAGGGTATAATTAGGATTGAGGAGAGGGGAGATGTAACGGGAACATATCGAATGGAAGGGGTATAATTAGGATTGAGGAGAGGGAAGATGTAAGAAAGTGTTGTAATTCAAAGTATAACTATATTTATTCAAATATGAATCCACAACACAAAGTGAAGGCGAATATAGAAGAAACTTTTCTATTTGTTTTTTCACCTCTAAATTTTTTTTATAAAATCAACCGGTTTCGCTTCCGCTGAAACTTCGTAAGAATTATAAAGGGAAGTCGGTCCTGACTATGTTTGCTCTTCTTCAATGAAATGCAATGCCATCTTCAATGCCATATGTTATAAATGATAAATAGATTTATTAAATAATATTTTTTGTAAGGATAAATGAGGTAAACTTTAAATATTGTTAAAGTATATATTTTTTTACTCGGATCCACTTTTTAATAAGGTTCGCTAACCGCCTAACCCAGCCTATCCTAATATGAACAAAATACCGATTTGCCCTTTTTTAAAAGCAGTTTGTTTCACATAACCTTGCCTATCTGCGTAATACAAACACACATTGATTCAATTATAAATTTAAATTTGATTGATGAAAATGTCAAACATCAATTTGAATTAATCGTTTCAACTAACTTTTACAATTGAAAATAGGTTTTGAAATTATAATTCAATATAACTTTTTTTAAATAAACTTAAGGCGGTAGCACTATGGAATTCCATATTGGCGATTTTTTTATGAATTCAAACATTGTTTTTTCCACTTTCAGTTTATTTTTCTCGACACGTTTCGTAGGCTTTTAAACCTTCATCATAGGAAGAACGATATAAACTGTTGAGTTTATATCGGTCTCCTGACGATGAAGGTATAAAAACTTCGAAACATGCTGAAAAAAATAAACTCAAAAGTGGAAAAAACAGTATTATAATTATTTTAAAAAATCGTAAATATAACTTACAAAGGGATATTATTTTACCTGGCTTTGTGTGCAAAAATGAAACATGGAACTGTTTATAAGAAAAATAAGAATGGAAGTGTAAATAAGGTTTAAATTAATTAAGGTCATCATCATCATCATCAGCCTTTAGTCGTCCAGTGCTGAACATAGGTCTCCCTTACTGACTTCCACAACTCTCGGCGCTCTGTTGACCATTGACCTCCTGCCACTCTCTTGATGTCATTAGACCATCTGTCTTGTGGTCTGCCAGGATTTCTATGGCCGGTTCTCGGTCGCCACTCCAGGGTACGTCTTGTCAATTGATCATCCATTGCCCTTGCTATATGGCCGGCCCAATTCCAATTCAACGAGGCTATTTTGCACGCTACCTCCGCAACTTTGGTCCTTTCTCTGATCCATTCATTTCGCTTCCTGTCTCGCAGACTGATGTTTAATATCCTCCTATCCATTGCCTGCTGGGTCACTTGGGGGAGTATTGTTTTTCTTGTGAACGTAACTGTTTCTAGCCCGTCTGTCAGTACTGGGAGGATGCACATGTCAACTATATTTTTCTTCAGGTGGTTCGAAAATCTTTTGGATTTAAGGATATAGGACAGTTTACCTAAAGCAGCCCATGCAAGACCCCGTCTACGTTTGATCTTGGCTTCTTGGTTGTCTCTACCAAGCTTGTCCATATGTCCCAGATATATATACGCATCAACTCTTTCAATGATGTTTCCTTCCACCGTCTCTAGTTGTGGGCGCTCTGAAGTAAACATAATATTTGTTTTGGAGTAGTTCATTTTCATACCCACAGAGCTCGAGAGATCATTGACATCGTTGAGCATCGATTGCAATTCTTTTTCGTCATTTTCAAAAAGGACGATATCTTCTGCAAATCTTAGGTTAGTTCAGAATTCGCCATATTTTTTTATGCCCTGGTTTTTCCAGACAAGCTTCTTGAAGACACCCTGAAGTGCGGCAGTGAATAATTTGGGGGAGACGGAGTCTCCCTGTCGGACTCCCCTTAATTAAAGTGCAAGTTTAAATTAAGTGAGACTTTACTTCAAATTAATCCATAGGATTAAAACTAAAAAGAAGAAGAAGAGTCATGTTTGTTTTATAAAAAAATACAATAATCCTTCGAGCATAATAAAATCATATTGACGTCATGGTTTAGTAAATTTTTTATTTTTTCAATATTTAACTAACTAAAACTAACAAGCTAACCATCACGCCGTCTCCCCGAAGGGGTAGGCAGAAAGAATGGACTGCCACACTTTTATTTCCTGACATATTTCTCTCGCTTCCTCAACATTCATACATCGTGTCATGCACGCGCGTCGATTTCTCTGACTCCTCACATTCAACGTATTTTACAAAAAAGGGTTTTTATATATCGTTCTCCTGAAGATAAAGCTATAAAACATTCTAGAAAAGTAAATATAACCATCACGCCGTCTCTCCGAAGGGGTAGTCAGGAAGAAAGGACCACCACACTGTTCTGTTTTCACATACATGTCTCGATTTCTCTAATTCATACATCGTGTAATGCACGCAAGTCGATTTCTTAGACTCCTCACATGTCCGACATTCAATATTTGATTTATTTGATCGTGCCACGTTTTCCTCGTTCTTCCTCTATTACTGGTTCCATTTACATGTTACCATGTATATTTTTTACCATTCTTTCTTTTAACATTTAAAAAGGAGAAATGCAATGTTGGAACTCTCATATTTCATTGTTGAAAAAACGTGTTTCCCACAAGAGAAAAACAGATTTAATTATGTAGATTTATCTCCTAGTTTGTGGGTAGGTGCAATCAAAGCCATATATTCTGAAACAATTCTGAAAAAAAAATTCGAGACAGTAAGGGGAACCCCGAATTGAAAGGTTTATTGAGATTAATGTTTACCGCTTGAAAAAAAAAATGTCACGAGCCGTCAGTGGGATTTACAAGTTTCGCTGAAGACTTAATACGTTTTTTACACGCCCGCAATTGTGTTTATTCAACGAATATTCAAGTAAGAGATGTCTCAGTTAATTTGCATACGACGCAACGTATCTGTGGCTTGAAAACTGCTTAGGAAATCATAAAATTTCAGTATATATTTCATGTTTCGTGGGACGGAAGAACGCCTACGCGAAAGCTTCTCACGGATTTATCTTTAATTTTCCCACAAAAAGTAAAACTTGCAGAAACGTCGTGTTGGCGCCAAATGAAAAGCTGACTATTTTTTATTAATAAACAATCACTGCTTTTTTCATTTTTAGTGTATTATCTCTATTTGTACTCTAATGGTATTCTTGTGCCGATCCTTATGTATGAAAGTGAAGCATGGAACTGTCAAAAAAAATCTCCAAGAAGAATGTGTGATAAATTTGTATATGATACAGTGTCAAATGCAAATATAAGAAGTAGTGAATGCAAAGCGAATGAACGCGTTAGAAACAAACAATGAGGAGGTTATTACGATGGATTGGACACGGAAAGAATGAGTGAAGACACAATGGTGAAAACACGAGGTGAACGGAGCTAGAAATAGAGGAAGGCCGAGGAAAACTTAGCATAAAAAATTTAAATGTCAGTCACGTGAGGAGCCTAAGAAATCTATGTGGGTACATGACACGATGTATGAATATAGAGGAAGCGAGAGATGCATATGAGGACAGAACAGTTTGATAGTCCATTATTTCTGCCTACGTCTTCGGAGAGACGGTGTGATGGTTAGTTAATTAATTATTTATATCTAATTGTCTAGAATTTTTTATACCTTTATCTTCAGGATAATGATATAAAAAAAAAACTTTTTTTTGTAATATATCGTTCTTTCGATTATAAATGTCGATAAAAACTTGTCGAGAAATTTTTTATCAACATAAAAAAAACAGTGTTAAAATTATCATTCTATAATCCCACAATTTTAACGTCTTAAATTTCACTAACTAACTAACCATCACGTCGTCTCCTCGGAGGGGTAGGCAGGAAGAATGGACCGTCATATTGTTCTGTCCTGACATACTTCTCTATTTTGCTTTACATTCATGCATCTCGCTTCCTCTACATTTAATATTTGATTGATTTGATCGTGTCACGTTTCATAACACTTTCATTCGCACTACATTCACTTCCTATCTTTGCATTTGACACTATCATATAAAGAGTTACTACACATTCGTCTAAGAGATCTCATTTCTACTATTTATTTATTTTATTAATATTTTTTAAATTCTAGGATATTGTCGTGAAAGCAGTTTCGGAAACAAATATTGGCATCTTCAGGTGTCACAAACAACCAAAGTTACAACTAGAAAAACTTAATTTAAGATTCTAAACTCATATTTTTTTTGAGCCATTGATAAATAATAGTCAGTGGATTTAAGTGATCGGTTCAAATATTATTTTTTGTATTCTACAATGTATGCAAAACAGTAACAATAATTCACGCCTTTAAAATACGTTCTATGGACTCTGAATAAAACATAAATTTTAGAATTTTCACTTCAGCTATTTGTAGTCGTAATAATAAAAGGAATTCTATGTAAATTTAATTCACTTATTCATTTGAGCTTTTTAAACAGTAAAACGGGATGAACTCGGAAAATTAACATCGCCGGAGATACTTGAATCGGATAAATAATGCGGGAGAGATTCGCACTGACACCCTTTGAAGCCGACTTGAATGTGAAAATGACGCTTTAATGTTTGTTAATATAACTATAATAAATGTAAAAATAATATTAACACATAATTAATATGAATATAAACGTCTGTCTTCTAGGGGTTTTATTATATTTTAGACGGAATAACATGTTTTGCTCTTCTAAAGTATTATCAAACATGTCATTCCATCTAAACTATAATAAAATTCCTAGAAGACAGACGTTTTCATTCATATTACGAGGCGTATCTTTAAAGTAAGTACCGTTTTGATATTAACAAAAAACAGTAAACTATTTGTAACAATTTTATTTTTACATGAAAGACCAACGTTTTATTACTTTTTACATAAATAACTACTAATACATACAGACACTTGTCATATTGAAATACAAGCTTTTGTATTCCATCGTGATAAAAGCCTGACTTGACTTGAGCGTTATAATGCTGAAGGTGAAGATTATTTAAGTCAAACTATCACAGGCGAAGAAACATTGGTGGCCTACGTTACACCAGAATCAAAACAACAATCCATATGGCGCCATTCAACATCGCCTAATAAAGTGTATAGCCTTTGAACATGAAAATGACATACCGTGAAAAATTAACTCAAAACTGGAAAAAACAGTGTTTTAAATCATTTAAACAGTGTTAACCCTTACATTTATTTTAAACTGAATAGTGTTCTTATTTTTGTATTAATTTATTTTACAATATGACGAAATATAATCTTCTAAGATGGCAATAAAGCTAAGATGGCAGTGCACAATGGTGTTCTTGTGCCGACCCTTATGTATGGAAGTGAAGCATGGAACTGGCAAAAGAAGGATGAAAGTATAATAAATGCAGTATAAATGAGATCTCTAAAACGAATGTGTGGCAAATCTGTATATGATAGAGTGACAAATGCAAGTATAAGAAGTGAATGTGGTGCGAATGAAAGTGTTATGAACAAAATAAGGAAAGGGTCATTAAGATGGTTTGGACACATGGAAAGAATGAGTGAAGACAGAATGGTAAAGAAGGTATATGTAAACGGCGTGAACTGAACTAGAAATATAGGAAGGCCGAGGAAAACGTGGCACGATCAAATCAATCAAATATTGAATGTCGGTCGCGTGAGGAGTCGGAAAAATCGACGTGCGTGCATGACAAGATGTATGATTGTAGAGGAATCGAGAGAAGTATGTCAGGACAGAAAAGTGTGGCGTTCCATTCTTTCTGCCAACCCCTCCAGAAAGACGGCATGATGGTAAGTTAGTTAGTTAGTTACGAAATATAATTCTTCAAGTGGTGTTGGCATCTTCAAGTATTACATAAACTGTTATAATATAAAATAATTTTATATTATTTAAATGGTTTAATGTTCCCTCTGTAAATAACGTTCCTCCTAAAAGCACCCTGACGGGATTGCTGTACATATTTTAAATAATACAAAAGTACTTGCTTCAACACAACCTATCGCCGGATCCGAGAACATGATTCATCGCGGAATATTTATTCAGTTGTACCGACATTTTTAAAAGTTTCCCTATTAATCTTCATAAACGGTGAAATATTTGGTCCGGCGAGGTGTAACAACCATACAACAGGAAACGCGACAAAAGCCTAGGAAAATTTTCCAATATTTATTAACAGAAAAAATGTCTATACGCGCCAAACTTTCGTGCATGGAAAACCCTAAATTAATTTCCGGTACTATTTTACAATGTGCCGATACAATTTGCCCTAAGGATATAACAAAAAAACATATTTTAATATATAATATAATATAGAATGAGATCACTTTAAAGAATGTGCGGGAAAACGTTGTGTGATAGAATACCGAACGATGAAATAAGAAAGAAATATATGGCAGATGACCGCATCATGGATAAAATTAAAAAATGATCCCTGAGATGGTTTGGACATGCGGAACGAATGGATGAGAGAAGAATGGTTAACAAGTTGTACACAAGCAGCGTGAGTGGAAAAAGAAGGAAAACATGGCATGACCAAATTAATCAATTACTAAAAGGCCGTCACATTCGAAGTCGGAATAATCGACGTGCGTGCATGGTACGATCTATCCTCTCTGCCTACCCTTCCGGAGAAATGGCTTGATGGTTAGTTAGTAGTTGTAAGTTAATATAATATAAACATGTTTACATATTTCTGAACTTATCCATATTTCTTACATAATTAAAAAATATATTTATTGTTTCTTGAGCAATGATGTAAAATTCTACATTAAATAATTAATATGGATTATGACGTCAGTTTTATAGAAGTTTTATTATATTTTATGTGAATGAAATGTTTTGCCCTTCTAAGCCATTAACAAATATGGCGAAATTTCATTTATATATCTTCTTCTTCCCTTTTTGTAGACTCAGGAGTCTGTTATTTCAGGCGGGTCCTCTTGAGATGCTGAACTCCAGCTTTCTCTCCACCGTTTCGGGGGTCTTCCTGTGTGTGGTATTCTATTTGAGCTCATCCTTTCTACGTGTTCATGCCAGTATCGCCGTCTTTGACGTCCCCATCTGACCACATCTTCGACCTCGCAGATTTCTCGGATTGCTGTATTCCTAACTCGATCACGTAGGGTCTTGCCAGCTATAGCGCGGAGCGTTTTCATCTCGGTTGTCCTGAGCATGCTCTTTGTCTTGACAGTATCTGCCCTCGATTCAATGCCAATTCATTTATATATAATACTTAGAATCATTAGTCACATTGATATGTGTCAAATCAGTTGTAAACAATTTGTATAAAGATGTTTTTTAGAAACACTTTATTTCGTACTACCACAAATAACTTTTTGATTAATATAATGTCATTTAGTATTCCTTAACTATGTAATCATTGTCGTAAAATTTCTTAATGAGTTCCAAGAAGCACTTTCCAGTATTTCTACGCCTACCCGAATAATTATTTGTTAAAAATGTATAAAGTCACATCAATTTTCGTAAATTACCATATTCTGCTCCATTCACTAGTGTATATAAACAACAACGAGCTGAAATTTCATCATATTTGATAATGCCTTTGAAAGGCAAAACATGTTATTGCTATAAAATATAATAAAACTTCTTGAAAACTGACGTTTTCATTCGTATTTGTTACTTTATAAATAATAATTATAGTTAAATTAATACTAACGTATTTCGGACAGAGGAGCCCTTTATCAGCATTGGTAATTATTGTACGTATAAAAAAAATTATAATTTATTAAAATATTATAATATTAAAATATTAATAATATATTATGTCGGCCATGTGAGGAGTCAGAGAAATCGACGCGCGTGCATGACACGATGTATGAATGTTGAGGAAGCGAGAGAAATATGTCAGGGAAGAAAAGTGGGGGCAGTCCATTCTTTCTGCCTACCCACTCGGCTTGATGGTTAGTTAGTTAGTTATTTAAAAAATATATATTTTAACCAAAATTTTGATGAAAATTGACAGTTTTGACAGATAGACAAACAGGCGAAACATATCATTCATATAATACATAAAAAACTTCTTTAAACAGGCGTTTCCATTCATATTAATCATTAAAAAAACGATGAAGGGCTTCTGTGTCCGAAACATGTTTGTGTTAATTAAATAATTTTTTTTAATTAAGTATTGCTTACAAAGAAATAAAACACGTGCAATGAATCGCAACACAAAGTTATGATGAATATAGAAGAATACACTGTTTTCTAATAAGTTTTATTATATTTTTTTGTTATTGACAGTTTTCGACTATCTAAGACATTTGATAATGCCTTAACCAGCAAAACACTCATTCACATAAAATATACAGTGACTTTTAGGAAACATATGTTTTCATTCGTATTAATTATAAAAAAAATATATGTTTTAGAAATTTATTTTTATCCTCTACAAAACATTAAATACAAGAATGCAATTATGTACTTCCATCATAACTTAATTATTTTTCATAGTCTCTGCTAAATATCTTATCAAACTAATATTAATAAAAAGTAAAATGTCTAAGGCAAGAAAGAATGATATAAATTGGGGGTAAAACGAATAAAACATGTCGAACAAACTACCAAAAGATTTCATAACATTAGCTAAAATATGGTCGTATCTAGGAGACGTTCAATACCGAACAAATAGGGATAAATCCAGCTTTTATCTTACAACTTTATGCCTCCTTTCCCTTGTCGTCCCTTTAAACAAACTCGCCGCCTGCGGGGAAATACTGTTCCGAGGGAAAAGGCGGAAAAATTTCCCCGGATTTCCCTCGCCTTGTTTACCCCTGGTACATTTTTTCTACGGTGGAAAATAGGGTACTTTTCCGGTGTTATAGAAATGGGTGACAGTCGGCGACATTAGTGATAATGGGTGTAATCTGGATCAGGGGTTGAGTCTTTAAAAATAGGACCTATCAAGAAAACAAAGACTTTTTATTAATATCAAATCCTTACTTCGGAGTTTTAAAGTCAATCAAGAGTCCTAAATATATGCCTGTCACAATGCTGCCCAGTAAGAGTCAATCCACTGATATCAATTTAAATAACTATAAATTCGAGACCGTGAAACAGTTAATGTACTTAGGCTTCCTAGTTAATAGAATAAATTATTTTAGCGAAGATATTGGGAAACGGATATACGCAGCAAAAAGATGCTACTTTGGTCTCAATAAACACTTCGAGTCGCGTTTACTGCCCAGAAAAACAAATACCACGTAAATTAAAATAAAACGTTAATCAGACAATTAATTAGAGATGAGGTGTCGAGAATGTATGAGGTATGCAAGTCAAATGATTTACTGGTGAATGTCGGAAAGTCAAAGGTGATGGTTTTTGAAAGGGAAGAGCAAATGATAGTTTGTAATATATGTGTGAACGAAGAGAACTTGGAACAGGTGAGGGAATTTGTGTATTTAGCTAGCATGTTCACAGCAGATGGGCGAACGGATAGTGATGTCGAAAGAAGGGTTGGTGCGGGTAACAAAGTGAATGGAGCTTTAAAAATAGTTATTGGAAACAAGAATTTATCAATGAAAGCGAAAACGGCCGTTCACAATGGAGTTCTGGTCCCAACCCTAATGTATGGAAGCGAAGCATGGAACTGCCAGAAGAAGGATGAGAGCAGAATAAATGCGGTATAGATGAGGTCCCTAAGACGTTTGTGTGGTAGAACGATATACGACAGAATCTCAAATGCTGATAAAATAAAAGAATGTATAGCGGAAGAATGTATTATGAACAAAATTATGAAAGGATCGCTGCGTTAGTTCGGACATATGGAGCACATGGATGGAGAAATAATGGTTAAGAATGTATACGTAAATAATGTAAATGGAGTACGGAGTCGAGGCAGACCGAGGAAAACATGGCATGACCAAATTAATCAAATGTTAAATGTTGGTCATGTTAGAAGTCGGAAGAATCGACGTGGGTGTATGACTCGCTGTATGAATGTGAAGGAAGTTAGAGAGGTGTGCCAGGATAGAGTAGTGTGGCTGTCCTTTCTCTCTGCCTACCCCTACGGGGAAACGGCGTGATGGTTTGTTGTTGTTAATTAGACCAGTTCTAACATATGCCTCGGAGACTTGGACACTCACTAAACGTGATGAAGTAAAGTTAAACTGCTTTGAATGAAAGATCCTCCGCAGAATCTTCAGGCCCATTAAGGATGGTTAGATGTGGAGAAGAAGATACGACCCAGAGCTCTACGATCTACACCAGGATATCAGCGTGGTCAAGTTTATAAAGAATAGCAGACTGCGCTGGCTAGGGCACTTGCACCGCATGGGGGATCTGGAGCTCCCTAAAAGAGTGTTGTTTGACAATCAGTAGGGCCAAGAAGCGTCACCAGGCCGAGACTGCGATGGTTGCATGGTGCCGTGGCAGACAGTCGGGTCATTGAACAGCAAGACTGGGAGGTAACAGCCAGAGACAAGACGGGATAGAGACGTTTCTTGGAGGAAGCTAAGACTCATCAAAGATTTTAACGCCGAAGATTAGAATAATACGGAGTTTAATTGAATTAAATAATTTTATCAACATTGTTAACTGTTTAAATAAAAACCTTGGTTATAAATATCACAATTGATTATATTTTGTCAGGAAGACCCCCGAAACGGTGGAGAGAAAGCTTGAGTTCAACGTCTCAAGAGGACCCGCCTGAAATAACAGACTCCCGAGTCTACCAAAAGTGAAAAAGAAGAAGAAGTAGATATAGTTAGAACATGTGACCAATTGCGACCCGTTAAATATTCACGAATGAAAATATATTTTACCCTTTATAAACTTGGTTCACCGTAAAATCGTAATCAGTAATAAGTTTAAAACATACTCGTATAATGTAAATATTTTTTTCACGCCTTAATTAACATTGAAGATTAAATTATTAACTGTTTAAATAAAAACCCTGGTTATAAATATCACAATTGATTATATTTTGTCACGAAGACCCCCGAAACGGTGGAGAGAAAGCTGGAGTTCAGCGTCTCAATAGGACCCGCCTGAAATAACAGACTCCTGAGTCTATCAAAAGAGAAAAAGAAGAAGATTATATTTTGTCGTGACAGTTGTTTCGATTACCTGACGATGCTAAATATCGTCAGGCCATACAATCGTGACAGTTTTCGTGACAAAATACGAGTATAATCAATTGTGACAGTAATAACAAAGTTTTTTTTATTTAAACAGTTAATAAGGTTGAAATATCAAAGTGTTTCCGCCAAAACAATGGATTATCTTATCAATTATGTAACACAGCACTTTATTAAAATTAAAAAATTTCATGTTTTGGGTCACAGAAACCCTTCATAAATTTAAAATGTTATTTATATTACACATGAAGAGAATGTCCGTTTTCAAGAAGTTTAAATGTATATATTTATATAAGTGTCATTACTTGCTTTGTTAGGGCAATATCTATTTATAATAATTGTTGAGTTAGATTTAATTTTCAATATTTTAATGTAGGTTTGGTTTAATATATGACCAAAGTTAAATTATATGTATTATAAGTATTTATGATTGCACAATGGAGTTCTTATACCGACCCTTATGTATGTAAGCGAAGCATTAACTGACAAAAGAAGAATAAAAATAGAATAAATGCTGTAGAAATGAGATCTCTAATACGAATGAAAATATAAGAAGTGAATGCGGTGCAAATGATGGTGTTATGAACAAAATAATGAAAGGATCATTAAGATGGTTTGGACACATGGAAAGAATGAATAAAAAAAGAGTGTTAAAAAAAAGCATACGTTTACGATCAAATAAATCAATCAATATTGAATGTCGGTCATGTCAGGAGTCAGAGAAATCGACGCGCGTGCATGACACGATTTATGAATGTTGAGGAAGCGAGAGAAATATATTAGGAAAGAAAAATGTGGCAATCTTTTATTTCTGCCTACCCCTTCGGGGAGACAACGAGATGGTTGGTTAGTTAGTTAATTCAGTTTAAGCATTTATTCAAAAAATATAATTATAAATATATCATCACTAATGTAGAATTCAGTAATACAGATTTACATGTGAATTAATGACGCCCCTTGTGGCAGAATAGCAACAGTTCTGACCGCCACACTGAAGGTTCCGAGTTCGATTCCCAGCGGTGACAGAGAAAAATAATCATATTCCTATTGTTCTGGAAAAATTCACGTGATAATAAAAATGACCAGAAGATGGCAACGAGTTGCCAAAACCGGTCGAATACACAAACATAAGCAGTGGAAATGAACTAAATATAAAGTGCATTTAAAAAAAAATAATAATTATATTTTCATTATATACTCGTACAATGAAATTCTACAATGAAATTTCAAATAACAATATTAATAATTATTTTGAAAGACTATCTACCTTTTATAGGTCATTGGTATGAATAGCTAAGAATGTAATTAATACGAATGAAAACGTCAGTTTTCTAGAAGTTTTGTTATATTTTATGGAAATGACATGTTTCGCCCTTCTAAGGCATTATAAAATATTAAATGATAAAATGCCTTAGAAGGGCCAAACATGTCATTCTCATTAAATATAAAAACTTCTAGAAAACTGGCGTTTTCATTCGTATTGATTATTTAATATGGAGTTTTACATCATTGTTCAAGAAATGTATAGTATTTAGATTATAATAACCTGTTGTATACATAAATGTGGAAAGCAAACTACGAAAGGAAACCACTACATAAAAAGGGCCAATTGGGATCCCAAGAGTTACCGTGAAAGTGTTATACTTTACTGCGAACCAATTCACAGGATAGAAACTTATAAAAAATTGAATTAAAACATTATTAACTCCATCGATGAGTATATTTTTCTCGACATTTTTTTAAGGTATTATTAAAAGTTTATCGTCTAATGAATGAATAATACCTTCAAATCAAATCAAACATATCAGTTAATTTTCTCAAAAGATATTACAAATAATTTTTATAGTTTAAGCCATCTATTGAGAACAGGTAAAATATAATAAATATATAAAATACCAGGAACGCATGAGAGATGGTTCGACATTAGCAATACAAGATACTCTCACACACGTCGATCAAAATATTATAATTAGTGGAAATAACAGCATTTTTATTTATATTTAAATCATTATTGAATTATTAATTAAATTAAATGAAACATATGAATAAAATATTAAAGTTCATTATATAAATATATACATAAACTTTCGTTAAGGACCGTATTGTGGGATCGCCTGTAAACAGAGCTTTCGTGCAAAGGCGCGATATTTCTGGAGCTTTTCCGAGAAATAGGGCTTGATTTACACTGACCAATTGGATTAATAGTGTGTAGTTTGTTTGCTAAGCGATTTGGGCAACACGCGACTGGCCGGGCAGTCAATAGGCCAAGACTCGCCTCCTTGGCGAGGATGTTATGTTAGAAAAGCTCGAAAGCTCGAAAGCTCTATTCAACATTATACGCACAGAGCTTTACGTTGTTTGTAGAGTAACTAGTAAGATGTAATTTTCACGTCAGGTATATTGAAATTATTAAAATTATATTGAACTAATATTTTAAATATTAATTTTTTCGAAAAATCGAATAAAAATTTGGTCATGTCATGTTTCCCCCCCCCCTTTCATGGACTTTTCGCATTCAACTAACTAACTAACCATCACGCCGTCTCCCCGAAAGGGTAGGCAGAAAGAATGGACTGTCACACTTTAGCTGATGCGGCACTCCATCCTTCTCTTTTCGCCCCGCGGGAGACGCAGTGTGATGGGTTGCGAACCTCATCGCCACCAATAGGCAACTCCCGCGCACACTTCGAAATTCTCATTCATACTGTTTATATAAAACACAACATTCTTCCTTCATCCATATGTTTAATGTTTAATGTTTAATGTCCAAACCATCTTAGCTTTGAATGGGTGAAGAAATTAATGATGAAGAATTTTTTTAATGTCGATGAGTCTAAACATGCGTACATGACACGATATTTAAATGTTATAGGAAATTTAAAGGATATTTCACAGTTTTAACGCTTCAAACTTTATTTTATAGTCAATTAATATTTAATTAAACACTTAACTAAAAAACGTCTGTTTCCTATACATTATGTTATATTTTATGTAAATGGCATGTTTCGCCTGGCATTATTAAATGTGCCTTTGACAGGCGAAACCTGTCATTCACGTAAAATATAACAAATGTTATATGTATTGTTTCGGCATTTACTTTGTGGTTAAATTATAAATGAAACGCTTGTTTTTTACCTGTAGATGGGTTTGAAACCTTTATATGGAAGCATCTGTAGTTTCCCAAACTAGTCGTTTAAAATATAATTCTCTAGTGGTAAAAAACAAGTGTTTTATTTATAATTTAAATATAACACAACTTCGGGAAAAACGGACGTTATCATTCGTATTAATTATGTAATATAGTTTAATATCACTGTTTAAGAAGTAAGTAAGAAGAAAAAAATATATCTATTAGAGGAGACAATGGGAAACAACTTCAGTAACATTTCCCAGGCGACCACTGTGATTTAAAATCACCGTGGAAAGAAATCATTGCCAACATCACGATGTACTTTTAAGGAAGATGCATCATTTGGGTTTCAGTGTCCCAATGCTGAATTTCTGTGCGTCATACTTAAATTCCAAGAGTCAATTTGTTAGGATTAGTGAATGAAACTCTAAAGAGATCTTCGCATTATCGGGTGTTCCGCAAGGATCGAACCTTGGACCGCTGTTTTTTACTATCCTAATAAATGACATTTAAGACTGCATTCGGCACGGCACCTGTCTGCTCTTTGCAGATGATTTAAAGTTTAAAGTTATCCCTGAGATTCCGGTCTATTGATGACTGTATAAACTTGAAATCTGATGGCGACGAGATAGATAGCAAAGTGGTCGATGGAGAAAAAGTTAAGATTAAACATAATTATTTTATTCCCTAGTCGAACCGTGGTATATTAATAAATTTATACATTTGGATACCGTTTTACTAACGCCATTTGGATTAAGGATTTGAATGAATTGTACGGCAGTTTAGCTTCACAAGAGGAGGGATAATATCCAGTTGTATGGTCGTAAATGGAAACTTGGGTATTAATTGGACTACGTGAACAAAAGAGGAAGGGACCTACGCACTCCGAATACACCCACTCCTCTTTTCCACTCGGATAGCGTTGCGTAGGGCAAATACGAAAACAATTTTGGATCGAAGGCTTTCCAATTAATGATATTTGAATCCAGGCGACCTTTGGTAAGTACCCATCACACACATCAGAGAAATAGGATATTAAGATAATCAACTCTACTATCAATAATTACCGAGTCAAATAACCGAATAGCTAACATACGTATATGTGAATTATGATATTTAATTTATTTCTATATTCGTCATAACTTTGTGTTGTGGATTCATTTCATATTAATAATAATAATATGCTAACTTTTAAAGCGCTGTTTTTTGTGATGTAAACACCTCAAGGGCGCATTAAGATGTTTTAAATCTAAATTTGAACGCTGCATCTGATTGATATTCGCGATCGATTAGAAAGTATAATAAAACAAAATATGCAGGTTTTAAATTGGGTATGAAATATCAAAAAGATGGGTTTTCAGCTTAGATCTGATAGCTGTCACATTATAATAAAATATTTGTCAAAATTGACCACAGTCATGAACATTTTGTTTAAATATTAATTTTGTAGTAACAAAAACTACCAAACCACTGATGAAGGGTTTCGGTGGCCGAAACATTATTGTATTTTTTTTGTTAATGTTAGTGATGTATGCAAAGAAAAAAAAATTGTTAAATAATATTTAATACTAAAATATTTAAATAAATAATCTCTTTTAAATAGTCAATGGTTTTGGCCGAAACACCATGATACTTTAAC
Organism: Lepidostoma basale; assembly: GCA_022606425.2. Taxonomy (NCBI): domain Eukaryota; kingdom Metazoa; phylum Arthropoda; class Insecta; order Trichoptera; family Lepidostomatidae; genus Lepidostoma; species Lepidostoma basale. The sequence continues at coordinate 1,289,060 of JAHDVF020000875.1, forward strand.
ATTATAAACTGTTAAATTAAAAAACTCTAATGTATCACGATTGTATTTTTATTATCGTAACACCTGATGATTTCAACCTAGGTTGACGAAACAGCTGTCGCGAAAAATATAAATACAATTGTGATACATAAAACAAAGTTTTTTAGTTTCACAGTTTACTCGTATAATCTCTTTTTTAGAAGTTTTATTATATTTTATAGAAATATCGTGTTTCCAAGTAATACGCATGAGAACGTATGTTTCCTAGAAGTTTTATTATATTTTAAGGAAATGATTTTGCATTATTCTTCTTCTTCTTAGTCGTTTTCCTCATGATTGAGGGTCGTGTCCGTCCTGTAAACTATTGACCATGGCACGCCATGCGCTCCTGTCACCCGTCAGTCTCCAGGCTGCAGCTATTGAGAGACCAGTCAGCGCCCTGATTTGATCGGACCAGCGGCTTGGTGGTCGTCCTTGTGGTAGCTTTCCCTCTACTTGGTCATGATGATGACCTTTTGAAGGTTGTCCTGATTTCTTTGGACAGTACACCCAAAATACTTAAGCAATTTCAGAGACAACATCCGCGAAAGTCTTGCCCCGATATCCAGCTGGTCAATCGAATGGTTTGTTATTCTTGGCGTCCAACATATACGCAGTGTTTGCTACCAGTACCACATCTCGAAAGCATCAATTTTCGCATTGCTAAGCCATTATAAAATTTTATAATTATCACATTTGATTATGCCAAAGCAAGGCCTTGTATATAATTTCCACAAATTATAATAAAACTTACATAAAACAGACGCGTGGAACTTGAAAGTCAACTCAATGAGCAGACTGGAAACATAAATATGAAATGTGGCTCCATCGCCGAATGCTCAGAATTCTCCGGAGAGACATGGTTACCAATACCTGAGTTAACTATAATAAGTCCTGAGTTAACTATCAAGTTTCAGAAGATTTCACATCTGGGTCATATACTGCGTGGGGAGAAGTACCATCTTCTACAACTGATATTGGAGAGGAAAAGGCCCCGGTAGGAGACAAATGTCCTGGCTGTGAAACTTGAGGGAATGGACCGGCATTCAAAGCATGAAGGAGCTGTTCTGAGCGGTGCAGGACAAGGACAGGTTCGCCGAGGTGATCGCCAACGTTGGGGGGACCCGATAGAGCACTTGAAGAAGAAGAGGAAGAACTTTGTTTTTCCACATTTGATTTTATTTTTATAGACATGTTTCTAAGGTCACTTTTATCGTGGGGTACACTTCATCATCTGGAGATGTTTATTTAATATGATATTATATAATTTTTATAAATAAAAGTACAAAGTCTATCAAACGAATTTTATAACACTATAAGGGTGCAGATTTTTTTCTGTATTGCTATCTTATTTTAGTGCTTTTGGGAAATTCAAAAGCCTTTTGATTAGGCGGTGATTGCAATGGGGTAAAAATCTTTCATCACCCTTCTACCCAATATGGGATTACTCCTTGGACACATTCTTAGGAGTATTTTCAGTCTCCTTTAGGGATTTCCGGGAGTTCATTCTTCGTCTTATTTGATAGGGGTTCTCGCGTAGGTACCAGGAAGCAAAAAAACGATTTGATACCTACTAGAAAAGATATTTAAAGATAAACTAGAAACTAATTCAACTTCACACCGTCTCCTTAAAGGATAAGGTCGAAAGAATGGACGGGCACAATGTTCTTGATATTTAAATATCACAGTAATTAACAAAAGATCGCAGTAAAGAGTATCGAATGGAAATATAAGAAGTGAATGCGGTGCAAATGATGGTGTCATGAACAAAATAATGAAAGGATCATTAGAATAGTTTGGACATACGGAAAGAATAAATGAAGAATGAATGGTAAAAAAATTATATGTTAATGATGTAAATTGAATCAGAAATAGAGGAAGACCGAGGAAAACGTGGCACGATCAAATAAATCAAATATTGAACGACGGCCATGTGAGGAGTCAGAGAAATCGACGCGCGTGCATTACACGATGTATGAATGTTGAGGAAGCGAGAGAAATATGTCAGGAAAGAAAGGTGTGGCAGTCCATTCTTTGTGCCTACCCCTTCGGGGAGACGGCGTGATGGTTAGTTAGTTAGTAATTAACAAATTATATGTTTATAAATTGTTTCTTGAATAATGACGTAAAACTCAAAATTAAATAAATAATACGAATTAAAACGTTTAAAACGTCTGTTTTCTAGGAGTTTGACATTTATTAAAACACCATCATGTGCACTTTTGAATGAATGTGGAGGAAGCTAGAGAGGTATATCAGGATAGAGTAGTGTGGCGGTCCATTCTCCCTGCCTATTCCTGCGGAAAAACGGCGTGATGGTTTGTTTTTTTGTTTGCGGCCATGTTCGAAGTAGGAATAATCGACGAGCATACATGTCACGATGTGTGAATGTAGAAGATGCGCGAATATTGTCAGGATAAAACAGTGTGGGATTCATTCTCTCTGCCTCGACGGCTTGAAACGGCGTGATGGTTAGTAAGTTAGTTAGTTTAATCGAAAACGATTGTAATGTATATCACAGTATGTGAACCAATGTCTTAATAAATGTTCCGTTCCACTATAAGGCAAGAAAATTCAAGCACGTACAGTTAGCAAGGAATTCCACATAGAAATGCTCTCCGCAGGCGCTATTGATTGTCTGAATACAAACAAACCAAAACACCGCATGGAATTTACTACAATATTGCACTCATAAACATTTTTCCTTCCTTGGAGGTGATGTCTATTGGAAATCCCGCTTGCACTATTCTTCGAACAAAGGTATTCGATAAAACAAATGCCGGGATATACCTACTATATACTGAAAAATATCTGACGTAGTTATGGGTTCAAGTCTGGACAAGACCGGATTCCTTCTTAATTATAACGAGCTATTTCTTTTATAAATACTAATACCATTGATTGATTCTTGGTCTTTTAATATTGAATTTATTGAAATGAGAACTAATTAATGGTTAATAAAGTATACGTTAATGATGTAAATGGGGTACGCATTCAAGGCAGACCGAGGAAAACATGGCATGACCAAATTAATCAAAATTTAAAGGTTGGTCATGTTAGAAGTCGGAAGAATCGACGTGCGTGTATGACTCGTTGTATGAACGTGGAGTAAGCTTGCCAGGATAGAGTTGGGTGGCGGTCCATTCTCTCTGCCTACCCCTGCGGGGAAACGGCGTGATGGTTTGTTTTGTGTTTTTTTTAAATTTATTGAAAGTAATGGCATTAACACTGTTGAATTTCAATGTAATACACTATGGAATTGAAAAAGAACGCTGTTTATTTCCCACTTAAATATTTAATATCACGAAAATGTTTCGGAGAAGACCTCCATCTTCAGGTGTAAATATATCACCAAAAACTAAACAAAAGAAGACTTATTAAAACGCATTTAAAAATCGATACAATACAAACGATCAATGCATTTGAATTTAAATAAAATACCTGGACTAATTGCTGAAGAACGTAAAATTTTTTTTAACAAGAATAATCATAATAATTATATAATTATTATCGTTATCATCATAATTATCAGTGACGATATAAAATAATTAATTAATTTGCATTGAAAATATTATTGGCAATGGGAGCTTGAAAAACTAAAAGTAGAAAGGGTATTTAAAGAGAAAGGAGTAAATTGAGAAATCTAATTATAAATCGGGTGGTGGTCTAGGAGATAGAACGCTTGGCTCCTGATCCAGGCGACATGGGTTCGAGCCTGGACACGACCCGATTCCTTCATCATGATAATGAGCTATTATCTGCTCATATTAAATAGTGTAAAATAAATTCTAACACCATTGATAAAAATCCTTGGGGTTAGTCTTTAAAAAAAATATATGTTTTCTCCCAATTGCACCGACTTCAGGATTTCTAAAGATTTTTGTTTGTTTAATTTACTGTTATTGTTAATTGTGTGTAGAAATGTTCTGTCTTTTCTGTCAAAACTATGATAAGATTAAATTGATGACATTTTTTTCATTGAGTATCATAACGTTTAATAAAAAATATATATATTTTATACGTATGTCTCCGATTTCGTATCTCGCTGAATAGCGATCATTAGTTCAAAACAATAAATCAAGCAATTTCACCCAAACAGATGAACACATTCTAAGTGGCTGATTACGAGAGAACTCACCCCTTGATGAAATATTAATTTGCACGATTAAAACACACACCAGCGCACAAAACATTTCGAAATTAATTTTAACCCCAATTACAAACGACGGGTTGGTGTTCTAATAGCGTTATCAAAAATTCATCAAATTAGGACTTTTCCACACTAGCCACTCTCGTTAAGTGGTAACTGCTGTTTTTTTTTAATATCAGGTGTTTCAGAAAGTTCGCAATAGATGGATTCCGTATAGAAATAACGCCTCGTCTTTCGAGTCAATCCATGCACCGATCTTATTTTTGACATCTGCATACGAATGGAAGTGCTGCTCTTCTAAGGCATGCGTCATGGATCTGAACAAGTGGTAGTCCGATGGTGCCACGTCTGGTGAATAAGGCGGGTGCAGTAGGATCTCCCAACCCACATTCTGTACGTAGTTTTTGACTCCGATTTCGATGTGAGATCTGAAGACAGGTAGGAAGAATGCTCAGGCTTATAAAAAAAAATGACCGCACTGAGGAATGCAAAAAAGAAACCAAAGCCAAAAGGGTCTCCAGGCCACATTTAGTATAACTAATTTTCCTTTCTACTCTTTGTTATAATCTCACAAAACCAAACGGTCTAGTGTCCAGAGGGACGTCCAACTTCACGGAATTTTCTCGGTTTCCACTCCAGAACCCATGTCCCCGTTCTCCGACTAATATGGCCTATCGCCAGCCTACCGCCACTTAAGCCCACCTTTCCTCGGAGCCACCCCAGTCACCATGGTTTGTCGTCAAATAAACAATTTTTTTATTCTGTTCATCAAGATTTTTCCATGCATGGCTCTTTCTATGAATCAGATCAAATCAAATCAGTTGAACATTTTGAATGTATACAAATACTTGAAGGATTTTATACAGACGAGATTTTACCCATTGCGGATAAATCCAAAACAAACCAAAAATCTGTCAGACATGGTGGTCGTAATAAGGGCGGAATGGGGAATGTTGTTAATATAAAGCGATCGCTTAACCCAACCAATGACAGGTCATAAGTCCTGTAAGCGCCTCGACCACCATATTCTGTTCCCAGAAACCAATTTACATCTCTATTGAGATACATTGATCCTTAAAACAAATCAGTTTATTTTCTCAACAGATATTACAAAACTATAATTATGGTAGAATAAGACATCTATTGAGAACAGGTAAAAAATATAATATAACATATCGCACCGTGAGTGTAAAACCGAAACAAGTGCAAATATACAGTTTGGAGATATGGGAGTTTAAAGACTTCATATTGCTTGGAAAAACTGTTTATTTGAAATAAACCAATGATTTTCGGTTTATGGGTATATTACTTTAAACTGAAAATCATAGTTTTTCCAAGCAATATGAAGTCTTTAAACTCCCATATCTCCAAACTGTACATTTGCACTTGTTTCGGTTTTACACTCACGGTGCGATATAATACCAGGAAAGCACGATACATGGTTTGACTTTAAGAATACAAGATACTCTCTAGAGTCAAAAGTATTTGTCTTTTAAACGTAATTTATTAATATGAAAGACGTCGATTTTCAAAACAATCATGTTCAGCAGTTTGATTGCTCTTCTCACCGGCATCACCAGAGGTATGCTGGGACATAAAAGTCTGTGCTGACGCTGTAAAAGATAACTATGCGGAACATTAAGATGGATACCGTCCAAGATAACAGAATTCTAAAAGAATCCCCTGATTAGTCTGAATAAATGGGTAAGTTGTGAAGCCATCCCTCCTTATCTGTAGACTATTGCCACTATGTGCAATATGAATCACTGGGCGATCTGGAACTTGTACACTAGACCCCTTGTCAGTATCCACGTTTTGGCTCCACATCTTATGATTGGCAAAGCGCACTAGTCAAACACTTTGGTCTTGTGGCATTGAATATTATAATTAGGCAGGAATCGGGAGTGGATCTGCTCGGTCAAAATGACTTTATCAACGAAATAATGGGACGAGTCAACAAAACTTCGGCAGTATCAGGTTGTCACAAGGATATTATATGGAAGAATAAATATATGAGAATTGACAGTAAGTTCTAAATATACAATACCTGCGTAAGGTCTATATTGACAAATGGCATTGAGACCAGAGCGGATACCACAATAACGAAGACTAAAGTGTGGGTGGCAGAGATGCAGACGCTGAGGACAATTGCAGGAAGGACTCTTCAAGATAAGGTGAGGTGAAATCATTTCGTGATTAATTTATTGTTTCTCGAACAACGATGTAAAACTCCATATTAAATAATGAAAACGAATGATAACGTCAGTTTTCGAGAAGTTTTATATTTTATAGGAATAACAGGTTCGCCCTTCTAAGGCATTATCAAATGTGACGAAACTTCAACTCGTTGCAGTTTATATACACTAGTAAATGGAGCAGAATATGGTAATTACATGTGATGTGTGACTTGTGACTTTGTACATTTTTAACAAATATATTGAGTGTTTTTGGGTAGGTCCAGAAATATTGGAAAAGTGTTTCTTGGAACGAGTTAAGAAATTTTATAACAATGATTATGTAGTTAGGGAATACTAAATGATATTATATAAATCAAAAATAGGTTATTTGAGGTAGGACGAAATAAAGTGTTTCTAAGATAAACATCTTTTTACAAAAATGTCATTCCCTTAAAATATAATAAAATTCCTAGAAAACTGACTTTTAAATTCGTATTAATTATTTCGTGATTTGTTACTAGTGCCATATTGTGTAATTTTGCTCTTAACCCTTAACGTACCGTGTTCAAAACAAAACGCTCGCTCCCATGTGGTCAATTCAGTTTACCGCTAACTTTATCTAAATATCAAGCATATGACTCGATGAATCAAAATTTAATTGATGTCATCTTGTAGGGAATTTCATTAGGAATAACATACATGAATTATTTGAAAAACATATCAATATTAATTTTTTTCTGGAACCATGCGATTTCTGATATAGAATGCGAGACAGCATATGATCAACTGACACCAAGTATGAACTTGTCTCGCCCCGCTGCGCCGCGGGCGGCCGTGGCGCTATAATTTTACGTATGATAAAGACACCTAAGCAAAATGTATACTACGTTCAAGACAACGAGTACGTATTAATATTTGTCCCTTTTGGTAAAGTGTTAATATTTTCACAGTTCTGATATTATTAAGTTGCGTGCTGCGTTTCCGTCCACAGTCGGTATTATTACGTACCTATGAGAAAGGCCAAACATATAATTTATAATACGTTCAAAACAGCGAGTAAGTATTTGTCACTTTTGATAAAGTTGTAAATATTAGCAAAACAAATTCTACCTTAACACGAATGAAGGTGAGGGCAGTCTTAAAAAATTTTTTTTTTTGGGATGAAGGAAGTAACTTTTTGCTTTTTTTTATTAAGAAATATTGAGAACACTTCAATGGAGGATTACAATTTTTTTTATAATATTAGGGTCCATAGGTTTTAAGAAAATCAACTTTAAATTGGCAGTGGAAACTCAATTGACCACATGGCAACGCGACGGTTAAGACCGCAAGCTTATAAAACAACCGAGGATTGCGTAGAAAATTAATTAACTAAATAAGTGTAGCTCGAAGATATTTTTAAACTACTTCATCTCCAACCGGATTACGGACAGATTAAAGAGTTAAGTAGGTAAAGAAAAGGAATGCTCCAGTAAAAGGATTACCAGATTATTTCGGATAGCGAGGTGCAAAATTCATACTTAATTTTCGCGTTGTTTGGCTATTTTTGTAAACACACAATTCTTTAATAAGATAATAAAATTTCGTTATTTGTCAACGTATTTCGTCACGTTAGAGAAAATCTGTATTAGAAAATTGTATTTTCACTTGTAATATAATATTCTTGAGCTTTAATTTATAAAGCTGTCGTGTTACAAAAATATAAAACTCTTTAATTTATGTAAATAAATATTTGAAATCTCTTGATGGAAGTTCATTTTTAATATAAATTAAAGTGTCTATTATTTTGGCCGCAATACTATGATACGAGTAATTTAACATAATCAATTGTTAAATTAAATAAAACTTTGTTTTATGTATCACAATTGTATTTTTATTGTAATACCTGATGATGTCAACTTAGGTTAACGAAACAGCTGTCGCGTAAAATATAAATAAAAATACAATTGTGATACATAAAACATTGTCTCTTTAATTAACCAGTTATACGATATTTTTTTAATTCAATTTTTTGCCTTAATTTCGACAGCGACCGGTTTCGCCAGGCCCGCTGGCATCGTCAGACTCGATGCCCAATTTTTTATAAAAAAATTAAACAAAATCGACACCTATATTCTACAATAGGTATATTTGAACTATTTAGAAGTTAAATTTAATTCGTTTTTAAGGACTTATTTTTATTAGTTAGATTTTTATTAAAAACGTGCAATTTTTTAATCCCGTTCCCAATCTTTATTAAATGAATGATCGTTTTCAATTTGGTGATTAGCTAATTCCACAAGCCAGTTGAAACAATTATCCAAGCATATGTTATATTCAGTGGCGGTACTCCCATAGAAGCCCAGAAGCCCGGCTTGCGTAAGAAATTTTGAAACAAAACCTCTTCTGGCTTACAGAGGTTCAGCTATTGTGGCTATTCCTCTTACATCTAATGAGAAAATGGTTGATTTGGTGGATTATTGGTTTATGCGGGGGCACGATAACTTAGATTTAGGAGTTTTGATTCAAAATTTCTTACGCAAGCCGGGCTTCTGGCCTTCTATGGGAGTACCGCCACTGGTTATATTGTATTATATTATATTATATTGAACAAAGCAAGAAGTGTTTGAAGCAGAAAACCGTAAAATTGTTTGGTAGATTAAATGGAAGATATTACAAACCGGATTCTCAGCGATAACCTGTGACCCTCGGATGACGGCTCCATACCAGAGTAACCAGAGCGTGTTGTTCACCGCAAAGGAGCTGAATAGGTTCATGTGGAGGGTGATGCGCGCGCATCGGAGGGATCTGGAACAAAATATGAAATAAGTACAACCATTTTTTAAAAGGAAACTCCTAGTAACCCAACACACTCTTGTGTTGAAATGGGCTGGGTACGTACAATATAAAGAATGACATATGGGCGAGTGCCTAAAAAATACGTAATGGACATCCGGGGTGTAGAAGAAGGGTTGGGAGGCCTATACCAAGGTGGGTGGATGAGATAAGGAAAGAAAGGAAGGAATTGGAAGACGGCAGCAAAAGACAGGAGGAATTGGAGGCGGAAGTTTAATTTCCGAAGTTGACAAGATCTGAAAAAACCTGACGATACCAAAGAACAAGTGGAATAAAACTAAAATGTGGTTTGTTCTCCAGAGTGTTGCTCCTCCTGTGAGGTAGATTCCCAGCTATCCTTCCATCTTTTAGGAGGTCTTCCACGAGGACGAGTCCCATGATGCTGATTATGCAATGCAATATAAGGGAGTCTGGTGGTGTCCATCCTTCGAACATGACCGTACCAGTCCCCTTTTTGCTGTCTGCTCCATCTTATAATATCCTCAACTTCACATATCTCTCTTATTCTGGTGTTCTTGCCTGCTATCGTCCTCACTGTCTTCATTTCGAAAATCCTCCAAACTTGTTTGGTCCTTACTGTGTCTGCCCTGTCTGTGTGTTAATAACAAATGGAGTCGAAGTAAGGGCAGACACAGTAAACAAATAATGTTCGTGTTTAAAATCTTAAATCTTCGAAATCTATTAACCGATTGCTTTGAATTTTTGACACAACGTTGCATTTAAATACGCGCGGGTTTTTACTTTGGATATCACCTTATCGGGAGTTATCGGGACCTTATCAGGAAGCTATTCTTCCTCCACGTTTTGGAAATTTCTCTCTTGGATGTTGAGGTTGGATATTGTTGCATGGTGAGAGAAGGGTTTTTTGGAGGATGTGGTAGGTTGGGTCCGACATTTGGACCTGACTACTTGGGTAGGTAGGAGTGTGAAGGGATCGGGGTGGTCAACGCCATATGAGCAAGTGCCCAAAAAAATATCGGGATCGGGGTGGCCTTGAACAGGGGCCGAGGTCATTGGTGGAGACTGAGGGATGATGAGAAGAAGTGGTCTTGAGTGGGGGCTGATTGAAGCTGGATACAGAACCGAGTGTGTTGAGGAAGCATTTGCCACAGTGGTCGTCTATGTCGGAGGGATCTGGCGCAGCACTTAAGGAAGAAGAAGATATTATGACAATTTTTTTATTATAATTGTCAATTTGATGTAATACGAGTGTAGAAACTCCAAGATATTGATTATTTTGTCCCTTATTTTCCAGTTAGATGGAGCCTTAACAAATCGATTCGTCACCCATGCCTATCATAATCTTTGTAATACAACACCCTGGTCGTAAACTGTTTTACGGATTCGCCGATGATGGTGGATATAAAAACGTTCAAAGGACAGTCTACTGTATTATTGACTATAAACTGTGATTCTCTGCCCTTCCAGTGACATACTGTGATGTAATATGACGCGATGCTATAGTCACATTTCGAATACGTAAAGGCTTCTTCTTCTTCTTCTTTTTCTTTTAATAGATGAGGACTAGCTGTCCCTCAATATCTTTAGTGATCTTAAAGATGGACAGTGTCTGGAGGGAATTTTCTATAAATAGTGCTTAGAAGAAGTAGACTGGAATTCCATAATTATGATTTTTTAATCCATTTTTGAGTTTTCATTTTCTCAAAATGTTTCGAAAGTTATCTTCATTATCGGGAGAACGATTCAAACTGATGATGAAAGTGTAAAACCTTCGAAACACATACACTAAAATAATTTCGAAAGTGGCATAAAATATATTTTTAAGTTTATTAAATTACAATATGTAAATAAGTTTGTTAATTAGAAAAAAAATGTACAAGGTTTAACATAACGACCTTTATGTATGAAAGCGAAGCATGAAATTGGCAAAATAAGGATGAAATTAGAATAAATTCAGTAGAAATAAGATCTCTAAGACGAATGTGCGCGAACGGCGCTGTCAGTTCGTACTATTTCCAAATGTCATGAAATCGATGAAACTTTTTATAATTAATACGAATGAAAACGTCAGTTTTCTAGAAGTTTTATTATATTTTATGAGAATGACATGTTTCTTTCTTCTAAGGCATTATCAAATGTCACTGAAAGTTTTTATGTTTATTTAATTTAATAAATTAATTAATAATATTAGTATATACATAAAAGTACCCTTTGAATACGAATTAATCGACCCTTATGTATGGAAGCGAAGCACGAATCTGGCAAAAGAAGGATGAAAGTAGAATAAATGCAGTAGAGAGATAGTGAGATCTCTTAGACGAATGTGTGGAATAGAGTGTCGAATGAAAATATAAAAAGTGAATGCTAATGATGGTGTAAAGAAAAAAATAATGAAAGGATCATTAAGGTAGTTAGGACACATGGAAACAATGAATGGTAGAAAAATTAGATGTTAATGATGTAAATGGAACGTGAAATAGAGGAAGACCAAGGAAAACGTAGCACGATCAAATAAATCAAATATAGAATGTCGGCTATGTGAGGAGTCAGAGAAATCGACGCGCGTGCATGTCACGATGTATGAATGTTAAGGAATCGAGAGAAAAGTGTGGCAGTCCATTCTTACTGCCTACCCCTTCGGGGAGACGTGAAGGTAAGTTAGTTAGTTAGTTTTAAAAAAAATGTTTGTTTAGTTAAGCTGTACGACGGTTGTATTTTTTGGGTACTTATGTATTATGGGGACACGAACATATCAAATATGTGTATACAAGCCTGAAGGTTTTCCCGACATCAAAGTTTTAGTGTTTGTGGTATGTTTTCTAGAAAAAAAAATTCAATACAAATGAACGATGTCCTAAGACTGTCGTAAAATAGGCTTATTTTATGGCATAAGCAGGTTCGACTAAGCGTATTAACTTTATATGTTTAAAATTTCTATTTTTGTGTTATTAACACATTGTATGCAGGAAACGTTTAAGTGTTTAACCCTAACTAACTAACTAACCATTAAGCCGTCTCTCCGAAGGGGTAGGCATAATGAATCGACCGCTAAACTGTTTTTTCCTAAGCACTTCTCGTGCTTCCTCAACAATCAATATTGACAAGAATAGGGAAAAAAAAGTTTGCCCTAGTTTTCTACAAAAAAAAATCAATAAGAAAACACTAACGTTTTGAAGACTATTTTCTACTAGGAAAAGAACAAGAAGAGGGTGCGCTTTAATTTAAATTAAATGTAATCATTAATGTATAAAAAAATTCAACGAAAAATATCCAAGCAACGAAAAACTATTACTCAGCGACTAAAATCGCACCCACAACCCCTAACTCTATGGTCGTTGTATGATATAAATATAAATAAAAACGCCTGTCTTTTAGGAGTTTCATAAAGTTTTATTTATTTATGAAATACGCTCTTCTAAGGCATTAACGAATGTATCAAAGTAACATTTGATAATGCCTTAGAAAGGTGAAACATGTCATTAAAAAAAAAACTACTATAAGACAGACGTTTTAATTTATATTGATTATTTAATATAGAGTTTTAGGGGGAGTAAGAGGGATCATATTGACTCTTCGAGCGGTGCATGGCCATCACCATAGTGAGATGTCAATGCTACGCTGGAAGATTGATCTGATCCTAAGTAGGTACCTATTATTTTTATTATTATTATTTTGATAACTTATATTTTAAGTGCACCGTTTGGTAAAATCAATTACTCCAAGGAGGCACTAAGAAATGACTGACCGAACAGTGCAGTCTTTAGAAGTTTCTTAAATTTAACGTCACTATCCTCATACTAAATACTAACATGGAGGCTATTCCACGCCAACGGACCCGCAACGCTAAAAGCACGATCGTAGAAACTTGCTTTATTGGGTCTGACTGGAATTGTTATGTTGTTTGCACTTGTTTCTACAGATCGGAGTAAACGTTGCCTTTTCGTTGGCATGGGTGTCACGCAGAGGTCCGAAATATACGTTGGCGCTCTCTCTTTGTCAAACGCAATTTGTATTTTACTCGCTCTCGGATTTTAAGCCAGTGAAGTTCCTTCAGGAGCGGCGTGATATGACAGTATTTTTATTGCCCCATAATCAATCGGGCAGCAGCATTGAATACGCTATGTATTCTGCTCAATTGATTATTTGGCACCTATCCACACTTCCTTGACTTTGGTCTCCTTTGGAAACTATTCGAAATGTTAGAGATCGAGTAATTAACCTCGATGGATAATATAGCAAACCACCAAAGCGGCTGCAATATCTGGATACTTAAAAGATTTTGTGTGGAAAAATAAGCATATGCGAGTGGAAAGCAAAGTGCGAATATATAAGCTATGTGTGTCAGACCCATAATGACCTATGGTATAGAATCGAGGGCTGACACAAAAGAACCAAAGTACTATTACGAACCGCCGAAATGAAGACACTCCGCGCTATTCTGGACAAAACACTGAGGGACAGAATCAGAAACACAGTAATACGTGAGACCTGCGATACCGAAGATATTGTCAGATGGGGCAGGAAAAGAAGACGCTTCTGGCGCGACCACGTAGAACGAATGAGCGACGATAGACTCCCCCAAGCAGCCGCAAACAACGTGCCAATGGGAACTCGCCAATCCGGAAGACCTGCGAAGAGATTGCGAGACAGTTGGAGTTCTGTGTCCCAGGAGACCTCGACGCCATAAAAACAGATCCACAGATCTATTAAAAAAGGAAGAAAAAGAAGAAGGATAATATTGATTCATAGGCCATCGTAGAAGGACACCACAGGGGTCTGGTAAGCGTGGCGTTGTAATGCCAACCACCCCCCGTATGACATGTCATACGTGGAGAAGTATGGGGGAGGCCTATGTCCAGCAGTGGACGTTAACAGCTGTTTAAGAAGAGAAAAATAATAATATGGAGCTTTACATCATTGTTCAAGAGTCGTATGTCTTTGTGGAAAATTTACATTACGTTTCCTGAGAAATTTCGTTCGCAGAACTAATATTTTACAAGAGAACGAATTTGACAAAACATCTGTAAATTCCGTATTATCTGTGGGAGAATTATTGTTAAAAAAAGTGTGGTAATACCCTACCGCAGCTTGAAGTAAAGAATACACGTGTTCCAAGATAAAAATTATGTCAGTTTCATGGCCCTTAAAAGAAAATATGGCGCTGGAGAATTCAGACAATTTGAGGGTGCATGATACGGGAAAACAACGTTTTTATGTGACACTGGCGGTAAAATATCTTTTACAAGATACAAGACACATAATAATATAATATATAGCCTCATAAAGGTCTATTATTTACACCAATGGGTGCATATATACGTGTATTAATACATGATAATGGCATTGTGTGTTACTACATACACCTATGTATACACAAAAGATTCAGAGAAACTTTGTCATGATCAAGATTAAGTTAATTTTGAAACACTGTTATTATACGCGTTTAATTTTATTTTCGTGAGATTGTCGCTACAGATGTTTCTCCAACCTATATTGGCATCATCAAACTGAAGTTGTTGACAAACATATGTCGCTATGAATAAATATAAATATACATACACATTTCAAAATATTATTAGATACCACAAGAATATACAGAGGGAAGCATAAAAGGGGCAAAGTAGATTAATGCGGAATGGGAAAAAATGGGAAGTACAGTTTGTGATATGAAATCAAATCAGTTTATTTCATCAATAGACATTACAAAAGATTTAAGGCATCTATTGAGAACATGTAAAATAATATATTGTATATTGTATACTACCAGAAACGCATGAGAGATGGTTCGATATTAGGAAGACCAGGTACTCTCCAAAATCAAGATTTTTGGCCTTTTGAACGTACTTTCACTAATATGAAAGACGGCGATCTCAGAGGAAATCGCGTTCACCAGATTAATTGCTCTTCCCACCGGTGTCACCAGAGGCAGGTTGGTTCTGGCGGCCGGTAGGTAAAACAATATATGCTGTCGCTGTCGGAGATATCTATCAGGGACAAAAAGCCGAACATCCTCTAGCACGGCTGAGTTCTCAAAATATACCCTGAGTAATCTATAGAAATAGGTTATGAGATGCCCATCTCTTCGAAGCTGCAGAGAGTTGTTCCCAAGCATTCCCAAAAAAATGTCGTGGGATAGAGTCACGGATACCTACCATTTCTCTTATGTAGAAATACCTCAGAAACTTTTTCTGAACCCTCTCCAGCATAACGGAAAATCTCGCTCGTGAGGACTCCATAACCACTTTCGAGTCTGTTCCGAACCCAATGCGTTTTATAGAACTCTGAGCACATGGGGATCTCTGAAAAATCTTCCGGTCCGGACGATGATGCCCAAAATCCTTAGTGCAGTGCCACAAATCGTTTCGATTTGTGCACGAACAGTCAGTCTACTCATCGTAGATACATGTGCTAGTTGCTGGTTGTTCAATATACAGTTCTCAATGCTCTAGTAAAAGATAGCATAACGCACTTAGAGACAGTGAATTGCATTTGATTACTGTGACTCCAGTTAACAATAAAAAAATTCAGTAAAAAATAAATAATAATAGTATCATTTTCTTTATTTTCCTTAATATAATATTTGAAAATTTACTTCTCTCAGGAAAGTTTTCTTCAAATTACGAGTAAATATTCTCGCTGTCTATTGTAGTCCCTTAATATTCAAGGTAAATAATATTCCAGAAGTATTTCGTAGAACTGAACGATTGTGGATGGAGTCCAAGACAGACTCTCACGTTCACGACGAAGACGCGAATAGAATGCTTAAAGCGGGAGTATTCAATCGAAAGAAATCGTGGTTAGAAATATCCGAATGGCCATATTGACTAAAAATTACATTAAATCTAATTGCTGTTAAAATTTAAAACAAAAACTAACTAACTAACTAACCATCACGCCGTCTCCCCGAAAGGGTAGGCAGAAAGAATGGACTGTCACACTTTAACCGATGCGGCACTCCATCCTTCTCTTTTCGCCCTGCGGGAGACGCGGTGTGATGGGTTGCGAACCTCATCGCCACCAATAGGCATCTCCCGCGCACACTTCGATCTTCCAACATCCACAAAATAAATCTAAAACAAATAATATAAAATACAATGATATAAAATAAAATAACAAAATAAAAATAATTTAAAACACTGTTATAATATCACAATTTATTTTTATTCACTGAGAGTGTCGCGACAGCTGTTTCGCCAACCGATGTTTGGCATCATCAGGTGTTACAATAAACTCTTTATTGTTACACCTGATGATGCCAACCTCAGTTGGCAAAACAGCTGTCGCGACACTCTCAGTGAATAAAAATAAATTGTGATATTATAACAATGTTTTAAATTTCAACAGTAATAATGTTGAAGTTAGTGTTTCGGCCAAAACAATGGACTATTAAATCTAATATTAATTCACTTTTAATTTGTTTTTATACCACTTTATTTTGGAACAATATACCTGTTTCGCTCCCACCAGAGCATTTTCAGGGTTACAAAAGATACAGAGTCCACAATGCGTCGTTTAACCACTTGAATACTGTAAGGCCACTGGTGGCCGCTACGTAGGCGCACCATGAATACCGTAAGCCCCTTTGCATTAATAATGATTCCAGTAGGAATTTTAACAACTTTTTTTGGAGTGGCTAGCGACATCTATACAATATCTCTGCAAGAAAAATGAATCTTCTGGGGTTGTTCGATCTTATTGAAAAACGGATTTTTGTAGAAGTCGAGTACTAGATAATACACAAGAACTGATATAAAATACTTTTTATTTTTTAATGTTTGCTTTCAATAAATATTTTGTTTACAAAAATGAAAAAAATATATTTATTTAAGCTTGTGAGAACCCTGAAAGAAAAATAAAATATACGAAATTTCGAGAATACAACTTGATATATCATTTTACAGGTAAACTTTAAACATAAAGCATAAAATCCATTATCCCTATTTTTTTAAAATAATTAAAAACCTGCGGTATGTTAGTGTTCCTAACCTTAAAACATCACTGTACTCAAACGGTTAATGCATACATAAGATATAACCGGATAGGTTGTCGATGAATCAGTATTTTTACGTCAAAGAAACGCAAGAACAAAAAAAATGTGGCAATATAACTTAAACACGTTGTTTTATTTCATTTCAAAGTTTGAGCACTCTTAATAAAAAAACTCTTTACAAATACTGGTCTCAGTAATGTTTTATTCAGTAATAATTTGGTGTTTCTTGTCAGCAAACGAGATTTAACGTGTTTGTGGATTCCAAAATAATATATAAATTGATATTGACCCCTTTTATAAATCAAAGGAACCATAACTGTAATATTCCTTCCATATATTCAGACCCATTTAAAAATATATCCTTAAGAAAAATATTTAAAAAAACATGACATGTTTCGGAGGATACCTCCATCTTCAGGTGTAAAAATATAATAGAAACTAAACAAAGAAAGACTAATATAAAAACGCATTTAAAATTCGATACAATAATTCAAATTTAAGAATTAACCTGGGCCATTTGTTATATGTAAGCACTTATAATTATTTTTTTACAGTAAGAACTAATAAATAATAATAATACATAAAAAATTGTAATTTCGAAAAAAATATACATTTGAAAATACATCATTTATAAATGATTAATTTGCATTTGATTGGGAATGAGAGCTTAGGAGATTAAATGTAGACAAAGTATTTAAGGAAAAAGGAGTAAAAGGAGGAATCTGATTATTAATAATGTTTACAATTTGAATTTTAAATGTGTTTTTATACTAGTCTTTCTTTGTTTAGTTTTTATTATATTTTTACACCTGAAGATGGAGGTATCCTCCGAAACATGTAGTGTTTTTTTAATTTTATTTAATAATTAGTGGATTAAACAAAATTATTTTCAATTTCCTAAGTATATTACTATGGAATGCCATAGCGTTCAATAAGTTAAAAAATATATTAACTACTGTTGTGACGCCTTAAAACAATTTTCACAGCGGTCTATTTTATGTTTTATCTCCAAGCAAAATCGAGATATAAAAGCGCGATTAAAGTTTGTAATACAATATCTGTGAATTAATTACATTTTAACAAAAGTTTTTAAACCAACGCAGTCGAATTGAGTAGAAGTTTCCAGACGTGGATAATATTTAACTTCTACTTATACTTGTATTTTGTTTAAACCGCCTAGATGTACAAAATTAAAACAAATTAATTAGAAGTTATTTATATTCTGCTGCAACCAAAGGGAAAATTATATAATCAAATGATTTTACTGAAATCTCTTGAAGGAAGTTCATTTTAAATAATAATTAAATAAAACGATGTTTTTTAACTACTTCCACTTTTGTCTTTATTTAGACAGCGACCGGTTTCGCCAGGCTCGCTGGCATCGACAGACTGGTAACCACCCCTGATCTGTATGTATATAAAGGACTAAGTTTACAATAGTGTTACCAGTCTGTTGATGCCAGCGAGCCTGGCGAAACCGGTCGCTGTCTAAATAAAGACAAAAGTGGAAGTAGTTAAAAAACATCGTTTTATTTAATTATTATGGAAAATTATATTAAAATGTTTGTAAAACTGCTCAATTTTAAGTAACTAATAAAGTATTTATGTAATTAGTTATGTTCTTCGGCAGACTGAAAAGTGACACTGTCGAAACCATTCAGAAAAATGTTAATTATGATTTCTTTTTTGAATGTATACAAACACTTATAGACAAATACTGGATTTTACCCATTGCGGGTTAATGCTTACATCTAATCTTAATAGATGGCGCTAGTGTAGATTGACTTAAAAAATGTGAAGTGTTTCTCAACATAGTAATCTTTCAAAAATTTGTCAGACGTGGCGGTCGTAAGAAGGGCGCAATGATGAATGTTGTTAGCATAAAGCGATCGCTTAAACCAATCAATGACAGGTCATAAGTCCTGTAAACGCCCCGACCAGCATATTCTGTTTCCAAAAAACAATTACATTTTCGTCTCTTTTGAGATACAATTAATTGAGATACAAGAAATACTATATTTTCTGATGACTTTTACTTTTCTATAAAAAAATACACTGAAGAAGGACGTGTACATTCCGGAATGTTTTGATAGTTTCAATTCAAGGGTTTGTTTTGTACTAAACATTTTTACTGGTTCTTATGATGGCACTTGGGCCTTTAATGTGGTAGTTCCCGTTGTTTTCCACATTTGTGTACAACAGAAAACTACCACATTAAAAAGACCCACGTGGCATCCCAAGAATCAGCAAAGATGTTAATAGTCTTTGCTGGAAACCATCCTTAGAATTGAAACTAAAAAAGGGTTATTGTTATAATTTATACAAATAAAAACGTCTGTTTTTTAGGAGTTTTATTAAATTTTATGTGAATGACATGTTTCATCTGCCTAAAAACAAAATATTGAACGGACCACTAAGATGGTTTGGACACATGGAAAGAACGACACATGAAGAAATAATGTTAAATACGACATTCACGGAAAAATAAATAGAGGATAGGGATATTGAAAGAAGGGTTGGGGCAGGCAACAAAGTGAAAGGTGCACTTAAAGTTGTCATCGCGAACAAAAACATATCCAAAAAAGCCAAAATGGCAGTGCACAATGGTGTTCGTATACCGACCCTTATGTGGAAAAAGAAGGATGAAATTAGAATAAATGTAGTAGAAATGAGATCTTTTAGACGAATGCGTGGATACTCTGTGTTTGATAGAATGAAAATATAAGAAGTGAATGCGGTGCAAATGATAGTGTTATGAACAAAATAATAATAGGATCATTAAGATGGTTTGGACTTATGGAAATAATGAATGAAGAAAGAATGGTAAAAAAATTATATGTTAACGATGTAAATCGCAGTGCATTTTTACTCCCCACGGCGTGATGGTTAGTTAGAAATAGAGGAAAACCGAGGAAAACGCGAGATGGTAAAATAAATTAAATGTGCTAGCGTGACACAATATCTGAATTATGAGGAAATGAAAGAAGAAACCTCAAGAAAACAGACTTTTTCGTTCGAATTTATTATTTAGTATAGAGTTTTACATCATTGTTCAAGAAACAATAACATAGGTTATTTAGATGATTATTAACTTCCTTTATTATGAACTTATTGCAAAGATGAAGTCATTATAAAAATAATAAAAACAATACCAAAACCTTTACGCTTTTACGTTTGTAGAGAAAGATGTAGAATTTGATACAATATTTGTGTAGAGTAAACGGTACTTTAAGTAAACATGAAAATTTGATCTTATCCCGGGAATCTTAAGTTAGACACGTATTATATGGTTGCAATATCTTATCACCCTCTCAGTTAGTGTTTCCGGTGCAGGGCGGATATCCCCGTGATGCTGTAATGCAGCTAAGACCACGTGATTGCCCGGAACCGGATGTGTGCGGGTCTCTCGCCCTCGGCTCCGACGCCGGCGACAGGGGATGAATATTTATAGCCTTGAGGATGCAGACTGCGGTGGCTATAATAAAGGCTAAGATTTATGTATAAAGCGGCGTTTACGTCCATATAATGCGCTGGTTAGTAGCGCTCGCAAGCATTTATATTTAAGTAAATTTTCATTCGATTAACCTCTACTGAATAATGCAAGATGGTTAAATTAGTATTTGCATATTACTGTCGATCTTAATTTTGCAGTGGCAACAACAAGGCAAGTCAATTTAAATAAATATAATTCGACTGATCGTTGATCTTCTATAATAATAATAATAATAATATGCTAACTTTCAAAGCGCCGTTTTTGTGATGTAATCACCTCAAGGGCGCATTAAGACGTGTTTTAAATCTAAAAATCTAAATATGACAGCTAAAAAAGCGATCGGTTTAAAAGTATAGTAGTACAAAGTATAAATGTTTAACTTGGGTATGAAATATGAAAAAGATGGGTTTTCAATTTAGATCTGAAATCTGTCGGATCATTTATGCATCTAAGGTGTGAAGGGAGATTGTTCCAAGCTGATGGACCGGCTACCGCGAACGCTCGATCCCCAAAATTTGTACTTGGGCAACGCTTGGGCTCAACTAATCTTCCTATTGCTGAGGAGTTCGCCGAGCGAAGTGTGGATTTCCTTGAATTTAGGCTGTCCGTTATACAGAGTTCAGATATATGACTTGGTGCCATTCCATGTAGCGCTTTGAAGACTGTCCAGCAGAGTTTATACTGGATTCTTTCTGGACTTTTAAGCCAGTGAAGTTCTTTGAGATGTTGTGTTATATGAGACTTTTTTGGAATGCCTTTAATGAGCCTTGTTGCTGCATTGAACGCAGATTGAAGTTTGTTTATTTGTTGTTTTGGAATGTTTGCATAAATTCCATTACAATAATCAAGTCGTGACACAACGAAGGAATTTACAAGAGTTTTGAAAGTGTCATGGGGAATACTCCTTTTGACGGATTTTAATCGTCTTAGGTGGAAGAAACTAGCGCTGACCGTGTTATTAATTTGGGATTTTAGAGACAGATTTGCGTCAAGATAAACACCAAGAAGCTTTGTAGAGTTTTTGGGAACGATATCATTGTCAGCTGTTGAAATTGAGGAATGATCGATAAGATGTTGACGCTTTGCGGAAGAAGTCCAGAGAAATTCCGTTTTGGATTGATTTAGTTTAAGTTTGTTTGATGCCATCCATCTGGATATGGCATCAATGCAGTTGACAGTTATTGACGTAAGATGTTTGGTGTCATCAGGGTTGCAGAAAAAATAAAGTTGCTGATCATCAGCATAGCAATGTGAGAGGAGGCTAAAGGATTCTATTATTTTGGCAACGTCATTTGTAAACATTATAAATAAAAGGGGTCCTAAAACAGAGCCTTGTGGCACACCAGATTGGATATTAGTAAATGAGGATTTTTCACCTGCTAGCTGCACAGCTTGTGAACGATCCGACAGATATGAATTTAGCCAGTCTATGGCATTACCTCTAAAACCATACGTGATCGCTAATCGTTGGATAAGATATGAGTGATCAATTGTGTCAAACGCAGCGCTCATGTCCAGAAGGGAAAGCAGTGCCAATTTGCCCGATTCGTTTGCCAGGAATAAATCCGACATGACTCTAAGCAATCCCATCTCCGTTGAATGGAAACGTCTGTAGGCGGATTGTAATTTAGACAAAATATTATTTGTGGAAAGGTGAGTTGAAATTTGGGAGGCTACAATTTTTTCAAGAACTTTAGAGATGAAGGTAGATTTGAGACGGGCCGGAAGTTACTAAGATTTTCGGAATCTAGTTGAGGTTTTTTTAATATGGGAGAAACAATAGCTTTCTTGAGCAAAAAGGGGACTTGTCCTGTTAGTAGAGATTTGTTAAAATTTTTACTAAAAATGGAGCAACATGGTGACAGCATCTCTTGAGAAGCCATGTCGGAATTGGATCAAGCGAACACTGCTTATTAGGTGCGTTTAAGATAAGTTTAATCACTTCCTGAGGTGTTGTGATATTAAATTTAGTTAGAAGTTTTCCCTCATATGTCGTGAAAGTTGGTGGTGTTGTAAATGAAGTCGTTGCACGAATCACAGCGATTTTATCTTCAAAGTCATGAGGAGATAACTTGGTAGAGGCCTTTTCTTGATGATTTTTTCCGAGTACTGATTTAACGGAATTCCATAGATGTCGGGGATTTTCCTTTTCCGGTTCAATTTTACATTTCCAGTACTCCGATCTTCTCGGAGCTTCTATATTTGCCTTCACTTTGTGTTGTGGATTCATATTTTTATAAATAGAAACGCACTTTGTTTTATCACAACACTTTATTTTTTTTAGTAGACATCAACTATTTGAACGCTAAGGCATTAACACTGTGGAATTCTATAGTAATATACTTAGGAAATTGAAAATAACTTTGTTTCATTCACTAAGTATAAACAAAATATATTTAAAAACACAAGTTTCGGAGAATACCTCCATCTTCAGGTGTAAAAATATAATTTTTTTTACACCTGAAGATGGAGGAATCCTCCGAAATATGTCGTGTTTTTTAATTTTCAATTATTATTTTCAATTTCCTAAGTATAATTGTTATGTTTTTTTTTAATTGTAGACATGTTCTGAAAAAACCCTACGAGATCGTGTCCGCAACGTAGATATAAGAAAAACTTGCGAAATAGAGGATATCGTTCAGTGGAGTAGATCCAGAAGAAGATACTGGAGGGACCATGTAGCCCGAATGGATGGTGACAGACTTGCATATACAGCCGCTAATGAAATCCCCTCCGGACACCGCCCACCTGGAAGACCGCCTAAGAGATGGAGGGACAGCTGGATCTCATCATCCGACGAGACATGATTTCTGTGTCACAGATCGTCAGATCTATTAAAAGAAGAAGAAGAAGAAGACATGTTCTCAGCAGGAATACCAAACTTTTAATATATTAGAAGACTATCATAAGACCGGGAGTCACCTATGGCTGTGAGACATGGTCTCATGTTATATAAGAAAGGAGTGTAGAGCGGAATAAGGTATTATGAACAAAATTATGAAAGGATCGTTGCGTTGGTTTGGACTTGTGGAGCGCATGGATGGAAAAATAATGGCCAAGAAAGTATACGTTAACCATGTAAGTAGAGTTCGGAGTCGAGGTAGACCGAGGAAAACTTGGCATGATCAAATTAATAAAATTTAAAAGGTTGGTTATGTAAGAAGTCGGAGGAATCGACGTGCGTGTGTGACTCGTTATATGAATTTATGGGATAGCTCTATCTTAGGGAGTATGGATATTACCCGTGGCTCTTGCTAGGGATGCTAGGCTACCAGTCACTCGAGAGGAGACGAGACATTCACTTGGGTGTCCATTTCTTTCGACTGATAGGCGGTTGTATACACAACTCAGAAATCCTGAGTGATGTAGGTCTATTCGTCCCCGATAATTATCTTCGACAAAGGGGCCATAGATTGTTTTATCTCCCACGATGCAAAACCAACCTGCCAATGGTTATGCCGGTAGGTAGAGCAATATCTTTGCATAATCGTATCACCTCGGAGTTTGCCATATTTTGTGATAGTTTGGCTCATCTGAGGGAAGTGCTATCTTTATTATAATTGTATGGTATATTTATTTTATTAATTTGTCATGTATCTTATGTTTCTCGCTCTTTTTATTAATCTATTATGTATTTCTTATTATTGTTTATCTCTAACTTGTATCTTTAGTTTATTGGAAAAAAATTCTGTAATGCTTTAGATATGTTCAAAATATAAATGAAAAAAAAAGAATTTGAAGGAAGCTAGAGAGGTGTCAGGATAGAAAAGTGAGGCGGTACATTCTCTTTGCTTACCCCTGCGGGGAAACGGCGTGATGGTTTATTGTAAAAATTTAATTCAGCTTAATTCTAACATTTATATTTGAAATACGAACTCTACATTAAAAATGAGTTTATTTCAATGTGCCCAACTTAACGATTCACACAGATCCTTTCGGAATCCTTGTCGTTCATTTCAGCTTTAAAAATGTTGTGAAAAGAGCCTGAAAAATTGTATTGCCTTATTACTTTGATAGTGGTCTTATGTTTGACTCTTTGGAAAGTCCTTGAAGGTCATGCGATCGTATTTGATCTTTTGTATCTTAGAAAAACAAATAATTGGTACAAACTAGGAAAAATACAATAATAGTAAATCTCTTGATGGATGTACATTTATATTTAAAAATACCGATTTTTATCGTAAGAAACAAATAATATTTCACCTGTACTCAATAGATGCCTTAAACATTCATACTGTTTGTGATGTCCTTAGAGTAAATAAACTACTTTGATTTGATTTAACGATGCTTTAATTATTTTTAAATTTTCTTTTTATAACTTTCGATTGCGAAAGATATAATTGTTTCTTTGATGATTAATTGTTCTAGTATAGTGCCTAAATTAAAAATAAACAAATAAGAAATATATAGATAATTTTAATATTGTTGGATTAAAACTTACTTGAAGTATGTGAGCAGTCCAAGAGAGAGAAGCAAGGCGATAAGCGAGATAGAGTATCCTATTTCATATACAGTATTAACTGATTGTCTCATCTGAAACAAAACAAAACAAAAATATTAGAATACATATGCAGAAGTGAACACAACTCACCTAAGGATTTATTCAATTTACACCTTTTTTCAAACGTTTGAAAATGGCTTAGACAGGCGAAAAATGTCATTCACTTAAAATAAAATGAAATTTCTAGACAACGGTGATTACGAGATACCTGTAGAATTGTGCATTGTAATCTAAGCTATTGTTTGTGAATAATTGAAGTGTGACGTATTGCTCAATAAAATATTCTTCACTACTCTGTCGCTCAGTAGAGTAATTAAAACGGTGGATACTTAAGTATTAATCAATTATCCATTTACGTTAGACTCAAGTGACGTTCTGCTAGTTTAGGGGCTAATCCGGGATCAGCGAGAGTTATGTTTCTAGTTTCAATCAAGCTATAGAGCAATAAACCAAAGGTTAAGGCGGTACCTCATCGGAAACCAGTGGCGGCTCGATTGTAAAATATAAAGTGGGACTGTTTACGAAACAAAATTACCGACCGAATCCATTACTCAAATAATGAAAAACAAGACGGCCGTAATTTAACATAAAAAGAATCATACCTTCGTCTGAAGCAATTAATTTCTAGTGAAGCATTATCATAAATAATTTAAAAAAAACTTTTATTAATTTTAGATAAACTTAATGCGTTAGTTATTTAAAAAGATTCAATCCTGGAATTGGTTTGCAGCAATTTCTTCTATTATTCTCTTCCATTCTTCCCTGTCTTGTGCGGCTCTTTTAAAATCTGCATATGATGAGCAGCGCACGTCCACCAACAGGTCCTCCAGATACTCTCGGCGTGGGCGTCTTCCAGAGTTTGTCCCCTCGGTCATACCCTCCATTATGGCATTCAAGAGACTATGAGATAATCAAATGATTTTACTGAAATCTCTCGATGGAAGTTCATTTTAAATAATATTATGTTTTTTTTAAACTATTTCCACTTTTGTCTTTATTAAGGCAGCGACTGGTTTTCGCCAGGCTCGCTGGCATCGACAGACTGATCTATCGATGCCAGCGAGCTTATAAGTTGAATTAAATGCAGATATTTATTAAGTTAAAATAAATACTCAAAATGAATAAAGTTCAATAAATGTGTAAAAATCAAAATATAAAGTATTTGAATTACATTGATATAAATGTGATTCACATGGCAGCAAGGGATTTGCTTATTGAAGTGAATCGAAATGATCACGTAGCATTATTGCACTACTTTCTATTAAATTGGATGGGATGCACTCGTGTCGATTTTTTTCCAATTTTTGAATAGTTATTCTGCTATTCGGGACGGAGACAAATCCCAAAAATCAAAGATCATCAAAATCGGTCCAGCCGTTCTTGAGTTATAAATGGTGTAAATAGCACGACTTTGAAAATAAGTATGAAAATAACACGTAAATTTAATACCGATAACATCGTGGAGTCCACATATCACAATTACTTAACTAACTAACTAACTTTTCACTTTTCTTACTTACACTCTAACACACTTTTCTTTCCTGACATATTTCTCTCGCTTCCTCAACATTCTTACATCGCGTCATGCACGCGCGTCGATTTCTCTGACTCCTCACATGGCCAACATTCGATATTTGATTTATTTGATCGTGACATGTTTTCCTCGGTTTTCCTGTATTTCTGGTTCCATTTACATCATTAACATATAAATTTTTAACATTATTTCTTCATTCATTCTTTCCATATGTCCAAACCATCTTAATGATCACCATCACCATCATTCGCACCGCATTCACTTCTTATATTTTCATTCGATACTCTATCATACACAGAGTAGCACACATTCGTCGAAGAGATATCATTTCTACTGCATTTATTCTACTTTCATCCTTCTTTTGCCAGTTACTTTGACTATAAAATATTAACGATTGGACTTGAACAAGCGGAAGAGGTTTCCACTTAAGTAATAGTCACGACACGGTAAAAAGAAAAAGCTTTAGATACATTATTAAGTATCTCATTAATGGGGTGTCTTGAATCGCCGTCCCTGATCTGAGATACTGCTATTAAGTGACGTGACAAATGATTTGTAATTAATTGTAGCTCGCAAGTAAACAATATCACGGATAACATAATTGAACATTGATTACAATGGGTTTATGGAGTTAGCGTTTGATTGCTTCCATTATTCTCTGGCTTAACTATTCATATTGTCTGGTGTCAATCCAATCCTGAATGTTTACTTATGGATCTGTTAGGCGACAATCAATTGCTGTTTCACACGGTTATCTGTTCCCTCAAATTGATTGTGAACCAAAATATAAAACTAATTTAAAACATGCGTTAATAGATTTGAAAAAATATATATTTTGTCCGTCGTTAGACTGACTTTATTATTTTTCATCTTCTTTCCATATTTCATATTCCCGTCCACTCCTGGACAAAGGCCTCCTCCATTTGCTTCCATGTAATTCTGTCCTGTGCAGACTGCATCCAGGTTATTCCGACGTGTCTGTTTAGATCATCCTTCCACCGTAGTTGCGGTCGCCCTGCACTTCTCTTCGCCGTCCACGGTCTCCAAGTCAGCAATCTTCTTGTCCACTTTTCATCTGGGCTTCTAGCTACGTGACCCGCCCATTGCCATTTTAGAGTCGCCATCCAGTGTATTATGTCAGTGACCTTTGTTTTTTCTCTCACCGTATCGTTTTTGACTCTGTCTCTTAGGCTTATTCCTAACATGGCTCTTTCCATGGCTCTTTGGGTCACTCGCAGTTTCTCGGCATTTTTTTTGGACAATGTAACAGTTTCAAGACCATAAGTACATCGTTGATTATCACGTAGAAGGAATCGAGTCGTGTCCAGGTTCGAAACCATGTCCCCTGGATCAGAAGCCAAGCGTTCCTAGACCATGACCCGATAAATACAGAAAACATTTTTCTTTTAAGTTGATCCACTGAAGCCTACATTTTCCTAGCGTTAGATCATAAATAACTTGAATCTGCCAAATCAAATAAGATGAATTCAACAAATATATATTATATGTATTATCATATGTCAAGAGATTCTTCTCTCGAAAATCAAAAGCGTAAAGGAAGCCGTAAATATCTGTTTTGATCGACAGTTGTTACTTCATCAATATCCATTAGAGTCAACATTTCGCATCGAAATCATCTCCCTACGATTTGATCAAAATATTTTTTCAAGCTGTTTTCAACCTACTTCCACCGACAGAATGTTCTAAATAAATATATTCTTTCAAGTAGAATTGTACTCAAGAATTCTCTTTGTGCTTATAATAAGTAATTAATGGATTTAAGAGTGTTTTTTTTTAATTAGAGAGATATTAATATAATTAGCATTCACTTTTTAAAACGTACATCTAAAGCGTAAACACAAAGATGACTTTTTCCATCTTTATTTTGGTTGTTTCTCTCGTCTTGTTTCCAAGGTATTATACAAAACATTTGATAATGCCTTAGAAGGGCGAAACGTGTCATTCCCATAAAATATAACAAAACATCTTGAAAACCGACGGTTTCATTCGTATTAATGATTTAATATGGAGTTTTACATAATTGTTCTAGAAACAATAAATAAGAAGAATTATTTGTGATAATGTGTTAAATATGCCTTTGACAGGCGAAACATATCATTCACATAAAATATGAAAAAGCTTCTAGAAAACTGACGTTTTCATTCGTATTAACTTTTAAATGTGTATTTAGGAATATATTTCATTAAATTTCATTAAACACATTAATTTCAAAATGTGCAGGTCGTTTACAAATTATAATTTTTATTCCTTGGACTCTCTCGAAAATAGGCGAACAATTAATGATATGATGTTGCTTCACAAAATCATTCACTTCAAAATAGACAACTCCGAACTTCTTAGTAAATTATTACTGAATACCCCTATGCTTCGCACAAGACACACTGCGAACCAAATATTCTACCTTCCTGCTTATCGGACTAACTATGCTCAGAGTGCGGCGGTGTACCGGACGTGCGACATGTACATACTTTAGTAACATCGATGTGTTCCATCTAAATGAAAGTGATTTTAAAAAAAAATGGTTGGAGCAACCCTTCGGGGCGAATGAAATTAGTTAGTCTATTTTTTTTCTTTTCTTGTCTTTTTCTTTTTTTTCACATTTTAAAATTATATTTCATTTTTAATTATTTTCTCTTTAACTTATATTATGTTACTTTATTATTCTTATATATTTAACCTTATGTCAGTTGTTATATAATATTTGTGGTAGCATGTAATTACCCTCAATAGTAAAAATTAAAAAATAAAATAAAATATTTAAAAAGCATAATTACCGATAGATCATCGAGGTTGACACACGTCGTGTAGTTGGACCAGTACTTGTTGGACTCTGGATGTCGAAACCAGGTGCCATTAGGCTCACAGATCTTGTGGGCAGATCCTGAAAAGAAAATAAATCATTATTATTAAACCACAAAGCAATACTATAATTTATCAGCATATCGAAAAACTTGTTTAACTGGAAAGAAAAAATATTTAAGAAGAAGTAAAAACTAAATTCACTAACTAATCATCACGCCGTCTCTCTCGAAAGGGTAGGCAGAAAGAATGGACTGCCACACTTTTCTTTTCTGACATATTTTAGTCGCTTCCTCAATATTCATACATCGTGTCATGCACGCGCGTCGATTTCTTTGACTCCTCACGTGGCCGATATTCAATTTATTTGATCGTGCCACATTTTCCTTAGTCTTCCTCCATTTCTAGTTCCATTTACATCGTTAACATATAATTTTTTTACCATTCTTTCTTCATACATTCTTTCCATGTGTCCAAACCATCTTTATGATCATTTCATCACTTTATTAATAATACCACCATCATTCGCACTGCATTAACTTCTTATATTTTAATTCGACACTATCATACACAGAGTATTCTACACACTCGTCTAAGAGATCTCATTTCTACTTTTCATCCTTCTTTTGCCAGTTCATGCTTCACTTTCATACATAAGGGTCGGTACAAGCGGACATTTATTCTAACTAACGGAGTTTGTTAGTTAAAATAAATGTTCGCTGCCCGAAGGCTTTCAGAACCTCGAAATGGCTCATCTTTTGATATCACATTCATAATTTCTATCTTTAAGATTTGTATTGAGTATTTAAATAATCTTCTTATTTTTCTTGCTCAGACTATTCCCGTCAACTCCTGGTCAAAGACCTCCTCCATTCGCTTCCACGTCACTCTGTCTTATGCAGACTGCATCCAGGTTATTCTGACATATCTGTTCAGGTCATCCTTCCACCGTAGTTGCGGTCGCCTTGCACTTCTCTTTGCCGTCCACGGTCTTCAAGTCAGCAGTCTTTTTGTCTATTTTACGTCTGAGGATCTGGTTACGAGACCTGCCCATTGCCATTTTAGAGTCGCATTAAATATTATATACCAATATCTCTGTAATCGTAAACATGTTTGTGCGTTCTGTAAATCCGACCCTTTGAGGGGGTGTCGGACTCCTCGCCGGGAGAGGGGGCACCTTGCGGGGGCCCCATTCTTTCCTCTTGGATCAATTTTCTTTTTAAATTATACACATTAAAATGTTAGGTTCCATGTGTTCGTGTCCCTAGTTTCCATGACTGTTTTCTCTATTTACTCAAGATTTGATTATTATTTGTCTTTCATCATTCCAAGTTTTTTCTCCCATCCCACACACTGTCACAATTTTATAATAGGCCATAAAATCATGTACCATATTTTGCTTTGTTTCGTAAGATAGGGACATAGAAGTGGATTGAAATTAAACTGGATTAAATGTGGCCTAGATACCCTTATTGCCATTTGCTTTTTTTTCTGAAATGGTGCATTCTCCAGCTAATATAAGTCCTGCGTGGATGGGAGGCAAGCCTAGGGATTGTTTGAGCAAAGTTGACGAAAGAGCGCCGCTGCGTCCTACAACAGCTTCGGGTAAGCGGCGGGTAACCTTCTATATACGAGTATATATGCGAAATAATTTAGATCTGATCATTACAAACGTGATGATGTTTTTTTATTATCTCAATTGGTGTTAAACATATGAGCCAATAATTTTCCAAAGGTAAAGCGATTGAATAATATATTGTAGTTCAAACTTCCCGATAAAGATACTACACTATGCTATATGATACATGTGACTATAAACAGTTTTTTTTATAAGGATTAATTGTATCTCAATAGAGACGAAGATGTTAATTGTTTTTCTGGGAACATAATATGGTGGCCGGACGCTTACAGGACTTATGACCTATCATTGGTTGGGTTGAGCGATCGCTTTATGTTTAACAACATACCCCATTCTGCCCTTCTTACGACCACCACATGGGACAATTTTTTTTGAAGTTGTATATATGCTAGAATGCTGCGTCTATCTTCACATTTTTAAGTTCACTCTATACTAGCGTCATCTATTGAGATTGGGAAGCATTAAGCAGAAATTTTTTATTAATGCACTGAGAAAGGCTCTGTAAATCATACAGTACTAGATTACGCCTGTTTTTTGTCTTCTTTCTGGAAATTATTGCTGTTAGAAAGTTTCAAAATGTTGATCGGGTATTTGTTTCTGTTAAAACCACCCTTATTAGCTATTATTTCACTTGTCGATCAGTTCTATAACACTCCAATTTACATAATCCCTCGATTCGCCAAATGACAAGAAAAACATGTATTTACCTGTTATCGTCAATTCGGAGTTTGAGGATTTCGAAGGTTTACCGCGTAAGCCCGGGATTTGTGCAAAATTCATTGGCTTTTATAGGTAAAAAACTCTTGTAAGCGATGGAAGGCAAATATTAGAAAAATAAAATATTTACTTATTTATTCTTTCTGATTCGGTAGAACACAGTTTTTATTTTGTACATTGTAAATATCTGGAATTAATGAATGCGAATGAAAATTGAGAATTACATGTTTTGTTTTAAAAAAACATTATATAATACAACAACATTTTGAATGTATACAAATTATTGTAGACAAATACTAGATTTCACCCATTGCGGATAAATTATTTTTATTTTACAAGGATTAATTGTATCTCAATAGAGACGAAGATGCAAGTTGTTTTCTGGGAACAGAAGGTGGTGGCCGAGGCGCTTACAGGACTTATGACCTGTCATTGGTTGGGTTGAGCGATCGCTTCACGTTAAACAACATTCCCCATTCCGCCGTTTTCCCAGAAAACAACTTGTTCCCAGACTTCTGTTCCCAGAAAACAACTTGCATCTTCATCTCTATTGAGATACAATTAATCCTTGTAAAATAAAAATAATTTATCCGCAATGGGTGAAATCCAGTATTTGTCTACAAGAATTTGTATACATTCAAAATGTTGTTGTATAAATATAACTGGTACATGCAGGCAAAAAATTGGAGAGACATCTCCAGGCGAAATCTAGTACTGTATGATTTGCATAGACTTTCACAGTACATTTAATAAAGGTTTTCTGCTTAATGCTTTCTAATCTTAATATAGATGACGCTAGTGTAGAGTGAACATAAAAATGTGAAAATAGGTGTAGAAACCTACCATATATACATGTTCCAAAAAGTTTGTCAGACGTGGTGGTCATAACGGCGGAATGGGGAATGTTGTTAAACGTGAAGCGATCGCTCAACCCAACCAATGACAGGTCATAAGTCCTGTAAGCGCCTCGGCCACCACCTTCTGTTCCCAGAAAACAACTTGCATCTTCGTCTCTATTGAGATACAATTAATCCTTGTAAAATAAAAACATTATATAATATTTGAGGTCGAAAGGCGAAACATGTTATTCCCACAAAATATAATAAATCTTTTAGAAAACTGACGTTTTCATTAGCATTTATTATTTAATATAGAGTTTTACACCATAACTTAGGAAATTGAAAATAACTCTGTTCATTATCCACAAAACATAATAAAAACATGACATTTTTCGGAAGATACCTCCATCTTCAGGTGTATAATATATAATAAAAACTAAACGAAGAAAGGTGGCAACATATGGGCACCCAGGATACTCAGTTGGAGACCATGGGAAAATAGGCGAAGTGTCGGAAGGCCACCGATGAGATGGACCGATGATATTATCAAAAGGGTTGGAAAATCTTGGACACAAAGGGGGCAGGATAGAGACAAGTGGAAGAAATTGGAAGAGGCCTATGTCCAGCAGTGGAGGGAAGAAGGCTAGCAAAGAAGAAAGAAGAAGAAGAAACGAGGAAAGACTAATATAAAAAACACATTTTTAATTCGATACAATAATTTAAATTTAAAAATTAACCTGGGCTAATTGTTATAAGTAGTAATAATTATTTTTATCAGTAAGAACTAATAAATAATATTAAACAATAATAAAACATAATGATAATATAAAGAAATCATCATTCAAGAAACAATAAATAGGGAAATATATTTTTTCTTTATAATTGAAAATAAACCATTTCAAATATTGTTATTTTCGAAGGCATTATTTTAACATTTGGAGGCGAAGAGTGAAAGGCGAAACATGTTATTCCCATTAAATATAATATATGTTATAGAAAACTGACGTTTTTATTAGCATTAATTATTTAAGTTAAAGTTTTTCATCATTATTTAAGACACAATAAATTAATAATTAAAAATAAACTATAAAAAGATATTTCTGCTATAATTATAAATAAACTCTAAAAAGATAATTCTGCTACAATTAAAAATAAACTATAATTTAATTGTTATATATCAAGAAATTTTGTTTATTGACTTAAGGCGACAGTGGATTTCCACAATGAACCTTTTTTCTTTGAGTGCATGCCTTTAATTTTATTAACAATTGAATGTGAAATTCATTATTTTTCAAATATACATAACAAAATTATGACGACCTACGTGGCAGAGTAGTAAGAGCTGTGACTGCAATACCGAAATCTCGGATTCGATTCCCGGCGATGGCAGTATGTGGGGATTTGCTTTAATGAAGCAAATCGAAATGATTCGCGTAGCTTTGTTGCATTACATTCCGTTAAACTATTATATTAGCTGGATGGGATGCACTCGGGTCTTTTTTTCCCGATGTTTTAATAGTTATTCTGGTATTCGGGACGGAGACAAATCCAACAAATCAAAGATCTTCAAAATCGGTCCAACCGTTCTTATATTGAATTATCTCGTTGGATTATAAATGGTGTAATTAACACGACATTGTTTTACATCTAATAGATACATTTAAGTCGCCGAATTGAAAGAATTAATAGACTTATAACACATAAACAAGTACGATATTAATGAGGTTGAATACTTTCCAATATTACGAGTATTTTCCTTTTAAATATTGCTTCATGGGGACCTTAGGGCAATAGATGTTACAAATTGAAGAATGCAGGCGATGGACCGGATAAAAGGGCGAAAAATCCTAGAAAAGACCGGGGTTTACGGTGGGCTAAGTAACATTATTGACACAATGTTCTCCTAAATGTTTTTTTTCTTCAAATGAATAATGCATAAGAGCAAAGGTATTTTATTAAGGGCATAAAGGAACTTGCGCGCTGAAATTCTGAAAGGTCCCATGCCGGGCGTCGGATTAATTTTCATCAAAAAACTTCTAAAGGTCATAAAGATTCTTTTTAATAGATTCTTACCTGTCTTCCGATATCATGTGGCATTGTTACGCCGGATATCCGGGACACTAAAGAGGGAGGCCCGTAGTTATATTATACGGAGGGATTTTTATGGTTTTACATATTAAAATCTCCGGGGAGATTGTAGCGCGCCCCTGTTCGAAAGGAAACCAATGAAGTCGATCGTAACGCTTTTATTGATACGCCCTATTACACGGAGCGGTTTGCAAGTATAGTGTGTATATAAAACATATCGGAGGCTATCAGCAAATGAGATTCCGTAATAAATATATAGAATCAGCATCTTATGAAATGCTAAGCTTCTGAGAAACCATTATATTACAATACTTCTAATGAAAAATTAAAAGGACACAGGAACAGACATTAAAGATAATGAATGAAAAAAAAAAGAAAAATTATATGTTAATGAAAAAACAGAACAATTACACAGAGGAAAACTTGGCATGGTCGAATCACCTAAGAGTTAAACTACTTAAAAAAAACTTACTAAACAAACTTAGCAACCATCACAGGGTAGTCATCAACCAAAGAGGTAGGCAGAAAGAATGGACCGCTACATTGTTCTGTCCTGACGTACTTCTCTTGATTTTTTTACATGTATACGTTTCTCTGGATCCTTACATGATTGATTGTGCCACGTTTTCCTTGGTTTTCCTCTATTTCTAGCCGCGTTCACGTCGTTTGCATACATATTCTTCACCATTCTGTCTATATTCATTCTTTCTATGTATCGAAACAATCTTAACTACCCTATGTGTAGTTCATTACACTTTCAATCAATACAAATGAAAACGTCAGTTTTGTAAAAGCTTTAAAGCCAAATAGCGCATAAAATATATTAATGTATTTTATGCGAATGACATGTTTCGCTCTTCTAATGCATTATCAAATGTGGCAAAATTTCATTAATATATAATACTTAGAATCATTAGTCACCTTGAAATATGTAAAATCATTTGTAAACAATTTATAAAAATATGTTTTTATTAGAAACCCTTTATTTCTTTCTACCTCAAATAACTTTTTTTCGATTTATATAATGTCATTTAGTATTCCTTACTTATGTAATCTGTGTCATAAAATGTCTTAATGAGGTACAAGAAACACTTTTCAGTATTTTTGGGCCAACCCAAATAATAATTTGTTTAAAATGTATAAAGTCACATCAGTTTTCGTTAATTGGCATATTCTGTTCCATTTACTAGTGTATATAAAAAGCAACGAGGTGAAATTTCGTCACATTTGATAATGACTTAGAAGGGCGAAAGATTTCATTCCCATAAAACATAATAAAACTTATAGAAAGCTTAAGTTTTCGCATTAAATACTCGTATTTAATATGGAGTTTTACGAAATTGTTCAAAAAAACAATAAATAATTTTGATTTGGTAAATAATATAAATTTATTAGTCCATTATTTTGGCCGGAACACTATGATACCTTAACATTTTAAACTGTTAAATTAAATAACTTTGTTTTTGTATCACAATTGTATTTTATTTTACGCGACAGCTGTTTCATCATCCTATGTTGACTTCATTTAAACACCTGAAGATGTCAACATAGGTTGAGAAACAGCTGTCGCGTAAAATAAAATACAATTGTGATACAAAAAACAATGTTATTTAATTTAACAGTTTAAAATCCATAGATGGCGTTAGTGGGTGGATTTTATAGGTTAATCTTGAAAAGATTCACAAGTGTAATCAAATCTACATAGATGGCCAGTTAAAACTGACACGTGCAGATAGATATGGATTTGAAGTATATATACAGCTTCCAAAATTTGTCATGCATGATCATAATAACAAAAGTGGAATGGGGAATGTTGTAATTACATAAAGCGTGCGCTTAACCCAACCAATGACAGGTCATAAGTCCTGTAAACACCTTGATCATCCATATTCAGTTTCCAGTTTGCTTCTTCGTCTCTATTGAGATACAATTAAATTTGAATTAACCACCCTTTGGTGAAAATCCAGGATTTCGTAAACAAGTATAAGTATACATTCACAAAATTTTTTATAATATCAATTTAAATGTCGATAGACGTTTAACGTTTCGGCATTTTAAAATCTGAGTTTTCTTTCCATATTTTAGGAGTAAAATGTAAGAATAGTGGCCACGAATGATGCAACAAAACCTTTTGAATTTCAAACAACTAAAATATGCCATAGATTCGAGTTCCTACCTCTGCCTTTGGTGATACCAGTGGGAAGAGCAATCAATCTGCTCAACACGATCTACTCGGAGGTTGCTGTCTTTTGAGTTTAGTTGCCAGTGAATGTTTAGTTTAATTAGTGAAAGAAATCCGTTTGTAGTTAAGTTTAAAAATATAAGCGTTTGAACAACATATGTGATTATATTTATCCTGAAATATATGGTAACACCTCAAAAAAAGTGCTTCTTATGAAAATATTGTATTTTAACCATTAATAAAAGTCCGGATCGTCCATGTCAACATGTGCAACAACGAAAAAAACATTATGTGTTATTACATTATGTTCTAAATTAAAAAAAGCGGTGGATATGTGGAACATAAATTAAATAGACAATATGTGCACCATCTAAAAAGAACATTTTGTGTTAAATTATTTTTATTTTGTTATTTTATTTTATATCATTGTATTTTATATTATTTGCTTTAGATTTATTTTGTGGGTGTTGGACGATCGAAGTGTGCGCGGGAGATGCCTATTGGTGGCGATGAGGTTCGCAACCCATCACACCGCGTCTCCCGCGGGGCGAAAAGAGAAGGATGGAGTGCCGCATCAGTAAAAGTGTGACAGTCCATTCTTTCTGCCTACCCTTTCGGGGAGACGGCGTGATGGTTAGTTAGTTAGTTAGTTATAAAAATATTATTCGCATACAAACATTTTTGAATTATCGAAACACTACATAACAGTTTTATTCGCACCGCATTCAGTTGTTATATTTCGCCGTTTCTCCGTTTCTCCGCCGTTTCTCCGCAGGGGTAGGCAGAGAGAACCCACCTCCACACTACTCTATCCTGACATACCTCTCTAGCTTCCTCCACATTCATGAATCGAGTCATACACGCACGTCGATTCTTCCGGCTTCTGACATGACCAACCGAATATTTGGTCGTGTCATGTTTTCCTCGGTCTACCTCGACTCCTTACTCCACTTACATCGTTAACGTATACTTTTTTAACATTTCTTTCTTTACTCATGCGCTCCTAGGTCCGAACCAACGTAGTGACCCTTTCATAATTTTGTTCATAATACTTTCTTTCGCTCTACATTCCTTCCTAATATCAGCATTTGAGATTCTGTCGTACATCGTTCTACCACATTTATTCTGCTCTCATCTTTCTTCTGCCAGTTCCATGCTTCGCTTCCATACATAAGGGTTGGGACCAGAACTCCATTGTAAACGGCCTTTTTCGCTTTCATTGATAAATTCTCGTTTCCAATAACTATTTTTAAAGCTCCATTCAATTTTTTACC
Organism: Lepidostoma basale; assembly: GCA_022606425.2. NCBI lineage: Eukaryota > Metazoa > Arthropoda > Insecta > Trichoptera > Lepidostomatidae > Lepidostoma > Lepidostoma basale. The sequence continues at coordinate 1,327,278 of JAHDVF020000875.1, forward strand.
CGCACCAATCCTTCTTTCAACATAACTGTCCGTTCGTTTGTTATATTGAAGCAACTTTGAATCCTGCGTGTGCGCTTACAAAAATTTCGAGTTTCGACGATTTGAGGTTTTCCAAGTTGGGGAGACTAATCGCGTTTATGTTTCGTGCCCATTTCGTGACATTAATATTCATAAAACCCAAGTTGTTTCGGCGATTCGTACACTTTAATGGTTCAAAGTGAAATTTGTCTTCATGAAAGTGGCCGAGCTTGATCTCAAATTTTAATAACCGGCCATTTTAAATTTACCGAAGTTATAAACCCTCTCCGCCGCTGGTCGGACTCTGCACCCCATCCCTCCGGTGGATGCAAAGCCTGACGGTAGAGTAAACTTCAATCAAACTCTTGGGCTAATGCAATTATTTGGGATTCATTTACGATTCAATTAATTATGTAACTTCCCACGCAATAACATACGTGATGGTAAGTTAGTACGTTAATATTACTTACTTGCTTACTAACCATCACGCTGTCTCTAAGGGGTAGGCAGAAAGAATATTAATATCGATCTTCGTGGTAGAGTGGTAAGAGCTCTGACTTCCATACTGAAGATCCCGGGTTCGATTTCCGGCAATGACAGTGTGATTGTCACACTGTCTTTGGTCTGGTGTAGAATTCTTGTGACAATAAAATGGTGATAAATTGGTTACCTATCACATGTCATAAGAATCAATATACTAGCTAAAATAAATTGTAAACAGTTCTTTTTCAGTTTCAGATTTTTTCTGTATACAACAGGGTTCAAACGACCTGTTGTATACAGAAAAAAAATTGACTGTCCCTCTTTTCTTTCCTGACGAATTTCTCATGCTTTTTGAACATTTATACATCGTGTCATGCCCGCGCGTTAATTTTTTCGATTCCTCACGTTGTCGACATTCAATATTTGATTTTTTTCGATTGTGCCACGTTTTCCTCTATTTTTAGTTACATTTACATCGTTAACATGTACTTTTTTACCATGCTTTCTTAATTCATCCTTTAAATGTGTCCAAACCATCTTGATGATCCTTTTATTATTTTGTTTACACCACCATTATTCGCATCGCATTCACTTCTTATATTTTCATTCGACACTCCGTCATGCACAGAGATTTTGAACATTCGTCTAAGAGATCTTATTTATACTGCATTTATTTTACTTTTATCCTTCTTTTGCCAGTTCCATGCTTAGCTTCCAAACATAAGGGTCGGTACAAAAACACCGTTTATAGTATACAAAATACATATTTTTTTAAATACCGTATTTTTTATGACCTGAACTTGGGTTTTGCAAAGCATTCGAAATAGCACTGCAAAAGCTAGGCACACACAATGATAGAGATAGTTAAATTGGATCAGAAGAGTAACAAGAATGTTTAAGGAGTGATCTGCATGGAGGAGTATTCAATTATAATAAATTTAAATACAAAAATATTGAAAGTTTGAAAATTCTTATAACTCGGAAGCTTTGTGCGAGGAAAGTTGGATACTTAGTTTGCATTGTATCACAATTTTGTTGGAAATTAACTTTTCTCGTGGAAAACCTTTGAAAATATTAAAAAGATGAAGATATTAAGACGATAAAAGTCTTGGATTTGTAGCAGAAATAAAATTTATAGTATTAAAAAGTAGTTTTTCAAAATTATAGGAAGCTTTCTAAATTTTGAATGATCCAATCATACATTTATTAAACACTTAAATTTGACAACCATTTCAACATATTGAAATTAAATAAAACGATGTTTTTAACTACTTCCACTTTTGTCTTTATTTAGACAGCGACCGGTTTCGCCAGGCTCGCTGGTATCGACAGACTGGTCTGTCGAGCAGACCAGTCTGTCGAAACCGGTCGTTGTCTAAATAAAGACAAAAGTGGAAGTAGTTAAAAAACATATATTTATTTAATTATTATTTAAAATTGGTCTTCTACCACCTGGGTGCCACTCCAGCAATCTTTTTGGGGTTCGCGATGACGGCATCCTCTGCACGTGACCGGCCCATCTCAGTCTATTCAGTCTGATTATGTTGAAATTATTTCTTTTTTCTTCTACTTTCAATAGATCTGATGAAATACGAAAATACCCATTGACTTAAAAAGGAGAGTATTCAACGCCTGTGTTCTGCCAGTGTTCATGTATGGTATTGAGATGGTCACAATGTCATAAAAAATAGACAACAAGTTGAGAGTCGCACAGAGAGCAATGGAGAGAACCACGTTTGGTATTAGCTTCCAGAGTCAGGAATGCAGACATACGAACCAGGACATAAGTCTCCGACGTCATCAAGTTTGCCGCAAGTGGCGTTGGGTGGGATACGTCGCTCATCACCCAGATGAAAAGAAGAACGACAAAGCGTGGAGTTGGGCGCCCACAGTTGCGTTGGCGCGACGATATCTAGATAAGTGCGGATGATAGAAAGGAGTGGAAAATATGAGAGGAGGCCTACATTCAGGAGTGGACGGCCACATTGTGGTGAAGAAAAAAAGAATAAACATCTAAATCTGACTCAAAATATCTTCATCTTTCGGTGCCGTGTTAGGTGCCCTCATCGTTGGCGATTACTGCAGCAAAGGCATCTCTGTCTTGCGCCACTTGAAACAGGTTCTGAATTCTTGTAATTCCTGTCTATTATTTTATGTTCCGCAGTCAGAACAGCTGCCTTCTACCAACTCCCCGACGTCCCTCCACTTTACCCATTAATATCAGTCGAAGGAGGTAGTAATTTTCTCCCCCTAGCACATGACCCAAATATGACACCTTTCTAACTTTCACACTCGACAACAGCTCTCTCTGGCTCTCTGTTATACTTCTGCATTAACTTTCGGTCCACGGTTTACGGAGCATTCTGCAGTTTATCTACATCTCAAACGCCTCCTAACGGTTCATTACATTCACTGTTAGACTCCAGGTTTCACAGCCATATAGAAGAACAGACCACATATAACTTATCATTCTGTATCGGAGTTTCAGGTTAAGATTACCGTTGCAAAAGAACGTTCTCATTTTATTAAATTCAGTTCGTGCAACTTTAATTTTGCATTTTATTATAATACAATATCAATATCAATGTCAATGTCTCTTAATATGCAAAAATGGATTTTATTCAAGCCGACTTTGCCGCTTTATCTGACCGCGAAAGGGGGATGGATTTTAGGCGTCATAAGTGGATAATGCTGTAAACGCCGGCCTTAAGCTAGGAATTTAAAATTTGATCCCTCTGTTAACCCTTTGCGACAAGGAATTCTCATTTCTCTCGAAGCGTTAATTTGTATTTATTTCGTAAATAATAAACTTCTCACAAAAGGAATACTCCTGATTGGGTGAATAATAATACATATTCATTATTAATTAAAGCAATTGATTAAATTCGGTCATCTACTCCGGTTGGATCATCACCCACTGCGTATGGATATGCAAATTGGTTAAAAGATCGGTTTCTTGCTTAGAATCAGAAATAAATTGAATATAAATAGTAGAAAGCTGGTCTATAATGCTTTAATATTGCCTCACTCTAATTATTGTTCTTCTGTATTGTTTTTAGCAAATAAAGGAGATATTGATAAACTACAGGTTTTATAAAATAAAGGAATAAGGGCTATACTTGTTTGGGGTAGATATAGTAGTATTTTAACAATCATCAATGAAAGCAAAAACGACCGTTCACAATAGAGTTCTGGTCCCAACCCTAATGTATGAAAGCGAAGCATGGAACTGGCAGAAGAAGGATGAGAGTTGAAAAAAAGCGGTAGAAGTTGAGGTCCCTAAGACGTATTGTGTGGTAGAACGATATAAACAGAATCTCAAATGCTGATATAAGAAACGAATGTAGAGCGGAAGAAGATATTATGAACATAATTGTGAAAGGATCGCTGCGTTGGTTCGGACATATGGAACGCATGGATGGATAAAGAATGGTTAGGAAAGTATACGTTAATGATGTAAATGGGATACGAAGTCGAGGCAGACCGAGGAAAACATGGCATGACCAAATTAATTAAATTTTAAAGGTGCGTGTATGACTCGTTGTATGAATGTGGAGGAAGCTAGAGAGGTTTGCCAGGATAGAGTAGTGTGGCGGTCCATTCTCTCTGCCTACCCCTGCGGGGAAACGGCGTGATAGTTTGTTTGTTTGTTTGTTTAAGAATGTTCAACAAATAATGAAAAATTTATTCAAGAAAACTAGTTCTTTGCAACACTTTGATTTTTGTTTATAAAATTAAGAGTAATAAAGTGCCTGCATATCTTACTAAAAATGTAATATATAGTTATGAAATACATGACTATTTGACAAGAGATAGATTCCGACTCCGGACACCCAGAATTGAAAGTACAGAGAAGTGTGTTTTTTTTATAGAGGATTAAAAATATATAACGAATTGCCAAATGAGGTAAGAGATGCCGATTCTCTTGCGATCTTTCGTCGAAAAAGCTTTCAATATGTTCTAAGTACCGATATTTAATGTTTTTGTTGTTTTTTTCATTTGCGATTTTTATATTAAATAAATAAATATAATTATTAAGTGGTTTAACCGCATTAAGAATACTTTGCTTATGGAGTTTACTATCAAGGTTCAAGTTTCAATACCACATAAAAAAAACATCGATACCTTCATGATTTAAGTAGCATAGTGTGTTCAAAATGGGCAATGGGCTGACTTGACTGTTCGCATAGTATTTTTTTTAATCAATCAGACCAGTTTATTTTTCACAAATATATTTAGAGTTAAGGAGCTCCACTGGCTGAAATGTCCAGAAAGGATACAACACAAGCTCTACTGGACGGTCTATAAGGCGTTGCATGGAATGGCACCAGCTTATATATCTGAACTCTGCATCAAGGAGAACCTGAATGCTAGACAGTCTACATTGCGATCAGCTAAGTCTTCTGCGATCGGTAGATTGACTGTGCCAAAACGCTGTCCAAGCACAAACTTTGGCGACCGAGCCTTCGCGGTAGCCGGCCCTTCAGCCTGGAACAGTCTTCCAGCAGACCTTAAGTGCATTGCGAATCAATCAGAGTTTAGATCGAGACTCAAAACGCACCTTTTCAAATTATCATTTCCTGACAGGAAGGGCTTATCGACTTCGTCAGGTGCAGCCCTCATACTAAATATGTTTATTTATTTTTTTATCATTATTATTATTATTATTATTATCTAGTTGATAAAACGGAGCATATTCTACAGCGCCCTTGAGATAAGTAATTCATAAAAATGGCGCTTTATAAATTATCCAATTTATTATTATTATTATTATTATTAAGAGCATCGACCAAACCGCAGAGCTCAAAATAAGAATTGGACTAAGTTGGGCAGCTTTCGGAAAAATGGTTTACATCCTTAAAAACCGGAAAATACCGATCAACCTGAAACGAAAAGTTTATAAAGCCTTTGTTCTGCCAGTTGGTACTTATGGTCTGGAAACTATAACAATGTCCAAACAATGTGCCGAGAATTTACGAGTGACCCAAATAGCCATGGAAAGAGCCATGTTAGGAATAAGCCTAAGAGACAGAGTCAGAAACGATACGATGAGAGAAAAAACAAAGGTCACTGACATCATCCACCTAGTGGCGACTCTAAAATGGCAATGGGCAAGTCACATAGCCAGAAGCTCAGCCGAAAAATAGACAAGAAGACTGCTGACTTGGAGACCGTGGACGGCAAAGAGAAGTACAGGGCGATCGCAACTACGGTTGAAGGATGATATGAACAGACATGCCGGATTAACCTGATGCGAGTGAATGTGAAAGACTGAGTGACGTGGAAGCGAATGAAGGTGGCATTTGTCCAGGAGTAGACGGGAATAGGCTGAAGAAGAAGAAGAAGAAGGGCATCTATTTGAGAATAGGCAGAATACCAGGAACGCATGAGAGATAATTCGACGAAGACAATATACTCTCATAAGTCAAGAGTATCTGTCTTCTGAACGTACTTTAACTATTATGAAAGACCTCAATCCTCGCGAAGATCGTGTTCAGCAGACTGGTCGTACTCTTACCACCGGTATCACCTGAGGCAGGTTGGTTCTGGCGGCCGGTAGGTAAAACAATATATGCTCGGGTTATCTGAGATATCTTTTAATAGGTTACAGCGCCCAGGAGCACATAACAATAGGAAGGTAGATTTTATGTTTCGCGTTCGGCAGGCACTACATTAATCACAAACTTTGAAATCCCATGATCGATCGATCGAGTAGGATATTCCGTAAGATTCCGGGGTGGTTAACTTCAAAGTAGGCGTGACAGTTGACAAGCAATGAGAATTTATGGGGGGGTTTCTAAATGAGTTTCAACTTGCGGGCGCTAATTGTTCCCACGCGGATAATTCCGAGGTTTTAACTTCACGATTTACACATACCTACATTATAACTCATATATAAACAATTGTTACTTCATAATGAAGATTTTGATTGGTAATACAAAAATGGTGACATGTTTCTTGAATCATGATGTAAATATTCATATTAAATAATCAATACGTCTGTTTTCTAGAAGTTTTATTCTTTTGCTAATGCATATCTGCTGGGTCCTACCGGTGTTACTTTCTTCATGTTCTTGTCGTCCTGGATTTGGACATTTTCAGTGTCAGTGAGGCAGTGTTCATAAAAAAAATATATTTCAAATGATGGAAAGAGTACTGCCTCAGTGACGTCGACATATTTGGGTTCCTTCTGATATGTATGATTTTTTTTATTTCATTTGACCTTTATTACACCGTTTTGGGTCCAAATGAGTAAAATGTGTTTTGTTTGTAATGTCTAATTTGTGTATTATGTATAAATAAATAAATAAATTCTTCTGGACAAAGGCCTCCTCCATTCGCTTCCACGACTGTGGATGTAAAGCGAAGGTTATTCTTGGAGGCAGATTATACGATTACTTTTATTAATTATTCAGATATATGCGCGTATAAGGAGATTGGCTTCAACCCCAAATCAAGAAATCATTTCATCTCGTTAGCACGAGTTAGGAAACGGGTCTGGTTCAAATGGTCAGAGATCCCCTCGGGATGTGAATCAATTTCGCTACAATTAATAACGAATTGCTTAAATTAATTCCTTTTGGTTCGAAACGACCCCTGATATTAAAAGGATAATTGAAATTCTCCTATGAGGTGGAAAATAATACGGAAGATAATTTTAGCAGGTCATTGGTTAATTTAATACGAGTTCAATATGTTCGTTCAACCTTTTACTATATTTCATTTAAAAGTGTTTTATAAAAAACTTCATGGCCTTAATACTATGAATTCAAATGTCTGTTTTCTAAAAGTTTTATTATATTTTATTTAGATGACATGTTTCGCCTGTCTAAGGCATTATTAAATGTCTATTACATTTGAATACCTCAGACAAGAGAAACATGTCATTCACAAAAAATAAAATAAAACTTCTAGTAAACAGACGTTTTCATTCGTTTTAATTATTTAATATGGAGTTTTACATCATTGTTCAAGAAACAATAGTTATTACTATATGAGGGTATTAGTTGCAAACCTGGCAAACTCCATCATTAAATGTTTTGAGTAAATCGCAAAAAAACTGATACGTGAATAAAATGCGTTTTTTTACGATATTTATTTTTTCATCTCAACCAGTTAGTATTTTTAAAGTAATCAGCCATGAAATAATCATCATTATGTTGATAATTAATGTAAAATAATGAATTTCATTTTGGAGTTTTATCAGCTTTGCAACACTCAAGTGGAGGTTGGCATGTTTGCAACAAACCCTATATTTTAATAGCAAAATTCTTCAGAATGAAGCCGAATTTGAAACTGAAAATCAATAAAAATTGTGTGCAAATGTATTATAAATCCAATTCATATCTCCTTTTTGATTGTTTGTGGAGTTTGCCGGGTTTGCAAATAATACCCTCATATAATGATGAATCCCGAAAAATAAGTGAGGTGCAGAATAGAGATTGCGAGGGCCGCATTCAATAATATGAGACCATTCTTCTGCAATGACAACATCAACTTCAAATTGAGACAGAGGATGGTCAAGTGCTATATTTTGTTCATTAAGGGATGGACGGAGAGTTGGACGTCATCAACCCAGGAGATTTGAGTTATGTGTCACAGATCGTCAGATGTATGAAAAGAAGAAGAAGAAGATGACATTTTTCGTATTTCTAAGGCATTATCTAATGTGGTATAATAAAACTTCAAGTACATATAATAACACTTTTAAAAAGCTGACGATTCATTCGTATTAATTTAATATGGGTTTTTATATCATTATTTAAGAAAAAATAAATGCAGTGGAATTCAATACTGACGTTTTATATAATCCATTGTTTTGGTGGAAACACTTTGATATTTCAACATTATTAACTGTTCAATTTAAACACTGTTATATTATCCATTGTTTTGGCCGAAACACTATGATACTTTAATATTATAAACTGTTTAAAAATAACGCATAAAACATATACATAAAAAAGTTTTATTAATTTAACAGTTTATACTGTTATATAATATCACAAATTGTCACGACTGCTGTTTCGATAAGCAAAGTTAGCATTATCAGTTGTTACATTCAACTGATTGAAAACAATGGATTATATATCATTACTATAAAATAATATAAAGTTTCTAGATAATGCAAGTTTTTATTCGTTTAAGTAATTTTATATGGAGTTTTACATCATTGAAACACTAAATATATAATTCAAAAGAACTTTTGTTCGCAAACGGAAAACTTTATAAAAACCGTTGCCCGCACAGACACTGTTAGTGAAACAGATAAAAATACCTGGGCAGCAGAAAATCCCAATGATCGTAAGAAGTTATTTACTGGAGCCTCTGAGGTCGGTTTCCCGCTGTACTTTCATCCCCTATCCTCCCTTAATTGGTCAAACAATGGTAATGCTGCACAGGGGCTGTATTTTAAACCGTTTCTGTTCCACGATCCAGGGATTGTAAACAATCCCACAAACAAATGTAATAAAATGTTATTCAGTAGTATGTTTTAGTAACCGTGACGAAGCTCAACTTGTGCGAAACCAGTTGGTTCGATAAAACATAATTAAGTGATATAAAAATAATGTATTCAAGAGTTTTTAAATATTTTTAACTAGCGGATCCAGCAACGCTTCTCTATTGCTATATTCGAGTATTTGATACTGTGATAAAAAAGTAAGGTAAAATTTCACCTTACTTTAATTTTATTTAAAATACGTGGGCTCTTCGATTCTGAAAAATCTTTTTTAAGGTTGGTAGTACTGTCACTGATATCTGCATCAAATTTCATGTCATTATCTTTATTTGTCCAATAGTTACACACTTGTTTGTGAACAACAATTTTTTTTTTTTAAATTATATATTTAGTTGTTCCATGATGTAAAACTCCATTTTAAATTACTAATACGAATAAAAACTTATATTATCTAGAAACTTCATTTTATTTTATAGTAATAATGGTCTCAAAACTGTTACATTGTCCAAAAAAAGTGCCAAGAAACTTCGAGAACTTATGATCTTGAGACTGTAACATTGTCCAAAAAAAGTGCCGAGAAACTACGAGTGACCCAAAGAGCCATGGAAAAAGCCATGTTAGGAATAAGCCTAAGAGACAGAGTCAGATACAATACGGTGAGAGAAAAAACAAAGGTCACTGACATCATCCACCGGGTGGCGACTCTAAAATGGCAATGGTCACGTAGCCAGAAGCTCAGATGAAAAATGGACAAGAAGACTGCCGACTTGGAGACCGTGGACGGCGAAGAGAAGTGCAGGGAGACCGCAACGACGGTGGAAGGATGATCTAAATAGACACGTCGGAATAACCTGGATGCAGTCTGCCAAGGACAGAATGACATTGAAGCAAATGGAGGAGGCCTTTGTCCAGGAGTGAAGAAGAAGAAAATAAGTAATAATATATAATCCATTGTTTTCAATCAGTTGATTGTGTACTGTATTTTCCTGGCGTTAAGAGATTTATTACCTGTCACACTACGAACGCATTCATATACATTTTTTGATACATTTTAACTCTGTTCTTATCAAATTCAGGTCATTCCCAAAAAATATGATAATTCTTCCAGAGAATATTAGTTTTCTTTCGTATTAATTAAAAATAATGTCACAATGTCACAAAAAAGTGCCAACAAGCTAAGAGTCACTCAGAGAGCAATGGAGAGAACCATGTTGGGTATCAGTTTACGGGACAGACTCAGAAATGAGGACATAAGAGTCAGGAAAAAGGTTTCCGATGTTATCAAGATGGCCGCAACCCTCAAGTGGCGATGGGCGGTACATGTCGCACGCGATCCAGATGAAAAGTGGACAAGGCGACTGCTGTGCTGGTGGCCAAGGACGGCAAAGCGTAGAGTTGGGCGCCCACAGTTGCGTTGGCGCGACGATGTCCGGAGAAGTGCGGGAAGTGCCTGGATGCGGATCGCTCAGGATAGAAGATAATGGAAAATGCGAGAGGAGGCCTACGTCCAGGAGTGGATGGTCAATACAGGCTGAAGAAGATGAAGAATTAAAAATATGATTATTTGATTCCCGGATCACTGGTGAACGATCCCTTATAAAACTACTTTACTTTGCAAGAAGTTCACTTTATATCGCGGCTATGTATTGTGTTGATGTTTCTGCTGTGTAAGTATACGTGAAACTATTACATATAATGCGCTGAAAGCATCGGAACGCTCGCTTAGTTACTCAAGAACTTATTAAAACCCGAACAGAAAGCCAACTTTCATAGAGTGTATCATGTTCTCATTAGCGCGGTAGGACCTAACATGTCATCGCCAGTTAATTCACCCTGTTCAATGCATTCTCCGAACGTCATTTTGTATTCAATATTATAATAAACATCTCAATAGACGAACTGAAGTTTCAAACAGCTTTTAAGTTCCTAGAACATCTATGTTCAGTTGTTGTTTCTTTATTGTTTCTTGAACAACGATATAAAACTCCATATTAAACTTAATAAGAATGGAAACGTCTGTTTTCTAGAAACAACAAAAATAAAAGAGAGAATTTGGAGCCGCTACCAATAGAACTAAGAACCTTCTTAAAGTAGCAGAAATACGAACCCGACTCTCCATCGCAGGCAAAACCCTCAGAGATCGGATCAGAAAGGAAACGATAAGGTATGTCTGTGGTGTTGAAGACATAGTTATATGGGAAAGAAGCAGAAGGCGCTTTTGGAGAGACCACGTGGACCGCATGGAGAATACAAGAATTGCAAAAGTTAAAGATGAAAACCCAAGCAGCAAGAGATTACCGGGAAGGGCGCCAAAGAGATGGAGAGATGGCTGGACATCATCATCCCAGGACAGCCCACCGTCACAAATTGGTCATATTACCTAAACTAATAGAAGAAGAAGACAAACAACAACAAACCATCGCAGCGGTAGGTAGAGAGAATAAACCGCCATACCTCTCTATTCTGATCCACCTCTCTAGCTTCCTTCACATTCATACAACGAGTCATACATGCACGTCGATTCCTTCGACTTCTCCGACGTGACCAACCCTTAAACTTTGTTTAATTTGATCATGCCATGTTTTTCTCGGTATATCTTGACTCCGTTATCCATTTACATCGTTAAGGTAAACTTTTTTGACCATTCTTTCTCCATCCATGCGCTCCAAATGTCCGAACTAACGCAGCAATCCTTTCACAGTTTTGTTCATAATACCTTATTCCGCTCTACATTCCTTTCTTATAGATCGTTCTACCCCACATACGTCTTAGCGCCCTTATCTATACTCCATTTATTCTGCTCACATCCATCTTCTGCCAGTTTCATGTTTCGATACATAAGGGTTGGGACCAAAACTCTATTATGAACGGCATTTTCTCTGGCTGTTTTCTAGAAGTTTTATTATATTTTATAGAAATTTGTAGTTTCGCTTATCTAAGGGATTATCAAATGTAGTAAAAATCAAACGCGTTGTTGTTTATAAACACGAGTTAAAGGAGCAGAATACGGTAATTAAGGTAATTGAAGTGGTCCTATACATTGTTGAGAACAATAAGGGATAAACCTCAGAATATAGGAAGTATTACCACACATTTTCATAAATTTAACAAGTTCCAGTCAATACTTTCCTGTATTCTGGGGTTTATCCCTTTATTGTTTCATCCCTCTATCCCTCAATTACCTTAGTTACTGTATTCTGATCTTGACCTCGTGTATATAAACAACAACGCGTTTGAATTTTGCTACATTTAATAATGCCTTATACAGGCGAAACATGTCATTAACATTAATTATTATTATTATTATTATTTTTTTTTATGCATACAACAGGTCGTTAAAACCCAATTACTGTATACAATTATTTTTTTTAGCTATTATATTGATTCTCGTGACATGTGGTAGGTAGCCAATCTATCGCCATTTTATTGTCACGTGAATTCTACACCAGACCAAAGACAGTGTGACAATCACACTGCCATCGCCGGGAATCGAACCCGGGACCTTCGGTATGGAAGCCAGAGCTCTTACCACTCTGCCACGAAGGTCGTCAATTATAATATTGTGATAAAATTTCTATAAAACATACGTTGACTTAGCATTATTTATCTTGTTCTACAGTTTCATTTGGGTTTGAACCTTGATTCTGGCAGAGATCTTTGCCAATACAATCCAATAGCTGTAATTTCTTATTCCTTGGGTCTAACCGTATTCCCAGCAGTGGCGTGCCTAGGGTCAACCAGTAAGGCAAGCCAAGGAATTATAAATAAATATTCGTGAAGAAATCACGTTATCTTTCTTTTCATAACATTTTTACACAAAACGTAAATGATAGATAACATTAGTAACATTAGAAATGAAGTTCGTTACACACCGAATAGTACCATACTTCAGAGTGATAAAGCCCGGCTTCAAATGCATACAAAAAATTATAGATATCTTCTGGTATATATGCACCTAGCTATATGAATACAAGCCAAAAATACGTAAGTGCGAAAAAAACCCTTTTACATTTTGCAAGCCCAATATGAAGAACATCGAAAACACGTGGACGTAGGCGATTTCGGGGACGTCTTACCTGCGGTACGCATGAGTGAAATAAAATACGGCGCGTATGAGTGAAACAAAACATACACGTAGGTCATTTCTGCACATGACGGCGGAGTCATTTCCAGCTCAACGAATTAAATTGCTTTAATGCCCTCGCGCGAAATTCAAAATATTATTTGATTCATAGACAGCTCAAACGTGCAAAAACATCGTTTTAAAACAGATTTTTAGGGCAAGCCCGGCTTCTCGGCTTGTATGGACGTACCGCCACTGATTCCCAGCCGGTGTTTTTTGTGATTTTCTTAACAATAGTCACAGTAGAGTTCTGGTCCCAACCCTTTTGTATGTGGGCGAAGCACGGAACTGGCAGAAGAAGGATGATATAAATTAAGTACGGAGTCGAGGTAGACCGAGGAAAACATGGCATGATCAAATTAATCAATTTTTTTAGGTTGGTCATGTGAGAAGTCAGAGGAATCGACGTGCGTGTATTAATTTGTACATATTTTTCTCTTATTGAGCGCTTAGGCATTAACACTGTGGAATTACATAGTAATATACTTAGGAAATTGAAAATAACTTTATTTAATCCACTAATTACGAAAAAAATATTTAAAAACACAACAGGTTTCGGAGGATACTTACATCTTCAGGTGTAAAAATATAATAAAAACTAGACAAAGAAAAAATAATATAAAAACGCATTTAAAATTCGATACAATAATTCAAATTAAAACGGATATAAAATTAAAGTTTTTAAGTCTTTCTTTGTTTAGTTTTCATTATATTTTTACACCTGAAGATGAAGGTATCCTCCGAAACACGTCGTGATTTTTAAATATTTTTAAAATAATTAGTGGATAAAACAAAGTTGTTTTCAATTTCCTAAGTATATTTTTATCTGTGTATTTTATGTATTTAATTTATAACTTAGGTAGGTCGAAGGTGTAACGTTTATAAAATGCATACAAAACCGCGGTATCTTCACGGAAGAAATACACCCTGTTCAGAAGATTAAACAGTACAGTCTGTGATGTCGCGTGTAACGAATGGGAATCCGAAATGCAGCCACTCTGTAGTCTCTGCTAGCCCTCTTCGGCGGCGACGTGTGAAATATTTGCAAAGTTCAGAGTTAACCCTTCAAATCTGCATGAACGTTAATATAAAAATATATAGTTTTTATAAAGAATTTTCACAGGTGTAAAAAAAAAATTCATTTGTTCCAATGACAATTTGAATAATTTCTTGAATATTGTTTTAAAGTTCTTGCTGGTTAAGTGCCTAATTACAGCTAATTTAAAAAACGATGGATACGTGTAGGTAACATAAATTAAATAAACACAAAAGTCCGGATCGTCCATGTCAACATGTGCAACATCGAAAAAAAACATTATGTGTTATTACATTATGTGCTAAATTAAAAAAAACGGTGGATTCGTGGAACATAAATTAAAAAGACAATATGTGCACCATCTAAAAAGAACATTTTGTGTTAAATTATTTTTATTTTGTTATTTTATTTTATATCATTGTATTTTATATTATTTGTTTTAGATTTATTTTGTGGGTGTTGGACGATCGAAGTGTACGCGGGAGATGCCTATTGGTGGCGATAAGGTTCGCAACCCATCACACCGCGTCTCCCGCGGAGCGAAAAGAGATGGATGGAGTGCCGCATCAGTAAAAGTGTGACATTCCATTCTTTCTGCCTACCCTTTCGGGGAGTTAGTTAGTTAGTTAGAAAAATATCCACTCAAGTAAAGATGGCAGTACATTTCTAGTGTCAACCCTTATGTATAGAGGATGTAATTAGGATAAATGCCGTAGAAATTAGATCACCGAATGTGTGAGAAAACGATATATGATAGATTACCGAATGACAAAATAATAAAGAAATGTAATGCAGATGATTGCATCGTAAGAAAAATTAAAAAAGCAAGCAGTGCGAGTGGAGAGAGAAGCCGTGGAAGACTAAGGAAATGATGGAATGCCCTTATAATAATTAAATATTGAAAGGCGGCCACATTCGAAGTCGGAAAAATGGTAAGAAATGTTACGATGTATGAATGCAGAATAATCTAACGAGTCAGGACAGAGCAGTTTGGCAGTCTATTCTCTCCGCCTACCCTTCTCTCATTTATTATACTTTATGGGAACGACATGTTTCGCTTGTCTAAGGTCTTACCAAATGTCTACATTAATTGTACATTTCATAGCGTTTTCATTCGTATTAAGTATCATATTGCCTAAATACTAATCTCTTAATTATTTAGTATACCAAGTAGGCCAATTGTAAGTCGAAAGCTATAGATTAAATAACGCAACCGCCTGACAGGAGTAACCAGAAATTGAATTAAAAATAAAATTCTTATTTCAAAATATCCACGTGCCAATGAATGGGTAAATCATTCGGGCGATGTTCAGACTGCAAGCGGAATTCAGTGCACTTAAGATTCGCCCGGCAGTTCCTACCCTAGATGGGGTGTGGACTGGGACGAAGAAGAGATTGGGGATTGCGAAATGTGACTCCCTGGAGCGAGATGAGGTAGCGGGGAGCTGTCTTCCTAATCTGTCCGTCGGGCAAACTATATTAAATGTGCAAAGTCATTGCTTGTCGACAGACTGTGAAAGTTACATACTTTTAATTATTTTTTTTATAAATACATACTAGTCGAGAGACGAAAGCATCCCTGTCGTGGCGCTGGACAGATTTGCTTTCGCTACAGTGATCGCCAACGTTAGGGAAACCTTATAAAAGAGTATCGTATATTCGACTGGTTACTTAAGATATTTAAATTAGATTTTTTTATAGTTTACATCTTATATCAAATTCCGTGTTAAGGCACTATCAAATGTAGTTAAAAAAATACTTTCGTATGAAGCACTTAATTTGTGATGTGGCGTTATTATTTGACAAGTACTAGTATATTAATATTATATTTAATATAATATTATTAAATTTAATAGATTATAATTTTATTTAATATAATATTAATTCATCATTTCAGTATTTACACCACTTCATTATTTTCCACAACCAACCGGTTTCGCTCTCGCCGGAACTTCGTCGGGGTAACGAAAGACCCTGTACCTTTGACAAAGTGTATTTTATAATCATAACGAAGGCGGGAGCGAAACCGGTTAGTTGTGGAAAATAATAAAGTGGTGTAATTACAAAATTAACAAGTGTATTATTATTATATTTAATGGAAAAAAGTTAGATAATGCACAGTTCTGGCCGATACACTATAATACTTCACCATTATTAACTGTTTAATTTTATAGATAATAACAAAAATTTGTGAAGTTTATACTTAGGAAATTTAAATAACTTTGTTTAATTCAATAATTATTAAAAAATATGAAAATGTTTCGGAGTATACCCTCCATCTTCAGGTGTAAAAATATATTTTTACACCTGAAGATGGAGGTATCTTCCGAAATATGTCGTGTTTTTTTATATTTTTTTAATTATGAGTGGATTAAACAAAGTTATTTTCAATTTCCTTAGTATATTACTATGGAATTCCACAGTTTGCTGTGCAAAGCAATGCCTTAGCTTTCAATGCAATGCAATGCCATGCAATGCAATGCCTTAGCATTCAATGCAATGCAATGCCATGCAATCTAATGCCTGAGCATTCAATGCAATGCAATGCCATGCAATGAAATGCCTTAAAATTCAATGCAATGCAATGCCATGCAATGCAATGCCTTAGCGTTCAATGCAATGCAATGCAATGCCTAAGCGTTCAATATGTGAAGTTTTTTTTATAAATTTTACTATATTTGGTAAGTGACATGTTTTTATCTTGCCAGGGCGTGATCAAATGTGAACAGAATCAAACGAATATCCATTAGATATACGAGTTTAGAGAGCAGAATAATGTTAGTAGATTGTTCGAGTTGTCTACGTAAAACATTACTTATTTATTAACTGTTTAATGTGGAAAACTGTTGTTATATTACAATTAATTTATTGAATTTCTATGAAATTGTCACGACAACCATTTCGCCAACCTACGTTGGCATCATCAGGTGTTACACAAACTAAATTATTACGCTAACAATGGAAAGAGTATAGCAATGCACACTTCTATTATTAACGTGTAAAATTATAACACGGCTTTATTAAACGAATATTTTTTTAATTAGGTGGTGGGCGAATTCTTCTTAAACATAATGTAGATCTTGAGATCTGATTAGACTAACTAACCAACTAAACCATTAAGCCATTTCCCCGGAGAGGTAGGCAAAGAGGATGGATTGCCACATTGCTCAATCCTGACATAATTCTCACGCCTCTTCTATATTCACACATTGTGACATGCACGCTCGTCGATTGTTTCTATAATACTTCGAACATGGCCACCTTTCAGTAATTCTTTGGCTTTCCTCGACTTCTTTTTCCATTCATACTACTTGTATATATCGTTTAAACCATTCTTCCCTCATCCATTCGTTCCATATGTCCAAACCATCTTAGTGACCCTTTTTTAATTTTAATACTCACGCATTCATCCGCCCGACATTCTTTTCTTATTACAAAATTACATATTCTATCATACATTGTTTTTCCGCACATTCTTCTTAGTGACCTCACTTCTACTGCATTTATCCTACTTTCGTCCTTCTTCTGCCAACTCCAAGCAATAATGGCAGTGCACAATGGGGTTCTAGCGCCAACCTTTATATGCATGGAAGTGAAGCTTGAAGTTTGCAGAGGAAGGGGATAATAGTAGGATAAAAGCCGTTTAAATGAGATCACTAAGAAGAATGTGTGCAAATAATGAATACCGAAACTCAAATGAATGTAGAGCGGAAGAAGGTATTATGAACAAAATTATGAAAGGATCGCTACGTTGGTTCGGACAAACGGAGCGCATGGATGGAAAAATATGGTTAAGAAGATTCGAGGTAGACCAAGGAAAAGATGGCATGACCAAATTAATCAAATTTTACAGGTTGGTCATGTCAGAAGTATGAGAAATTGAGTTGGATTGTAACCGAAACATGTCTGAGTTCAGTAAAAATAAAAAGTGTTGTAATATAAAGTGTAACTGTATTTATTCAAATATAAATTTGTTTTGATCGTTATGCGAAACACTCGTTAAGCGAGGTATTCGTTAACCTTTCCCTTACGGTGCTAAAATAAAAACGTGCGTTCCGGTGTAGGGTAGTCAGTACGCGTTACAAAATTAGCGATTTTAAATCGGAAAAATAGGAACATTCACAGCTAATCCCCTTATATAATTATAATTGAAGTCAAAAATTATAATAATTGAGATTGAATTGCTAAAAACATTAAAAAAACCATCTGGCAACGCTTACGGAACGGGCATAGACCCGCTCTGGTTGCAAGCCCGAAAGCGACTGCCACCGGGGCGTGGCGGGTCGGCGAGAGTGAGAACATTAAGCTAGAACATATGCAAGAGTGAGATGCAAAT
The DNA here is from genome assembly GCA_022606425.2 of Lepidostoma basale. Taxonomy (NCBI): domain Eukaryota; kingdom Metazoa; phylum Arthropoda; class Insecta; order Trichoptera; family Lepidostomatidae; genus Lepidostoma; species Lepidostoma basale. Next base: position 1,345,732 of record JAHDVF020000875.1, read on the forward strand.
ATAGTGTGGCGCACTGAAAGCGCTGTTTATACGCGACTTTGTTTTCGATTTTCACAAAATACTTCCGATGTACCCGATAAATTCTGATTATTATTAATATTATTTTTTACATGGTAAATCAATGCGTAAATTTATTCTTTTTCTTCAGCCCGTATTGACCGTCCATTCCTGGACGTAGGCCTCCTCTCGCATTTTCCATTCTCTTCTATTCTGAGCGATCCGCATCCAGGCACTTCCCGCACTTCTCCGGATATCGTCGCGCCAACGCAACTGTGGGCGCCCAACTCCACGCTTTGCCTTCCTTGGCCACCAGCACAGCAGTCTCCTTGTCCACTTTTCTTCTGGATCGCGAGCGACATGTCCCGCCCATTGCCACTTGAGGGTTGCGGCCATCTTGACAACATCGGAAACCTTTGTCCTGACTCTTTTGTCTTCATTTCTGAGTCTGTCCCGTAAACTGATACCCAACATGGCTCTCTCTATTGCTCTCTGAGTGACTCTTAGCTTGTTGGCACTTTTTTGTGACATTGTGACTGTCTCAATACCATAAGTGAACACTGGCAGGACACAGGCATTGAACACTCTCCTTTTCAGGTTAATATATTATGGTGGAATAACTAAAATCTTGTATTTATTATATTTATAGAGATATTGATGGTTTTTAGAAGCAACGTGTAGAAGATACCCATCATAGGGAAGGGAGGGTTAAGCATGGTTCCATTATTATTTATTATTGCGTGTTGAATTATTCGAATCATTTTGTACGTGAACAAGGTATATAGAATAAATATGGTAAGATATTCCGCGTTTTATTTTTGACATCTACTGCGCAGCTACGTCACGTGGAGACCCAAGCATTAGGTTGTGTAGTATGAGTTGAGTATATATTTATACATTGGGTATGGAATTTTTCTTTGTTTATTTATTACGTCTAATTAAAAGAAGTTTTTGTAATTGTATTAAATAAATTATGACAAATCGTTTTCTTTATTTAAGTTATTGTTTTTTTATTTTTCTTTTTTTAGAGTTAGCATCTTCAATGAGCTTTAAGTTCATTGTTCTTATTTTGAAAAACATTTTACATCGATAAAAAAGATTTTTAACTGGATATGGCAAATCAACTCCATTTGATTTAGCTTGTTTATAGTTATTTAGGTTTGTTTATAGTTTCGTTTCGATTTCGAGTTCACCACATGACGTCACTTGACAGCAAATTATTAGAAAGGGATAGCATGCTACGTGCGCAATATCTTACCATATTATTCTATATACCTTGGTACGTGAATGTCTTGCCGCAATTTCCATAAATAAAACGACTGTAATTTAATGGGCGCGTCTTTTATCGGACTGCGCAAGTCTCCGCGCCGGTCCAGAGAGAATTTCATTATCCCGCGATGTGCGGGAATGTATGTAGCACGATATGTTTTGTCCTGAACAATAAAAACTTGACCGCTATGTGAATCGCTTCGTTAGAGGATTCCTTCTTATAGAACACATTTGCCCCCCTTTCCTCCGCCCAGTCAAGGTCTTTGTAGTCATATTCAATGAAACATGTTACCTCGTTAATATTTTAATAGTAAGACCGAAAATTAATACGAATGCACACATCTGTTATTTAAGAAGTTTTATTTCATGTTTGTTTCATCTTTCTAAGTTATTATCAAATTTAAAAATGCGAAACATGTCATTCTCATAAACTATAATAGAATTTCTAGAAAATAGACGTTTTCATTCGTATTAATTGTTACATATATGGCATTTACAAACATTTTTATTTTAAATTTTAAATTGATTCATAATACCTATTTGTTATAACAAAAGCATAACAACTTATCATATTTGTAAACAATTTTATAATATTTTAACTAACTAACTAACTAACCATCACGCCGTCTCCCCGAAGGGGTAGGCAGAAATAATGGATTGCCACACTTTTCTTTCCTGACATATTTCTCTCGCTTCCTCAACATTCATACATCGTGTCATGCACGCGCGTCGATTTCTCTGACTTCTCACCTGGCCGACATTCAATATTTGATTTATTTGATCGTGCCACGTTTTCCTCGGTTTTCCTCTATTTCTGGTTCCATTTACATCATTGACATATAATTTTTTTCCCATTCTTTCTTCATTCATTCTTTCCATATGTCCAAACCATCTTAATGATCCTTTCATTATTTTGTTCGTGACACCATCATTCGCACCGCATTCACTTATTATATTTTCATTCGACAATCTATCATACACAGAGTATCCACACATTCGTCTTACAGATCTCATTTCTACTATATTTATTCTACTTTCATCCTTCTTTTGCCAGTTCCATGCTTCGCTTCCATACATAAGGAAATTTCTTCCGTTTTTTAAGAAGTTTTATTTCATGTTTGTTTCATCTTTCTAAGTTATTATCTAATTTAAAAAGGCGAAACATGTCATTCTCATAAACTATAATAGAACTTCTAGAAAACATATGTTTTCATTCGCATTAATTGTTACATATATGGTGTTTTACATCATTGTTCAAGAAACAGTAAATAGGAAGAGGGATTGAAAGCATCCGTTTTCTAACTAACTAACCAACACACCGTCTTTCTGGGGGGGTAGGCAGAAAGAATGGACCGCCACACTGTTCTGTCCTGAAGCGAGAGAAGTACTCTTGCTTCCTCTGCATTCATACATCTTGTCATCCACGCACCACGATTTCTTCGAATCCTCACGTCTGTTCTCTAGAAATATTATATAGGTTTAAAGGAATGACATGTTTTGCCTTTCTAGGCGACACATGTCATTTCCATTAATTATTTAATATGGAGCTTACACCATTCTACGAGAAACAAAGAACAGATCGAGTGATTGAAAGCGTCTGTTTTCTAGAAGTTTTATTAAAGTTTATGGGAATGAAATGTTGCTTCGCCTAGAGAAGCCAAACTTGTCCTTCCTATAAACCATAATAAAACTGCTAGAAAACATACGTTTTCATACGTATTTATTATTGAATATGGAGTTTACATCGTCTTCAAGAAACAATTAAAAGAAATATGATTAAAGCGTCTGTTTTCTAGAAGTTTCATTATAATTCATGGAATCCACATGTTTAGCCTAGAAACGCCAAACATGTAATTCATTTAAACTATTATGTAATAAAACTTCTAGGAAACATACGTTTTCATTCATATTGATTATTTAATATGAAGTTATACATCATTGTCCAAGAAACAATAAATAGTGTGCGAAAGATATTTTAAGGAACACGATTTTATTTATAATACAACATTTAAGCTATTGATTCTCATGTCATGTTATATGAAGCTAATCTATCGCCATCAAGTAGTCTAATAGATTGTGAATATGTCTCTCAAATTCACATAAATAGAACTTTAAAAAAAAAAAGATTTATTTAGGGGTAACTTTCACGAGTGAGCTTTATTTTAAGATCTCAATTTTATTTTGGGAAAGCTTTTGGTATTGGAAATGCATTATGGAATCCAGCCTATAAATCGCGAATGTTTTTCCTTTATTGTCTCGTGCAAGCTTCCTCTCTTCGAAAGCTCTGCTGCGTAATCACTGGGATATTACGTACTTAGCATAAAGCGGCTTAGAGAAATTCTCGTAAAAGGGGGAGCCCCTCTTTATCTGCGCAGGTCTTATATGAATAAAAGGTATGTGTCGTATTTTTCAACCGCATCTTTGAACGGGTTTTTGAATGCATATATTAGTTAAGCTTCAATCAAGACTCTAAGGGGGCCATATAATTGTAATATTATATTTCTTCTTCTTTGTCCTTTGACTGTGTCCGGTTATTTCTCGGGGCCTGTTCCTGGGATGCAGATGTCCAACTGTCTCGCCATCTTTTAGATGGTATTCATGTAGGTCGATTTCCTGTTGGTACCTTATTTATCACTCTTTCAGAACATGCTCTTTCCAAATGATCTCTCCAGTAGCGTCTTCTCAGTCTTCCCCATCGTACGACATCTTCCTCATTGCAGATCTTTCTAATTTCAAAATTTCTTATTCTGTCTCGGAGTGTCGTTCCCGCAACGGATCGAAGAGTCTTCATTTCTGTGGTTCTTAGGAGACTTATTTGACATGTCTGTTCAGATCATCCTTCCACCGTAGTTGCGGTCGCTCTGCACTTCTATTTGCCGTCCACGGTCTTCAAGTCAGCAGTCTATTTGTCCAATTTTCCGTCTGAGCTTCTGGCTACGTGACCTGCCCATTGCCATTTTAGTGTCGCCACCCGGTGGATGATGTCAGTGACCTTTATTTTTTCTTACACCGTATCGTTTCGGACTCTGTCTCTTAGGCTTATTCCTTACATGGCTCTTTGGGTCACTCGTAGTTTCTCGGCACTTTGTTTGGACAATGTTAAGATCATAAGTACCAACTGGCAGAAGGCAGACTTCATAAAGTATTCGTTTCAGGTTGATCGGTATTTTCCGGTTTTCAAGGATGTAACCCATAAATATATTAAATATAAAATATTAGTATTTTTAGTTAGTTAGAAAATTTCAATCTTGGGATTGGTTTGCAGCAATTTATTCTATTCTTCTCTTCCATTCTTTCCTGTCTTGTGCGGTTTTTTTGAAATCTGCATATGATGAGCAACGCACGTCCACCAACAGGTCCTCCAGGGGTACTCTCGGCGTGGGCGTCTCCTAGAGTTTGTCCCTCGGTCATACCCTCCATTATGGCATGCAAAAAACACGTTTCGCACTGTAAACGTCCTTGTAATTACAAGTTTTTGAATTCCAAAACAACGCGTGGTCTTATTGTTTCAATGGTGTGATTTAATCTTGCAATGAAGAGTTCATTTTTAAATTGAGTCTAAGCAATTTCAGTATTAATAAGAGTCTGAATAGTGTATGAGGTTAAACTAACTTAACCCTAGACACGACTCGAATATTCGTGATAAGTATTAGTGTGGAACATAAAATCTTCACAACGAACCGCTAAGAAAATAGGAGTAAAAAATGACGCCTTCAAACGGAAAGTCTGAACAACTCGGCAATCACTCTATACGTGAGGTTGTAAAGTTCAGAAAGCTTGTAAAGGTTTTATATTCCACGAAATTACTCGTTCAGCTTAGCCAATGCCACTATTTGCGAAAATTAAACGTAAGTCTGGGAAAGAAAATTACAAGCAGTTTCCACCGAGATTTTCATTACAGGTGAGTCTTTTTAATTTGGATAAGGGTTGAGGCGATAGTTTTCTTGTAAATTGCATTGCTTAATAAGTTTTTGCAGGCAAACTTTTAAGTACAAAATTTTACGCGTCCTCATTACGTAGATACCATTTTCGTGATTGGCAAAAAGTACTTAGCAAAATGTTTATCTGAGCAGACTTTAATTAGATAAAAACACTTTAAATTTACATCTTTAAGAAATTATTATAAAATTTCAATAATAATTTCTAAATAAGAGTGTATAGGTTAATAATAATTTCTTAAGATGGCGTTAGTGGGTCAGTTGTATAGATTAATCTTGAAAAGATTCACAAGTGCAATCAAATCTACATAGATGGCCAATTAAAACTGACACGTGAAGATAGATATGGATTTGAAGTATATATACATCTTCCAAAAATCTGTCATGCATGATCATAATAACAAAGGTGGAATGGGGAATGTTGTAATTACATGAAGCGTGCGCTTAACCCAACCAATGACAGGTCATAAGTCCTGTAAACACCTTGATCATCCATATTCAGTTTCCAGTTTGAGTCTTCGTCTCTATTGAGATACAATTAAAAATATATATGAGATCTAACAGTAAGGTCAAAGTATACAAAACTTGTATACAGTCTTAACTGACATACATTTATAGTATTGATACCAGTGCGGATACCACCAGAACGAAGGCTAAAGTGCTGGTGGCAGAGATGCGGACGCTGAGGACAATAGCAGAGAAGACTCTTTGAGATTTGGTGACGAGCACGGCTATCCGCGAAATCTGCAAGGTGGAAGATATCGTAAGATGAGGTAGAAAATAAAATAAAACAATTTGTTGGTGAGACGTTTTAAGTTTGAATCAAAATTAATAAAATAGTTTTAGCGAAGATGAATTTAACTAATTTTGTTCAATCTGTTAATTAAAAAAAAAAAAAGACTAATATCAAGGATTTACATCAATGATATTAGAATTTATTTTACAATCTTCAATGTGAGCAGAAAATAGCTCATTATTATGAAGAAGGAATCTGGTCGTGTCCAGGCTTGAGCCCCTGTCCCCTGGATCAGGAGCCAAGCGTTCTATCCCCTAGACCACCACCCGAATTAAATAACTTTGTTTTATGTATCAAAATTGTATTATATTTTATGCGACAGCTGTTTCGTAAACCTATGTTGACATCATCAGGTGTTACAATAATATATCAAATGTCAAATTTTTGTGATTTTTCGAACCTTTGTGTTTATTTGTTCCTATGTCAATTTGAATAATTTCACTTTCCATTTAATACGATTGTGATACATAAAATAAAGATATTTAATTTAACAGATTAAAATGTTAAGGTATTATAGTGTTTCGGACAAAACAATGGCCAATTTAATTTTGTTCAATTTTCGCCCCCTCTGAAGCACGTGTTATTATTAAATAAAAATTACAAAAAATACCAGCTACTTACTACTCCTAAAGAAAAATATTTTTTTAAGGGCAACCCTAATGTATCTTATTTTGGTGTTTCCCATGCAATCTCTTTGTGTTGAGCCTACTTTAATTCTCAGTGTCTTTATTTTGGAAGTCCTCTGAACTTGTTTGGTTCTGAATGTGACTGCGTATGCTTTGAATGCTATTTAATATAAAACACAATGCAAAAGATATTTAAAACTTATTAAATTCCTTCATTCATTATATAATATATTATAATAACGGTGTGAAGTTTACAGCTTACTTCACCTGAATATTAAGTGTATGCATTTAGGTACGTTCTCTTATGTACGTTCTCTCTCATAGAATTATAATAGCTTTCAAGGAATTTAATACGGTAACCGTAGTCACATTGGCACCCAACGTGGGGCTCTATTATAAGATCTTACATTGAAGATGATATTACACCGAGGTTAATAGCAAAAATTATGTATTTATACTTTTGACTAAATTTTTCAACTAATACGGATGTAAACGTCTATTTTAAGTTTTAAAACAATATATTTTATAGGAATAAAATGTTTCGCCTTTCTTTTTCTTTTTCCTCTCGTAACGAAGGTTGTAACAAGGGGGACACCGTGGAGCAAGATTGGGGTGGAGTCATTTGTGGACACTCGTAGGTCCACTGTCTTGGACATGTTAATCTGGTGCTCTATGGGGGGAAAGAGAAAGCGAGGCAGATCTAGAGCCACCTGGAGAAGAGCCCTGCAAGACGAGGTTAAGGCAACAGGCCTCACTTCGGATGATGTTAGGCATCAGGCATGCGATAGAGTCGGGTGGAGAAGATTCCTTGAGGCCTTATGCACCACGGAGGTGGGACAGAACAAAAAGAAGAAGAAGAAAAACGAAGGTTGTACAATATCATGGCTATTTGTACCCTTGATACAGCAGCTTTAAACAAACCGCAAGTGATTGATTCTTGAAAGTTTTCTAGACAGAATTTTATTCGTCTTTTTCTTTTTATATGCTATATATATACAGCACTAACTTTAAAAAAATTAAAATTAAATATCAGACATGTTTCAGACAATCCGATACTTCCTCAGTGATATTATAAAGATATTTAAAATGATCAGTGTTGACAAATGTTATTAAGTTTTCATTTTTTTTTTTTTTTTAATTATGTTTTTATGTGTTTATGTTTTGGTTTTTATGCTTTTAAGTTTTTATGTTTTTATTGATATTATGTTATTATGACAGATGTTACTTTATCCGACACCTTTTCCAGTAATTTTATCTTGGACAATCGGTTGTAGCACTTTGCACTTGTCTCTCATAATAATATATCCAACTAGGTGACTAGCTTAGGTAGCTAATCTATCGCCATTTTATTGTCACGTGAATTCTACACTGCACTCGCCTTTGGGGTGGCAGTCAATGCACTTACCACTAGGCCACGAAGGTCGTCTATCGTGACATGATTCTCGCGCATCTTCTACACTCACACATCGTGACATGCCCGCTCTTCGATTGTTCCTACTTCGAACATGGCCGCCTTTCAGTAATTGATTAATTTGGTCATGCCATGTCTTTCATGGCTTTCCTCGACTTATTCCGTTCACACTACTTGTATATCTTTCTAACCATTCTTCCCTCATCCATTCGTTCCATATGTCCAACGCATCTTAGGGACCCTTTCTTAATTTTATTTATCACGCATTCATCCGCCTTACATTCCTTTCCTAATTCATCATTAGATATTCTATCGTACATTGTTTTTCCGCACATTTTTCTTTCTACGGCATTTATCTTACTTTCATCCTTCTTTCGCCAACTCCAGGCTTCACTTTCATACACAAGGATCGGCATAACTCATTTTTTTAATGACATTAATTTTAATAATAATACCAGAGGTTTGATTCTTGAACAATGATGTAAAATTCCATATCAAATAATTAATACGAGTGAAAACGTAAGTTTTCTAGAAGTTTTATTATATTTTACGGGGATGACATGTTTAGCCCTTCTAAGACATTATCAATTGCCTCATTACCAAACCCATTTGATAATGCCTCAGTAGGGCGAAATATGTTATTCCCATAAAATATAATAAAAATTCTAGAAAACTGACGTTTTCATTCGTATTAATACCAGAGGTACTCGTATTTGGATATTTGTTTTAAATACTGTATTTTCACAACATTTATTTACACTTTTCATAAACATGTTTCAGGCCACAGACGCTCTTCCTCAGTGCAAAAATTCTAACAATAAGATGAAACAATGTCGTTATTTATGTACAAAATGAAATGGGGAGGAGTAGGAGTTAATACTTGAAGTAGAAGTAATTTTTATTTAATTAGAGTTGTGGGACAAATGAAACAAATCAAATATTGGGCTTGAAGTGAAGTTTATATGGTTATTAAAAATAATTCCTAAGTTTAAAATGGCTTTTTAACTTCATAAATTATTTTATGGTTATTTAATTAGAAGAAATAACAAATATGCTTTATAGCAAAAATCTGTAAAGCTAGTCAGAGTCATTCCTTGAGTGTTTTGTATCATCAAGACCTATGTATGGAGTGTCTTGATGTACGGCTGCGAGACATGGTGCCTATCCGAAAGGGATAAGCGGAGACTAGAGGCTTTTGAGATGTGGTCCTATAGAAGACTCTTTGGAATTTCCTGGAGAGACCACATCACGAATGAGGAAGTTCTTCAAGGAATCGAAGGAGGAAGGCACCTGCTCAGGACCTTGTCCGAAAGGCGTGCAAGATGGATCGGCCATGTCATACGTCAAGAAGGTCTCTTGCATGCCATAATGGAGGGTATGATCGAGGGGACAAACTCTAGGGGACGCCCACGCCGAGAGTACCTGGAGGACCTGTTGGTGGACGTACGCTGCTCATCATATGCAGATCTCAAAAGAGCCGCACAAGACAGGGAAAAGTGGAAGAGAATAATGGAGGAAATTGCTGCAAACCAATCCCAGGATTGAAACCAGAGAAGAGAATATGACAATTTATTTACGTATCTGCGTTAAGTTATTTACGTCCTTAAATATCATAAGAGCATCAGTCATTACTGAGCGGCTCTAAGTATACTTTTGTCTAGTTCTGTAGATACGGGAAAGCTACCCTTAAAGATGCCACTTTGCTTCCATTATGTGTAATATTCAAAGCTGATAAAAGCAACTCCGTCGTCATTGCCTTAACACTATAAGACCCGGGCTCATTTAAATACTGATATTATTACATCTGCGCGACATAAAATTATGTAAAATAATATGCCTACAATATATATACAATCAAACCGCAGAGCTAAAAAGAAGAATTGGACTAAGCTGGGCAGCTTTCGGAAACATGGATTACATCATTAAAAACAAGAAAATACCAATCACCTGAAACGAAAAGTCTATGAAGCCTGCGTTCGGCTAGTTGGTCTTGAAACTGTTACATTGTCCAAACAAAGTGCTGAGAAACTACGAGTGACCCAAAAAGCCATGGAAAGAGCCATGTTAGGAATAAGCCTAAGAGACAAATTCAGAAACGATACGGTGAGAGAAAAAACAAAGGTCACTGACATCATCCACCGGGTGGCGACTCTAAAATGGCAAAGGGCAGGTTACGTAGCCAGAAGCTCAGATGAAAAGTGGACAAGATTACTGCTGACTTGGAGACCGTGGAAGGCGAAGAGAAGTGGAGGGCGACCGCAACTACGGTGGAAGGATGATCTGAACAGACACGTTGGAATAACCTGGATGCAGTCTGCACAAGACAGAGTGACATGTAAGCGAATGGAGGAGGCCTTTGTCCAGGAGTGGACGGGAATAGGCTGAGGAAGAAGAAGAAGAAGATATAAACAACGTATCAATGAGATAAGAATATTTGAAAATGACTTCACCAAATTAAGATTTCCGTAAAAAAATTAATATAAAGAATTATAAATACTGTTATTAAAATAAACAAAAGTTGTTTAAAAATAGAACAAGTAAAAATTCTATAAGTGATATGAAATATTCACGACACGTGTTTCGTCTTATGAGGACATCTTCGACTGTCGAACTCTCGAAGAAGTCCTCATAAGACGAAACATGTGTCGTGAATATTTCATATCACTTAAAGAATTCTTAGTTCTTCTATTTTTAAACAATTTTTGTTTATTTTAATAACATCATCATGGAATTCTATACACTTAATCATACATCGATTAATAAATTATAAATACGTTTGGACGCCAGTGACACGTTGCGAAAATACATCGAAATCATTATCCAAAAAGCCCTCAGCATTCTCACAAAATCAAAACGTAGAGGCTACCCAATAGCAACATGGTGGGCCAACTTGGAAAAGGAGGTACACCATAAGAACTTGACAGTAGAGATGGGTCAGGATAGAAAAGTTTTTTGTCTTCGTACGAGGAAAGCCGACTCTAGATAATGCGGAATGCTAAAGGAAAAGCAGAAGAAAAAAGAAGTACATGTAATGTTTTTTTTCCAAATGGAGATATAACACACATCTTCTTTTTGTTAATCAGATTCGTTCCATTGCTGGACATAGACACCTTCTAAACTCTTTCAATATTTTCTTAAGCTATCTGCTGCCATCTACGGCTCACAACCTGGAAAATGTCACCTGTCCACCTTTTTGTGGGAATCAGACTTATATAACAATACAATTTTTATTTTGAAAGAATACATCGACCGAGAACACAATAACAAGTGCGATACTAAGAATGGAGTATTAGCCTCTTGAGCATTGTAGCATTGTTTCATTAATGTAAAAATGTCCAGCTTCAAAGCGACCATGTTCGGCAGTTTGATGGATTTTACCACTAGCATTAACAAATATAAGTTGTTATTGCGTTTAATGTTGGGAGATAAAACAATCGATGAATACCTTGTCGAAGATACTTAAATATAAACTCGCCAAGATGGTGAAGTTTTAGAGTTTTGAAGAAATTTATAAGTTAGAAACCATTCCGGATGATATCTAAACTATAGAAGATGGATGCGAGACATGGATATTGATAAGAGAAGTAATGAACAATATCAAAGTTGCACAACGGGCCATAGAAAGATCCATGTTGGGTAGTAGCTCACTTAGAGACCATAGAGCTAACGTGGAAAAAAAAGACCCACCAGTGTCACCGATGGATGAAGTGACAATGGGCTGGACATGTGTGCCGACGGGATGATGGAAGATGAAATCAGAGGGTTACTGAATGGAGGCCAAGGTTAGGTGAAGCGATGGTATTGTACGGATGGTGGAAAGGGTCTGGAGAACACTGGCGAGAGACCGAGAGGGATGGCGTGGGGGTGGAGAGGCTTACGTCCAGTAGTGGATGGAGACAGGCTGACGAAGATAGTAGATAATTATCCATAGTAGATAGTAGATAATGGGTTACAAATGAAAACGCTCTTTCAAACCCGACATAGAAAGTGCTTATTCATTCAATATAATAGGACCAAGCTTTTAAAGGTTTAACCCTTCTCTTGATACTTTCATTCTATTTTAAAAATTGCTCAACCGATGTTAATTTTTTTAAAGGGCCTTATACATGTTTAAAATGCTGGACATGAAAGAGTTAAAGCGCTGTTGACGTTTTGACGTCCTTGTTTGACGTTCCGACACATCTGACACAGGCAGAATGTTGTAGGTAGCACGAATGTTAATAAAGTATGAAAAAATTCACGCGTCGACGGGTAAAACTGACAAACTTTTGACGTGCGCCAGAAATGATGCTACACGATTTAAATTTTAGAATGCCTCCGCGAGATTTGCAAATGGCGGGGAATATTTGACATTCCGTTTATTATTTGAGGGAATGTTATTTTATTCAAATCGTGTTGACAGATTATGTGACAGCGGATTGTTAGTATTAAGGACGTGTTTAAGAAGAACGTATTGTATTTAAAATGTAATTATCCGAATAAACAACATCATTATACGAGTAAATCGTTAAGACTACGGCTACCCCGAAGTGTTTCGGTTGGTGACTCGCTTGGTGTCTGTCCATAAATGACAGAAACTGCTATAAATTGCACAAAATTAAATAAATAAATAAATATTCAAACGTTACCAAATTTATTTCAATGCCTAACTAATAAATTAATAATCGATTTGAAAAAAACATGAGTTTATAAATAGTTGTCCATTAACTTAAACAAACTAACCATCACGCCGTCTTTCCATACGGTTAAGCAGGAAGAATGAACTTCCACATTGTTCTGTCCTGAAATACTACTCCATTCCTGTATGTTCAAATATTGGGCCATGCACGCACGTCGAGTTTTCCGACTCCTCACGTGGCCGAATATTTCATTGATTTGATAATGCCACGTTTTCCTCGGCCCTCGTCTATTTCTAGGCTTATTTCGTTCATAAAACTTTCATTCGCATTGCGTTCACTTATTATATTCACATTTGACACTCTATCATATATAAATTTGCACACATTCGTCTAGTCTAAGAGATCTCATTTTTACTGCATTTATTCTACTTCTTTCATCCTTCAGTTGCCAGTTTTATGCTTCACTTCCAAACAGAAGATTCGGTACAATAACACGATTTTACTCTACCATTATAGCATTTTTAGATACTTCTTTTTGCGATAATCAAATAATATATATTGCACTATATAATTAGCCTCACAGGACTTGTCTTCGTGAGAAACCTACTAAAAGATGGAAGGATAGCTGGGAATCACCTCACAGAAGAAGCAACTATCTGGAAAACAGACCACGTAGGTCTACAATACGGAAGAAGAAGAAGAAGAAATTAATAAATTAAATATTCTTTCTCCGACAGCGTGTTAAGACAATATGCAATTGTATTACTTTGATTATGCAAGAGTAAGACAAAAAATTACAAATAGCCCTGAGAATGCCCGTTACAGAGTGAAACCGGTTTGCGCTTCTAACTCAAATAAAATGGTTTACACTAAGTGAAAAGTGTTTAATTTTATTTTTAAATATGTTAAAGTACCAAGGTATTCATATGAAAGTTCAAGATAACTACATTTCAGTAATAACAAGATTAAAGCTTTTTGAAAACGAGTTTTTCAAATAATCCGATGTTTTGTTTATTTGTTCATGTTTTGAAAAGTTTTGAAATGTTGTTTAGGCAACTTTGAATAAAGTTCAGAAGATAAAACTTGTCACCCTAAATTAAATGCTAATAATATGAATAAAAAACATATGATAATACTTTGCAAATCGGTCAAAGAACACACCAAACACAATAATATTTTTTGTTTTCTTGTTTTTACTTCTTTATACAAGTAATCTATTACTTTGAGACAGTATTTTTATCTATTGTATAGTACAAAAACATGATTTATTCTCGGAAATAGATATTTCTAAACCTTGGAGTATTCTTGAAGAAACAATAGTGCCTAAGTAAACGTGTCAACTAAGTTTTTTAAGAGAATATTTCTATCAGGAGCGTAGCGGCTTTTTAAATGGATTGAAGGGGCAGAATTCTATACGAGTATAGAGATTGTCGAGTTGATTTCTGGGTCCTCACGTGGCCGATATTCAATATTTAATTTATTTGATCGTTAACATATATTATACTTTTTTACCATTCTTTCTTCATTAATTTTTTCACAGGGGAATAAAATAAATGGCGCACTCAAAATCATTATAGTATAGAAATAGAAATATATCCACAGAAGTAAAGATGGCAGTACACAATGAAGTTTTAGTGCCAACCCTCGTGTATGGAAGTGAAGCTTGGAGCTGGCAAAAGAAGGATGAAAGCAGGATAAACGCCGTAAAAATGAGATCACTAAGAAGAATGTGCGGGAAAACGTTGTATGATATAATACCGAACGATGAAATAAGAAAGAAATGTAATTGCGTAGATTTTCACAGTTAGGAAGGAATAGCCGATGGTCACTGAGGTCTCCATCTTCAGGGTACCCTGAAAATGGAGACTGCAACGATCTCCGAAACGTCGGTCGAGAAGAAGTTACCGAAATCACACGGTGTTACCCAAAAACACAACAAACATAAGAAAGAAATGTAAGGCAGATGACTGCGTCATGAATAAAATTAAAAAAGGATCCCTAAGATGGTTTGGACATATGAAACGAATGGATGAGAGTAGAATGGTTAAAAAGATGTACACAAGCAGCGTGAGTGGGAAAAAAAGCCGAGGACGACCGAGGAAATCATAGCATGACTAAATTAATCAATTACTATAAGGCGGCCACATTCGAAGTCGGAATAATCGACGTGCGTGCATGGGACGTTGTATGAAAGTAGAGGAAGCCCGAGAGTTATGCCAGGACAGGGCATTGTGGCGATCCATCCTCTCTGCCTACCACTCCGGGGAAATGGCGTGATGGTTAGTTAGTTAGTTAGTTAGAGTCATTATTTTATTCATTATACCATCATTCGCACCGCATTTACTTTATATATTTTCATTCGACACTCTATCATACACAGAATATCCACACATTCGTCTAAGAGATCTCATTTCTTTTGAATTTATTCTACTTTCATCCTTCTATTGCTAGTTCCATGCTTCGCTTCCATACATAAGGGTCGGTACAAGAACACCATTATGCATTGCCATTTAAGCCACTTGTTTCCTTATCAAAATAGTATTTTTAAATTTGTTGTGGCTACAGTTGCATAGATCTACTTTCAATTCCAAAATACCAAGAAGGCAAATCGAGTTTAATAGGTACCTCACAGTTTTGAAATACGTTAGTGCAGCAATCTGAAGCAGGCATAAGTCTGCTCTTTTGAATTTGCAGAGATAATTTCGTTAGCTTAATTTTGTGACGAAGTTTTTCTTAATAATATCTTCTTCTTCACTTTTGGTAGACTCAGGAGTCTGTTATTTCAGGCGGGATCTCTTGAGACGCTGAACTCGGGGGTCTTCCTGGTCGGCGTTGTCAGTTTGGCGTTCCATGGAGAGCTATGTGTAGTATCCTATTTGAGCTCATCCTTTCTACGTGTTGAGTTCCAGTATTGCCGTATTTGCCGTGTCTGTTACACCGATAGTCCCGGGTTCGATTCTCAAGGATGGCAGTGTGATTTTCACACTGTGTTTGGTCTGGTGTGGAAATCACGTGTCAATAATAATGGCGATAGATTCTATCTATAACATGTCATGATTCATGAGACTCAATATGATATCTATAACCCTTTACATCCCCATCTGACCACATGTTCGACCTCGCAGATTTATCGGATTGCTGTATTCCTAACTCGATCACGTAGGGTCTTGCCAGCTATAGCGCGGAGCGTTTTCATCTCGGTTGTCCAGAGCATGCTCTTTGTCTTGACAGTGTCTGCCCTCGATTCAATGCCATATGTGAGGATTGGTCGCACACATGTCTTATATACCTTGCTGTCGGTCCTCATGTGATTGTTTCTCCATATTTATGACAAATTTCAGGCAGCCTGCAGCAGCCCTATCCATATTTTTATTTTTTTTATTTCGTATTTTAATAATATGAAATAAAAAATATTCTTTATCGCTTTAGAAAGTCCTATTATGTGAATTATTGAACAATTACGTTATTTGCATTGTTATGTTGGGGCCAAAGCGTTTCCTTTACGCCCTTGAGCGAGCACAAAGGGCTGAGCTATACTCCAATGGTTTTAGGATAAAGGAATCGAACTTTCAATCGACTTTGGAGTAGTTTTCTGACACGTTGTCGATTTAAGTACCAAAACTAGCGAAAGAAAGGAAATTCTCAAGGAATTTGACTTGTTTTTTAAGATTAAATAGAATTCTTAATAAACCGACCCCAACTTTTAGATATGGATACCTGTATCCGCAAACTTTAAAAGTGTTTTCTTACTATTCGGATCTTTAAATGAATTTTCGGCTCAAAGTTTTTAACTGTATTTTTTTTTTAAATAAAGCTCTTTTATGTTAATGTGATATTTTGAGAATTAATAAATTGAAACGCAAGACAGAGTGCACTTAAAAATAGTGCAAAAATTGTCTCTCTTAAAATTGCTTTCCTTAATTTACCAAACACTTCAATGCAAAGAATTGTTTGTTTAATGACGTGAAAATTTTAAACGTTAATAATGGAAACATTACACCTTGAAATTTCATGAAATAAGAATGGAAAAAATATTATAAAAAAAACATATAAATTTTAAGTGATAATCTTAACTTGAAACTCCGACAAAGAATGATTTAATATTATATATGGTATGTTCTACTACATGGCTGCAAAACCTGGACTCTAAAAGTGAATGTAATGAACCAGTTGGAAACGTTCGAAATGTGGATATACCGCAGAATGCTCCGTATACCGTGGACCGATAGGGTCAGTAATGCAGACGTACTGCAGAGAGCCAGAGCCAATAGAGAGCTGTTGTCAAGTGTGAAAATTAGAAAGGTCTCATATTTGGATCATGTGCTAAGGGGAGAAAAATACCACCCCCATCGACTGATATTAATGGGTAAAGTGGAGCGACGTCGGGGAGTTGGTAGAAGGCAGCTGTGCTGGCTGCAAAACATCAAAGAGTGGCCAGGAATACCAAGAGTTCAGAACCTGTTCCAATGGTGCAGGATAAAGATAAAGATTATTTTATGTTTCTTTTCTCTTATCATTACACTAAATTACAATTTCCCTTACCTTTAGACTATACTCCACTCCACCTCTTTAATTTAATAAATAAGTGTCATTTTCTAGCTTGATTTTGTTGTATTTTTTATTTGAATATGTTTATTTTTATTTTTTACAACGAGGAAGGAAATCTACGTTTCAAAATATGAGAACAGATCCTTAATTATTTAAGACAATTGGGATTATGTCAAGATAAAAAAAGTACAAGATCGTCTTTATTATTTCACATAATATTATAAATTTATATTATTATTGTTATATTACATATTAGTCGCATGTCAGATATTAAAAGGTTGATACGCGACAGGAGAATAATGACGTCATGGAATATTTAAAATGTGAATTATTCCGTCGATATTATAGTTACATTGCTAAAAACTTCGAACATTTGTGACAAATGGTTCACAGATGCCGGTATCGTTCAGTAATCGGGAAGAAATTGAGTAATACATTATTTTAAGACACAACCGTACCTCTATTGGCTTACCACCAGACAGCTTAAGATGGTTTGGAAAGAATAATGTGGCTGTTCATTATTTCGTATTCCTTCGGGGAGACGGCGTGATGGTTAGTTTGTAAGTCAATTAGTTTAACATAATTACTGTACATCAACTCACTAAACTAACTAACTAACCATCACGTCATTTCCCCGGAGGGGTAGGCAGAGAGGATGGATCGCCACAATGCTCTGTCCTGGCATACCTCTCGGCTTCCTCTACATTCATACATCGTACCATGCACGCACGTCGGTTATTCCGACTTCGAATGTCACCGCCTTTTAGTAATTGATTAATTTGGTCATGCCGTGTTTTCCTAGGCTTCTTTTTCCACTCACGCTGCTTGCGTACAGCTTTTAAACCATTCTATTCTCATCCATTCGTTCCATACGAGTATGTCCAAACCAGTGGCGGTACTCCCATAAAAGCCCAGAAGCCCGGCTTGCGTAAGAAATTTTGAATCAAAACCTCTTCTGGCTCACAGAGGTTCAGCTCTTGTGGCTATTCCTCTTACGTCTGATGGGAACATTGTTGGAACGTGATTTGGTGAGTTGTTGGTTTATGCGGGGGCATGATTACCAAGATTTGTGGGTTTTGATTCAAAATTTCTTACGCAAGCCGGGCTTCTGGGCTTCTATGGGAGTACCGCCACTGGTCCAAACCATCTCAGGGATCCTTTTTTAATTTTATCCATGATGCAGTCATCTGCCTATCATTTCTTTCTTATTTCATCGTTCATCACTGTAGATCAATGCGCATTAAATTACTTTGATATATTTTTCTAATACGCCATTAAGCAGGGTAAAACCTCGTTTCCTTAGCATTTTTTCAGCTGAAATCTCTCACGTATTACGTTCTTTTTAGCAAACAAAACGGATTTAACGAGTATTTGCAGGCTCGGCCGTTACGAGGGATGGTACAGAGGCACACAAAGGGTAGGTCAGCGGACTAAAAGGCAAAATTGTGCTTTTATACGCTCGGAGCTTAGCGACGGACCCCTATACCGGAACAACGAGATGTTACAGTAGATATCAAGCCTATTTTTAGACTTTCGCCTTCGAAGTACCACAAAACGGTAAAAATACGTGTTACTATAAGGTTTATTCGAACATTTAATATAATGGGTATATAACTAATAGATGGGGTATTTTCCCGGTAATAGGTATACGTTAAGAGGGCTGTTGCACTTAAAAATTATTGTCTTATTTAAATATTATTTAAATATAAATGAAACCTCTATACGCTATACTCCCTCTTCTACAAAATACAAAATTACATACCAAGAAAAGAAAAAAATATGATGTACGAAGCGTATGTTGAAAGCCGACCTACATACATGATTCCCTTTTGGGGGACAGAAAACATAAAGGGCTTCTCCAGATTCCAAAGACAACAAAATAAAATAATAGAATTAGCTTATAACATTAACAAACTTACCCCAAACATACAAGTATTCAGACAAACAAAACAAATGGACATATCAGACCTGACCAAATTTGAGACCTTGAAAATTGTACACAGAGTGACCAAGGAAGAGACAACAGACAGCAGCTACAAATTAACTAAAAAATCAGACATACACAGACACTGGACCAGGAACTGTGACAGATATCACTTACCGGAATGCACGAACTAAGACAGGATAATCAAGGATATTAACCAATGGACTGAAACTTTACAATGAACTACCAAAACACACAAGGAGTCTCACTAAAACTCAATTTAAAAAATACCTGAAACAATTCATAATTAAAAGTTAGATCTAAAAATGTATCCATATAACCCAATTGGGTTCCTTAAAAAATACATTAAAAAAAAAAATAATAATAAAAAAAAAAAAAAACGAAAACAGCCGTTCACAATGGAGTTCTGGTCCCAACCCTAATATATGGAAGTGAAGCACGGAACTGGAAGAAGAAGGATGAAAGCAGAATAAATGCGGAAGAGATGAGGTCCCTAAGACGTATGTGTGGTAGAACGATATATGACAGAAACTCAAATTCTGATATTAGGAAGGAATGTAGAGCGGAAGAAGGTATTATGAACAAAATTATGAAAATATCGCAGCGTTGGTTCGGACATATGGAGCGCATGGATGGAGAAAGAATGGTTAAGAAAGTATACGTTAATAATGTAAATGGATTACGGAGTCGAGGCAGACCGAGGAAAACATGGCATGATCAAATTTATAAAATTCGGAAGTCGGAAGAATCGACGTGCGTGTATGACTCGCTATATGAATGTGAAATAAGCTAGAGAGGTGTGCCAGGATAGAGCAGTGTGGTGGTCCATTCTTTCTGCCTACCCCTACGGCGAAACAGCCTGATGGTTTGTTGTTGTTGTTATGTTTTTATGTTTTTATGTTCTATGTTTTTATGTTTTTATGTTTTATGTTTTTATGTGTTATGGCGTGATGGTTTGTTGTTGTTGTTGTTGTCTTATATAAAGATTATTCTATTATATATTCAAATAATGTTTGGGGTCGCAAAAAAAGTAATATGTTTGAATAATACAATGGTTCTTAATGCAGATAGAAGGGAGGCTGGCAGCTTTGAGAGAAAGATTCTGAGAACAATTTTTGGTCCGACGCTAGAGGATAGGACTTACAGAATCAAAAGATATCTTGAGCTTGAAGACAGGAGTCAGTGAAGGACTACTGTGAGACCAAGTCCCACAACGGGATGTAGCGCCGAAAAGAAGAAGAAGAAAATCATTTCTCTACCTACCGACAAAACTATTGGTAGGTTGGATTTTTTGCCACGTTTTCCTCGGTCTTCCTATATTTCTAGTTCCGTTCACGTCGTAAACATTTTTTTTACCATTCTTGATTCATTCATTCATTCCATGTGTCTTAGCCATCTGGACCCTTTCATTATTTTGGTTATAACACTTTCGTTCACACTGCATTCAATTCTTAAAACTTTATTCGATAATTTATCATACACAGGTTTTTGAAACATTCGTCTAAGAGATCTTGTTTTTAAATATAATAATAATCCACTTTTAATTTAATAATTAAATAAAACGATGTTTTTTAACTACTTCCACTTTTGTCTTTATTTAGACAGCGACCGGTTTCGCCAGGCTCGCTGGCATCGACAGACTGGTAACACTATTGTAAACTTAGTCCTTTATATACATACAGGTGGTAAACATGTTTTTAATTTTTACACACTTTTAATTTGTTTTAATACTACTTCATTCATAAAAACGAACCGGTTTCGCTCCCGCCGGAGCTTCATCAGGGTTATGAAAGGTACTAAATATAAAATCAGAGAACAACACGAGAGAAAGGAATAAGAGAAATTCAATAAGTATGTAAAAACTCATTTCTACTGCATTTATTCTACTTTCATCCTTCTTTTGCCAGTTCCATGCTTCACTTTCTTGAATAGATATTGTTTATCTATTATCCTATTACCTATGAAATAATTGCTTAAATTATTGATGGTTGAGGTATTAGTTTTGTAAAACTCCATATTAATTTAATAATAGTAAACACGATTGTTTAGTGGTTTTACTTGGATTTAATTTATATAAATTATATAAATAGTGACAAATTTGATTCGCCTTACGAGGGCATTCTTAAACTGTTTGAGAGTTTGATAATTCCTTTGAAAGGCGAAACGAATTTGTCACATTTACATAATTTATATAAATTAAATCCGAGTAAAACCACTAAACAATCTTGTTTACTATTAATAAATTAACATTCTGAATGTTTATTTAGTTTAAGGCATAAAAATTGGAGAGTATGATTTGCAGAGACTTTCACAGTGCATTAATAAGGATTTTCTGCTTAATGCTTCCCAATCTTAATAGATGACGCTAGTGTAGAGTGAACTAAAATATGTAAAGATAAGCGCGGGATTCTCATATATACAAGTTCCAAAAAATTTGTCAGATGTGGTGGTCATAAGAAGGGCGGAATGAGGAATGTTGTTAAACATAAAACGATCGCTTAACACAACCAATGACAGGTCATAAGTTCTCTAAGCGCCTCGGCCACCACATTTTGTTCCTAGGAAAACAATTAACATCTTCGTCTCTATTGAGATACAACTAATCCTTATATTATTAAATTGTTTAAATTATTAAAAACTGTGTGAAATTATTGATAATCATTGTTTTTAATAAAATAATAATACATTTTAGATACTTGTATTTGTATCTATCTTGGTTTCGCTCCCGCCGGAGCTTCGTCAGGGTGAGAGAATTAACTGACTACCCTGAATTCCCTGGCAAAACTATATTCTCTCTCCCTGACGAAGCTCCAGCGGAAGCAAAACCGGTTAATGTTTACAAACAAAGTGGTTTAGATACACATATTTAAAGTGTATTATTATTTTATTTAATAATGTCACACCACAAATTAAGCGTTTCATACGAAAGTTAAAAAATGAATCATAGTTTTAATGAAAAGCTTAAACAAATTGAAGTGAGATATCACACTAGATTGAGATAGCGATAGTCGATTTGTTCAATCCCACACCATATTGGTTAGACAATTGACTTCGCAAACCGGTTCCGATTGGTATTGTTTTTACTGAAGACACAGGCTCACATTACAAATACCCTCACGGGTTATACACCCTACAGCCTACATTCTAGGCTCCAAAGGAGACTCAACCCTTTTCAACCCTCTGCAAATACGTAAATGATAAAAAGGGGAAATGTTTTGGTGAGGTACTTCTGATTGACCTACGGTATTTGTTCATCCAAAGACACTTAAATGTAAAAAGAGAGAAACCACAATTTAGGCGATTTGTATCCCTTTGATTAAGTTCTAAAAAAAGGTAAAATTTAATAAATAAATTATTAAAACCATTATATATTTTTAAATGTGTATCTATGTACGTATAGTTGAAAATGTTTATATTTGATATACCCTTATGAATGGAAGTAAAGCTTGGAGCTGGCAAAATAAGGATGAAAGTTGAACGAAAGCCATAGTAATTAAAATAATATGCGGAAAAACGATATGTAATCCATTTAGGATTTTTTATAATTTATGTATTACGTTTACGTTACGTTACGTTTTATACGTTTTTGTATTCTACCATACAGATAGAATACAAAAACAACAAAAAAACTATTTTAAACAGAATATACAATTGTGAAATTTCAAAATTACAATATAAACAATAGACAAAAACATAAAAAAACACGAGATAATAAAAAAAATTAAGACCAATTAAGTAATTAAAAATAATAAGAAAAACAACACGGAAGATGTCCACATCCGAAGAGATGCGGTTTAGAAGGATTATTGCCCTGCCCACGGGCATAACCTTTGGTTCTACACAGAGGCAGGTGAAATAATGTATGTTGCCTTTGTCGCAGATAATTGTCAGGGACAAAAAAAGTCAAGTCATTCAAAATATCCGAGCTAAGTATTCGACCACGAATCAGTTGAAAAAAATGAACACCCAAAAAAGATAGTTCGTCTAATTTTCAATGATTGGTAGTCCAGCATATCCAGCAAGAAATCAGTTGGGTAGCCAAGGGTTATAACCGTTTTCTTTGAGGTACAAAAAACGCAAGAACTTGGAATAACTTGGATGCAGTCTGCACAAAACAGAGTAGCGTGGAGGCTAATGGAGGAAGCTTTTGTCTAGGAGTGGACAGGAATAGGCTGAAGAAAAAGAAAATGACGAAAACCGACAAAATAATCGAGTGAACATTATAATTGAAATAAAGGTAACTTGAACGTGTTAAGTCAGGTTCCTTCTCTCAGGGGATGAAATATTTAAAGCGAAGAGTCGCCCCCTCACCACCCCAACCCAGCGGCCTGACAGGTTAACAGATGTTTATTTTCACCTTTAGTTGGTGTGATATTTTTATTACGAACGCAAGACGCGTCTGAGATATGAGACGAGGTCCAATCTTGCAGATTTTCTTCTTTCAAAACTCCGACAAATGAAATATTGTTCGTAACTCCGATCGGGGACTTTAGTTTACTTTTCTACGACAAGTTTCAAAGATTTTTACTTTGTGCTTTATTATTATGAATCTAAAATGTTTTTCTTTGTGTTTTATTGTTACGGCTTGTCAACTGCACGTCTAGCCAATAAATAATTCGATTGTAGTCTAATACACCTCAATGGATACGTATTGGTTGATGGTAGCGATAACATATATTATATTTTCAATTGGCTTCGTGGAATGTTCAGTACTTGCAGATATAGAGGATTTATTCAAGTGATTAAAAATAAAGTTGATTTCTTTTAGTGCAAGCTGACTTGACTTAAATCATCGATTTAATATAAGTGTACACTGTTATCATTTACGAAACAATGTTGAGAAACAACTACATGTTTTATTGTTTCTTGAACAACGATATACAACTCCATTTTAAATAATTAATACAAATGAAAACTTCTGTTTTCTAGATGCTTTATTATATAGTATTTTATGCGAATGACAAGTTTCATATGATAGATAGATAGCTAAGGCATTTAATTGACATGTGAAAATGCCTTAGACAGGCGCGACATGTCGTTCACTTAAAATATAATAAAACTTCAAGAAAACAGACGTTTTAATTCGTATTAATTGTAAAAAAAAACAAAGTGCTTATAAATCCTTTTATTGGCATAATATTATTTATAATCTACTAAGTGTACCCACCCCACACCTCGCAGATAGTCATCATCATCATCATCAGCCGTCTGTCATCCACTGCTGAATGTAGGCCTTTCCCAAAGCACGCCATCGCCCCCTATCCATTGCCGCTCCCATCCATCCATGTCCAGCAATCCTCTTCAGATCGTCGGTCCAGCGGGCAGGGGGACGTCCAACTCTGCGGAATCCTGTACGCGGTCTCCACTCTAGAACCCGACTCCCCCATCGGCCGTCGGTTCTCCAACAGATATAGCCAGCCCATCGCCACTTCAGCCCGCCCATCCTCAGAGCCACCTCAGTCACCTTGGTTTGTGTCGAATAAATTCGTTTCTAAATCTGTCCCTCAAGGTTATTCCAAGCATGGCTCTTTCCATGGCGCGTTAGGCGACCTTGAATCTGTTTTTTAGTCAGTTTGCTTAAATTGAAAATGGTCCCAAATAGTGATTCAATGTTTTCCATTCCTGCCCATTCGGTTCTGTACCCAAGTCCAAGGCCACTCCCTCTCACCGTTCTTCGGTTTCCACCCAACGTGACTTCCTTGGTAGTTAGGTTTAAATATCGGACCCAACCCACCACATCTTCCAATAAGCCTTCCTCTCAACATACAACAATATCCAACTTCCGGCCGGAACTACTGAGAAGACGATATCTAGAACTCCCGATAAGTAAAAATACGCATGTATTCGAATACGACGTTGTGTTAAAATTTCAAAGCTATCGGTAAATAACAATTTTATCAATTTTCGAGTTTTCTATACTAACCCTAGAAATTATAAACGTTTTGATGATGTCTTTCAACAACTTTAAAAACTTACTATTTTGGTCGAATCCTGTGACGAAGTCAGGGCATGGAGAAAAGGCAGCTGTGCCGGCTGGTGTGTGTGGCCAGCAGAGCCAACTATCGAAAATGCCACTACAGTAAGGACCTAGAACAAGGAAACCAAAATGTTACAACCCGTCTTACTTTTATATAAAACTAAAAAACATGGAAAGGCTAAGGTCAATTAATAGTAAAAAATGCAGCTTTTTTATACGAAAACATGATATCAATTTGTAAAAAAAATGGGATTTTAATATATTTGCGTTTCTTGGTCTCCACTGGTCATTATGTCTAAAACAGTTCCTCCAGATTTATTTAACCGGTGCAATACATTCACTATGGTTTCGATGCCGTAAATTGTATTTAATATGAATGAAAATGTATGTTATTACATCTGAAGACTCTCAAATGAGTGTTGCTTAACAATCCAGTAGGGCGCATATCACCGAACCACACTCGAGCCGGCTCCGGACCAATGAGTTATACAAAATTCGCAAAATATAGGGATTCCTGAAAACCCTACCAGTTTGAAGGATAAATCCCAACATTTTCAGGGCAACTCTACATATTCTCTCGATGTGAGCATGGAAAGTCAGCCTACTTTCATAAACAATAACAAGATCCTTTATCGTTGAAACACGCTTAAGTTGCTGGTTATCCATTGTGTATCTGTAAAAAAACAGTACGCAGTGCTCTCGTAAAAGATAAAATTGCGCATTTAGATATATTGAAATTAATTTGATTGTTGAACTCCAGCGGACGATATTATTTACATCTGACTGGAGACGGAGGCAAGTTTCATGGCTCTTTATCTCAAGGAATAATTTAAGATCATCTGCAAATAATAGAAATTTCGAGAATTTTATAACCCTCACGATATCATTAATGAAAACGGTAAAGATGAGTGGACCAAGGTTTGAGCCCTGTGGCACTCCGGAATATACAGGAAAAAGTGCAGATTGAAATATACCGTACGAGGCAAACTGTTTCCTCTCCCTCGGGTAGCTAATAAAAAATGTAATTAACTTAGAAGAGAAACCATTTTTCGACAGCTTAGCCAGAAGTAAATCATGGTTGACGGTATCAATTAATACTCATTGTATTATATTATGATGCGGAAATCAACCGAAGAATTGGTTTGAAATGGGTTGCCTTTCGTAAATTAGATCATATTTTGAAAAATCCACGAACCCCTATCAACCTTAAATGGAAGTTTTTAAACTGCGTTGTCCTACCGGTGTTATCTTATGGGTATGAAACCATAATAGTTAATAACTTGTCTCAGAGAAGCGAATTTAATTAAGAATTGTTGAAAGAGCGATGTTGGGAATCAGTATAGCGGACAGAGTGAGAAATACCACTATTAGAACCAGAACAGGTGTGTTGGACATCATCGGAAGAGTGGCAGCGCTAAGCAAGCCATGTCGGTCGCAGCTCTGACGATAGATGGACAAAACGCCTTTGCTGGTGTCCTAGAACTGCAACTCGAAAACTTAGACGTCCTCAACTTTGATAAAGGGACGAAATTAAAGGAACCATCGGTTCAACAGGATCTAAAGACATGGAAGCAAATGGAGGGGGCCTACGTCCAGGAGTGGACGGATATGGGCTGATGATGATGATGATGATGATTTTAATAACGGCATTATTTGAGAGATTTACTTCAAGGGCTCTCTTCGTTCGGAAAGCTTCTCTTAAAAGGGTAGGTTTTGAGAGAGCTTTTGAATACATTCATATATCTACATCACTCAACATTCATACATCGTGTCATGCACGCATGTCGATTTCTCTGACTCCTCACATGGCCGACATTCAATATTCGACTTATTTGATCGTGCCACGTTTTCCTCGGTCTTCCTCTATTTCTGGTTCCATTTACATCGTTAACATATCTTTTTTTAAACATTTTTCTTCATTCATTCTTTCCATATGTCCAAATCATCTTAATGATCCTTTCATCATTTTGTTCACCATCATTTGCACTGCATCCACATCTTATATTTTCATTCTACACTCTTTCATACACAGAGTATCCACACATTCGTCTAAGAGATATCATTTCTACTGCATTTATTCTACTTTCATCCTTCTTTTGCCAGTTCCATGCTTCCCTTCCATACATATGATAAGTAAACTCACCATAAAATGGTTGTCTCTATTTGAGGATGTTTTTATTACAAAAACCTATGTGAGTAAATGTTTAAAATGTTCCCCCCACTTTTTATAATATATACACTGTTACCAGCCTGCAAAAAAGGGGTTTATTCCCTTGAAACAACCTTCCCCCGACAGCGGAGACGTGACAAAGAATTTTATTTAAAAAATAGAACGAAACAAAAAAGTCTCAGGTCCATTTTCAAATTAAAAATATATTTATGTTCATTGCTACATCTAAAAGATTCATCATTTTGCCCGAGGAGTGAAACAATCTCGTTTATTAAGTTTTTTTTGTCTTTAACATAATTTTAGTCACGTCTGACCATTAAAATAATTAAAAATAATACGCATCAATGGAAGAATACAAGAGGAGTTAATTAAGAGTGTACATTTTCACAATCTGCAAGATCAATGCTCGATAGAACGACTATCAAATCAGTAAATGGTTATTTTTGGGAAACTTAAGGCTCACATTGAAATATTCCAACACTTTTTTTCCAATTCATAGTTTATTTTTTTGGACATGACTCACGAAAGACAACTATCCTACCTCAAATAACTTATTTTTGATTTATATATTAATGTGGAGTGCCGCATCAGTAAAAGTGTGACAGTCCATTTATTCTGCCTACCCTTTCGGGTAGACGGCGTGATGGTTAGTTAGTTAGTAAGTTACCATATTCTGCTATATTTACTAGCAACGAGCTGAAATTTCGTCACATTAGATAATGCCTTAGAGTAAACATGTCAATCCCATAAAATATAATAAAACTTCTAGAAAACTGACGTTTTCATTCGTATTAATTATTTAATATGGAGTTTTACATAATTGTTCAAGAAACAATAAACAAAACTAATTGTTAATCCAAGCGCATTTATGCATTAAGCGCTACTTTGATATATTTGTGTGACCACAAAGCCATTATCTAATAATACAAAGATTCAAAAAATCTTAATTTGAAGTGTGTAGGTGTATGTAAACGATGGAAATAATCCTCCAACGACGTGGACCTGTCAGATGAGTAACGCAAAAAGTTTAATTCAATTTATTTTAGCTGCTTCTCAACTTTTGCTTCTGTTCAAGCAATTAACTTTTTCATCATGCTAATTTTCATTGAAATTTCCTAAATTTTTTTTGTAAAACTCTGATACAATTGTAAAGAAATGGTACTATTTTGTATTCACTTCATTAAAGTTTCAGTTATAAGAAATTATAAATGTCGACAAGCAGTCTATAAATAAAAGCGTACCAAATTTGATTGTCAGCTACACTCCACACGAGGAATACGATGCCGGCAATCTTCAAAATAATGACACGTGCCTAGGTGTATATAGGCGATACCGTACCGTCAGCAACGCGTCAGGTGTAATATGTTTACTAATTGTAAGGTGTTTTTTTTAATATTTTTTATTTTATATATGATTTATGTAATCAAGTCGTTTGAAGGGTCATGTGCTAAGGGGATAAAAATACCACCTCCTTCAACTGATATTAATGGGTAAAGTGGAGGGACGTCGGGAAGTTGGTTGAAGGTTGCGGAACAGCAAAGAATAACGAGAGTTCAGAACCTGTTCCAAGTGGTGCAGGATAGAGATGCCTTTGCTACAGTGATCGCCAACGTTAGGGGGACCTGACACGGCACCGGAAGAAGAAGAAGAATTAATAACTGTATTTTTAAGCGGTGTTAATTATATTGATTCTCATTACATGTGATAGGTAGCTAATCTATCGCCATTTAAATGTCACGTGAATTTTTACACCAGACCAAAAACAGTGTGATAATCTTAAAAAATATGTTTTATATAAATTGTCTATAAGGATTTTTTTTATGAATTAATATAGCGTTTTTTTCCACTTTTGAGTATTTTTTCTCGAAATGTTTCGAAAGTTATAAACCTTAATCATCAGAAGAACGATATATTGAGACTCAACGATAATTTGATTTATATATTTTATAACTTCTTAAATTCATCAAAAGAAAAATAAATACCTAGCAGCAATAAAGTTCGGATATACGAAAATTAAAACCAATTATGAAATAACCAAACCGCAGAGCCAAAAAGAAGAATTGGACTAAGCTGGGCAGCTTTCGGAAACATGGGTTACATCCTTAAAAACCGAAAAATACTGATCGACCTAAAACGAAAAGGCTATGAAGCCTGCGTTCTGCCAGTTGGTACTTATGGTCTTGAAACTTTAACATTTTCCAAACAAAGTGCCGAGAAACTACGAGTAACCCAAAGAGCCATGGAAAGAGCCATGTTAGGAATAAGCCTAAAAGACAGGGTTAAAAACGATACGGTGAGAGAAAAAAACAAAGGTAACTGATATCATCCACCGGGTGGCGACTCTAAAATGGCAATTGGCAGGTCATGTAGCCAGAAGCTCAGATGAAAAATGGACAAGAAGACTGCTGACTTGGAGACCGTGGACGACAAAGAGAAGTACAGGGCAACCGCAACTACGGTGGAAGGATGATTTGAACAGACACGTCGAAATAACCTGGATGCAGTCTGCACAAGACAGAGTGACATGGAAGCGAATGGAGGAGGCTTTTGTCCAGGAGTGAGCGGGAATAAGCTGAGGAAGAAGAAGATGAAATAAAGCAATTGATGTTTGTACTTGTATTTCTTGACAGTTAAAGGTAGCAATTTAATATAATTATTTATAAAAATATAACATAAAATTTAAAAAGGATCCCTTAAATGGTTTAGACATGGAACTAATGGAGAGAAGAATGGTTAAAATGTTGTATATAAGCAGTGCTAGTGTAAAGAGAAGCCGTGGAAGACCAAGGTAGGCATGGCATGACAACATCAATCGAATACGAAAAGGCGGCCACTTTCAAATTCGGAGAAATCGATGAGTGTGTATGTTACGATGTATGAATGTAAAGGAATCTAGAGAGGTATTTCAGGACAGAGCAGTATGGCGGTCTATCCCTCGGGAAAACGGCGAACACCTTTTGAAAAATGGTCTTCTGTATATAAAAAGCGATAAAAATTTAAATAATTTAGCATTAGTGTATATAAAGTTATACCATTACATTTTCGGATGAAAAATACCTTACCTAGAGAATATTAATAATATAACTGAAGTCAGCATTGAAAATGACAGTTACAAATGTGTGTATTAGAAGAATTTCTTCTGTCCAAAACTTGAGTCAAGATATTACGATTACAGCTACTGTCGAATGGAGAATTTATAAACTACAGCATGTTTTAAAAATATATAATGATTTATTTTCTCTTTTTCTTTTTATATACTTTGTATACACAATACTTATATTAAAAAAATAATATTGCATATTTTTCCTTCCTCAGCCTATTCCCGTCTACTCCTGGACAAATGCCTCCTCCATTTGCTTCCATGTCGTTCTGTCCTGTGCAGACCGCATCCAGGTTATTCCGACGTGTCTGTTTAGATCATCCTTCCACCGTAGTTGCGGTCGCCCTGCACTCCTCTTCACCGTCCACGGTCTCCAAGTCAGCAGTCTTATTGTCCATTTTTCATCTGAGCTTCTGGCTACGTGACCCGCCCATTGCTATTTTCGAGTCGCCACCCGGTGGATGATGTCAGTGACCATTGTTTTTTCTCTCGTTGAATAATTTTTTTAGCTCTGTAAATCGCCGCTACTGGCTTGGAATTCTCAATTTAACATTCAGTGGCCACATATTCATCATCATCACTGCCATCGTCTTTGTTGATCACAGCTTCCACAATATCACTTTCTGTGAGAAGCCCAGGAGCATCCGTTATACAGAGTTCGGATTTATAACTTGGTGCCATTCTATGTAGTGCTTTGAAGAGTGTCCAGCAGAGCTTATACTGGATTCTTTCTGGATTAAGCCAGTAAAGTTCTTTGAGATGCTGTGTTATATGGGACTTTTTTGGAATGTCTTTAATGAGTCTTGGAGTTTGTTAATTTTTTTTTAAATTTTTTTATATGTCTCCAACAGGTCGTTTGAACCCAATTACTGTATACAATTTATTTTTAGCTATTATATTGATTCTCGTGACATGTGATAGGTAGTCAATCTATCGCCATTTTATTGTCACGTGAATTCTACACCAGACCAAAGACAGTGTGACAATCACACTGCCATCGCCGGGAATCGAACCCGGGACCTTCGGTATGGAAGTCAGAGCTCTTACCACTCTGCCACGAAGGTCGTCTCATTTAAATAATTGCATAGATTTTCACGGTTGGCAGCAATATGTTTTGTGTAACAACGTGTGATTTCTCCTTCTCGACCGACGTTTCGGAGATCGTTGCAGTCTCCATCTTGGGGGTAATGTGGTGGTGTTAATAAGTGTGGTATAAGTTGTGTCTGCTAAGTTACTTCACTGTTGTACCATGTCGCCGGCAGTGTGTACGTGAGAAATAGAAAGACCGCGGAGACTGCAACGATCTCCGAAACGTCAGTCGAGAAGGAAAAATCACACGTTGTTACCCAAAATCACATAAAACACATGTTTGTTTAATTGTTATTTTGGAAATATAATGAAAAAGAAAAAAAAAATAGTAGATTATTAATGTAGGAGTTTTTAAACAGCCTGTATTTGAACTTTTTCAATATAGCTCTGCCACGTCAGTTCGCGAAATGAAATATGACCGAAAGATATATTTATTTCCGAAAGATTGTGGGATGACGAACTATAGCAAGTTTATTCAGAGATAGCATTATATTCTAAGGCCATATTAAAATGGCACGAATTCTCCATACTTAACTAGCGGTTTGAATCCCATGATTTCCGGATTATCTCAAAGAATTAGACTTTTAAGTATGCGCGATTAATTGGTTAATAAAGTAGACGTCAAAGGTGTGAATAGAGTACGGAATCAAGTGAGACAGGGAAAAACATCTCATAACCAGATTTATCAAATTTTGAAGGTCGGCCATTTTATTTTGAAGGTCGGGAATATTGACTGCACGTCTGAGCTGTATAGATTTGGAGAAGGCTCTAGCCTTTTACGTGCATCCGACATTGTATTTTTATTTATTTATTTGCACTATCTATTTGGATAACTAAATAAATTTGAATGTGAATTTTATTTATTTATTATTTCTTGAACAATGATGTAGAATTTCTTCTATGTTCGCCCTCACTTTGTGTTGTGGATTGATATTTGAATAAATATATAATAATTAAACTTTTTTATTACAACACTTTTTTTTTCACAAAACTCGGGCATGTTTCGGTTACAAGTAACCTTTATCAATGTATACAATTTTAACCTTACAATTGTATACTTTGATAAAGGTTACTTGTAACCAAAACATGTCTGAGTTAAATGAAAATTAAAAGTGTTGTTATTCAATGTATTATTATATTTATTAAAAAATGATTAAAAAAATCCTTTTCAAATAATTAATACAAACTACAACGGCAGTTTTCGAGAAGTTTTAATATATTTTATGAAAATGACAAGTTTCGCCCTTCCAAGGCATTATCAAATTTCAAATGCCTTTGATGATATTACATTTGATAATGCCTTAGAAGGGTGAAACATGTCATTCCCATAAAATATATCAAAACTTTTAGAAAACTGATGTTTTCATTCGTATTAATAAGTGAATTTTTTTAAATTAGTGTGGCGGTCCATTCTTCTGCTCTACCTTTCTAGAAAAGGTATGATGATTTTTTGTTGTTTAATTAACGTATTGTTTTTTTAATAATGTTGTAACAAACAAACAAACCATCACGCCGTTTCTCCGCAGGGGTAGGCAGAGAGAATGGACCGCCACACTACTCTATTAACCATTCTTTCTCCATCCATGCGCTCAATGTTGTAAAACTCCATATTAAATAATTAAGCTAACTTACTAACCATCATGCCGTCTTCCCAAGGTAGAAAGAATGGACTGGCACACTATTCTTTCCCGACATACTTCTCTCGCTTCTTCAAAATTCATACATCGTATCATGCACGCCGACATTCACTACGTGATTATTTTTTTAAATAATTAATATAAATAAAAACGTATGTTTTATAGAAGTTTTCGTTTCGCCGTTGATAATGCTAGCATATCATTCTCATAAAATATAATTTAATTTCTAGGAAATATACGTTTTCATTGGTATTACTTATATAAACGATAAAAACAGAGAAAACGGTATTTACTTCAATTGTAATTACATGTTATTCCACACATATAATCTTCTTGTCAATGTTAAAGTGGTGTTCTTCCCAGTACGCTGCGTGTGTGTCACGTTTTCTTCGTCTTATTCTATTTTTAGTTTCATTGGTACTATTTTTATAGTATATCAGTTTTATACAAGGTTATTGGTTACTGAATACATTTCTTCTAGGTTGTAGGGGAGGATATTTCCGATGAACTATGTCACGTAAAGGCATTATGTAAAAGTGAACCATTTTTGAGATATAATGAATTAAATTTTATTTTTTATTTTTCGAGGACGGGTATTTTAAAAATTAATTAAAAAAAACTGTTGGTCATAATCAAACTTTTTTTTAAATTTGTGAACATAACAGGCATTCAATATTAACACAAAAATTAGAGCTATCTGTCCACATTAGGAATTACCAGACGGAAATATCAAACATTCACTGCTAGTGTCAGAGTAAATGGGGATCTTACAGCCTGGTTTGATATCAATAAAGGTGTCAAACAGGGGTGTGTAATGTCTCCATGGTTGTTTAATCTATATATGGACAAGTGTATGAAAGAGCTGAAAGGGTTGGAAGCAGGTGCAAAAATGGAAGATGTTTCAGTAAGCTGTTTGTTGTATGCGGACGACGCTGTGCTACTTGCAGACAACGAGCACGAACTGCAAGCCCTGGTGTCTAGGATGTATGAGGTATGCAAGCGATACGATTTGATGATGAATGTGAATAAGTCTAAGGTAATGATTTTCGAAAAAGAAGGAAGCATGACAGTGTGCAACATTAGTGTAAACGCTGAAAATCTGGAACAAGTGGATGAATTTGTTTATTTAGGAAGTATGTTTACAAAGGATGGGAGGGTGGAGAAGGATATTGAAAGAAGGGTTGGGGCAGGCAACAGAATAAATGGTGCACTTAAAGTTGTCATCGCAAACAAAAGCCTATCCAAAAAAGCTAAGATGGCAGTGCACAATGGTGTTCTTGTGCCGACCCTTATGTATGGAAGTGAAGCATGGAACTGGCAAAAGAAGGATGAAAGTAGAATAAATGCAGTAGAAATGAGATCTCTAAGACGAATGTGTGGCAAATCTGTTTATGATAGAGTGACAAATGCAAGTATAAGAAGTGAATGTGGTGCGAATGAAAGTGTTATGAACAAAATAAGGAAAGGGTCATTAAGATGGTTTGGACACATGGAAAGAATGAGTGAAGACAGATTGGTAAAGAAGGTATATGTAAACGGCGTGAACGGAGCTAGAAATAGAGGAAGGCCGAGGAAAACGTGGCACGATCAAATCAATCAAATATTGAATGTCGGTCACGTGAGGAGTCGGAAAAATCGACGTGCGTGCATGACAAGATGTATGAATGTAGAGGAAGCGAGAGGCGTATGTCAGGACAGAACAGTGTGGCGTTCCATTCTTTCTGCCTACCCCTCCGGGGAGACGGCGTGATGGTAAGTTAGTTAGTTTTAGTTTTTTATTTATTTTTATTTACAAATTCCCAAAGAAAGTAAATTTAAAAAAATAATCACTCGTACATATTTCATGTAGATTATTTAAAAAAACATCTTCATAATTAAAGCTTTCAAAAGAGGTATTAAAACTAAACATCGATTTTAAGATTACAGAGAAATCAACATTACACTAGAAGTAGGTAGAAAATCGTCTAGTTAATCAAATTATCAAAACATTGAATTTGGTAACTAAATGTTACTTAAACTATTAATAAGAACAACTGAAAATACACACAACGGCACATTATTTTTCATAGTTCACTTTTTACCACTTTACTTGTTCAAATAGTCATGATTTGATTTATCGCTCTGATAATCTGCTTAAGACACGATTCAAAATCGCTTGTGTATAATTTTTTTTTTTTTTTTTAATTAAGCTTAAATATCTTGTTTGGAAGCTATAAATATTTAGATGTTTTTAAAATAATCTGCACGAAAAATTTATAAGTGATTATATTTTTTGGGAATTTAAAAATAAAAATAATTTATGTTTCCGTCTGAAAGACAGTTCTAGTTTTTGTATTTATAATAAATGCCTATTTGGTTCACTAATTTTAAAAATAAAAATAGTTTGACCAACAGTTATTTTTTTATTAATTTCTGAAACACCCGACCTAAACTAACTAACTAACCATCACGCCGTTTCCCCGAAAGGGTAGACAGAAAGAATGAACTGCAACACTTTAATCGATGCTGCACTCCATTCTTCTCTTTTCGCCAACGCGAGAGACGCGGTGTGATGGGTTGCGAACCTCATCGCCACAAAACAATAAATAAATAAAAAAACTTAAATTCATTATATCACACAAATGGTTCACTTTTACATGCCTTGCTGTAATAATTCTTCGAAAATATCCTCCCCTACAACCTTCTAGAAGAAATGTATTCTTCTTTTTCTTCTTCTTCAGCCCGTATTGACCGTCCACTCCTGGACGTAGGCCTCCTCTCGCATTTTCCATTCTCCTCTATTCTGAGCGATCCGCATCCAGGCACTTCCCGCACTTCTCCGGATATCGTCGCGCCAACGCAACTGTGGGCGCCCAACTCCACGCTTTGCTGTCCTTGGCCACCAGCACAGCAGTCGCCTTGTCCACTTTTCATCTAGATCGCGAACGACATGTCCCGCCCATCGCCACTTGAGGGTTGCGGCCATCTTGACAACATCGGAAACCTTTGTCCTGACTCTTATGTCCTCATTTCTGAGTCTGTCCCGTAAACTGATACCCAACATGGCTCTCTCCATTGCTCTCTGAGTGACTCTTAGCTTGTTGGCACTTTTTTGTGACATTGTGACTGTCTCAATACCATAAGTGAACACTGGCAGGACACAGGCATTGAACACTATCCTTTTCAGGTTGATGGGTATTTTCGGATTTTTCAAAATGTGACCAAGATTTTTGAATGCTGCCCAGCTTAGTCCGACTCTTCTATTCAGGTCTGCTGTCTGGTTATCTCGCCCAAGCTGTATTTTGTGACCCAAATAAATGTCTTCACTGACAGATTCAATGCTGGCATTGTCCAATACGATTTGTGCTGGTTGTGACGTCATCAACTTGGTTTTAGTGAGGTTCATTTTTAGGCCAACTTTTTTAGATGCTTCGTTCAACTCCTTTAGCATTTCCGTCAGTTGTGTAGGGTCCGTTACTGATGACAATAATATCGTCTGCGAAACGTAGGTGATTAAGGTGAGTGCCAATTACGATTATGCCTTTGGAGTCCCATGGTAGATGTTTTAAGGTATATTCCAACGCCAAAGTAAATAGTTTCGGAGAAATTGGATCTCCTTGTCTCACGCCATGCTTTACTGGTATCAGGTTAGTCTTCCAATCGTCATTCAGAGTCACATGCAATGTAGCGTTCTGATAAATATTCTGTATAAGATTTATGAAGCGAGAGTCTATTCCAGCCCATTTCATCCCCTCCAATACGGCCCACACTTCAAGACCAATATCAATAACCAATAACTCTGTTTAAAAAAAATACTTATAAATCATGGTTTTTAACAATTAAAACAATTCAGAGAGTGTTTTTAAATTCAAACTCGATTAAAAAAAACAAACAATCGACTGGGAAATTCGAATTTCAAAAAGTTCCCGAATAAATCTCTCGCACTGAGTAGAAAGGGTTACTTTCCGAAATGAATTCATTTTCCACCCTTGTTTTCGAGTGTCTACCCCAAATCGGTAACCAAATATTTCTTCTCGTCCTTTCGAAACCCGTTTTCATAATCTGAGTTCGGTGTGTGTGTGTGGCGAAACCCACATTCCCGAAATTATACGCAGAATTGGAACCGAAAAATTGTTTTACCTTTTCAGGTTTTTCGATTCGAGTGTTTAATAGAATGGAATTGTAGAATTTTTAATTTTACTCATAGAATAGAATTAAATTTTTATTTGTTTCTGAAAACAAAAGAAACTCTATAAAATTTATATTAGAATATTATGAATTGGCAAGTTTTCATATACATCGCTATCAAACGTATTTTGTAATGATTCTTCTTATTTTTGTCCTGTCACACCTTCGTGGTGCAAAGGGCCTCAAGGAGCCTTCTCCATCCGACTAAATCGCATGCCTGCTGCTTTGACCTTGTCTTGTAGGGCTCTTCTTTAAGTGGCTCTAGGTCTGCCTCGCTTCCTCTTTCCCTCTATAGGAGACCAGTCTAGTTCTCCCTGGGCGATGCAGGCTGGGTTCCGTCTCAGAGTGTGACCAATCCACAGCCATTTGCGTCTAGCGACTTTTTCTAATTGACTTTTAGCCTGCTATGGTCCAGATAACGGCATTTGACACTGTTTGAGGCCAATAGATCTTGAAGATTGAGCGAAGGCACCTATTTATGGTATAAGCACCTGGAGTTTTTCAATTACGTTTGCAGTAGATTTCCAAGTCTCACATCCGTACAGGAAAACTCTTTTAACGTTACTTCTGAATATTTGGAGCATAAACTTTCTCGAAATGATACTGGAACACCATACAGGGCGAAGCATTGCGAAAGCTCCCTTTGCCTTGTTGTGTCTGCTGACTACTGAGCCTGCTATCATACTACCGAGGTAGCAAAAGCTGGTCGTGGTCACAAGGGGGACAGCGCGGAGTAAGATTGGGGTGGAGTCATTTGTGGACACTCGTAGGTCTACTGTCATGGACTGGACATGTTAATTTTAAGACCCAATTTGCCGCTTCCTCGTGAAGTCTACACAGTTTGTAATTATTATGCATACACATATTAGACGATGTCGTTCGGTGAAATAGATACAGAAGAAGATGCTGGAGGAACCATGTAGCCAGAATGAATAGTGACAGACACAGCCGTCCACGAAATCCCGTTCAGATACAGTCCTGCTGGTGTTCTTTATTTAAGAGATGGAGGGACAGCTGGACCTCATCACACCAGAAGACACGACTTTTTTTGCCTCAGATCGTCAGATCTTTTAAAAGAAGAAAATAAGTATTATGAAGCTCCAGTAGAAGCGAAACGTATTATTTAAAAAACAAAAATAACTCCCCACTTTACACGAAAAACTGACTTCTTACCACGAAAGTATGATATAAAATATACATATATTGTAATTTTTCATTATACGTTGATACATATGAATTATAGTGAGTAACATGGGTGAACCAGTCTTCTGGACAGATATGTAAATGAACCTAGGATCACGTACGTTCTCTTAACTTTGTGAAGTGCTCCCAATAAT
Organism: Lepidostoma basale; assembly: GCA_022606425.2. Classification (NCBI taxonomy): domain Eukaryota; kingdom Metazoa; phylum Arthropoda; class Insecta; order Trichoptera; family Lepidostomatidae; genus Lepidostoma; species Lepidostoma basale. The sequence continues at coordinate 1,384,358 of JAHDVF020000875.1, forward strand.
AATTCCTTCCAGCATCATAAATACACCCTTTCATTTTTATAGTCCCTTCAACCCGCCGAGCCAAGGGTTGCATATAAATGGCAAAAAGCGGAACAGGAAAAGGTCTGAAAAATGGTTTAGAGTGACAAGATCATGTGGAAATCTATAGCAATGGGAAGCAAATGAAAGTTTTCCCCGCCTTGACAATAAAAAGTAACATCACTCGTTTAAAATATTATATAGCCATAGCGAGATAAGCAATACTCAATTTATTTTTAAATGCGTAACAAGCTAAAAATAATGGAAATATATTTAACAACCAGTTAAATTAAAATTGAATTCCTATATTCGAAATGTTCCCTTTACATCTCCTCTCTTCTCAATCCTAATTATTCCCCTTCTACTTTTATAAATAACTCCACCCCCTTTTAGTAAATAAGTGACCACTCTGTTTTATTTGATTGTGAAAATTGTTCAGTGAAAATAATAAAAAATGTTTTAATACAACTTATAATTATATTTATTCAAAAAGCGTAAAAAGATATTTATTTCATATATGTTCATGGTTGGTTATTTAATTGTATGTTATTATATATATCCGTGTAACTTATCCTTCTCGACCGAAATTTCAGAGATCATTGCAGTGTCCACCTTCAGGGTAGTTTACATTACTATAACATATGCATAACTGCATAAATATATTATATCATAGACGACCTTCGTGGCAGAGTGGTAAGAGCTCTGACTGCCATAACAATGTGCTCAGAGTCCTATATAACGCGTTGGTTCGGAGCAGACCCTAAGGTCGTTCTATGATATGGAGTCTCACAAGGTAAGATATTCCGTTATGCTGGAGAAGGTTCAGAAAAAAAATCTGAAGTATCTCTACATGAAGGAGTATGGTAGTTATCCGTGGCTCTATCCCACGGCATTTTTTTGGGAATACTCGGAACCAATTCTCTACAGCTTCGAATAGATGGACATCTAATAACCCATTTCTTTAGATTAATTAGGGGATACTTAAAGATCTCAGCCGTACTGGAGGATGTTGGTCTTTTTGTCCCCGATAGATATCTCCGACAGCGACAGAACAGATTGTTTTACCTACCGGCCGCCAGAACCAATCTGCCTCTGGTGACACCGGTGGGAAGAGCAATTAGTCTGCTGAACGCGGTCTCTTCGGAGATCGACGTCTTTCATGTTAGTGAAAGTACGTTCAGGGGACAAATACTCTTGACTTTGGAAAGTATCTTGTCTTCCTAATGTCGAACCATCACTAATGCGTTCCCGGTATTATGTTGTATGTGTTTACTATTTTACCTGTACTCAATTACCTGCCTTAAACATTTTGCTGTTTGTAATGTCTTTTGAGTTAATAAACTGATTTGATTTGATTTTTTTTTTTAAATAGTACAATAATTGGAGGCAGTTTAAAGCTTTGGGTTTAATAATAATTTATGTCCTATTTTACCTTAAACAGTGGTATGTGGTTCTAATAAATATCATGGCGCAACGGTGTCTTAGCTAAGGTATCTAAAATATTCTTAGTACACAAACAATATTTATTTGGTACTTTGGTTAAAATATTATTATATAATCTGACATAACCTAACATAACATCACACGGAACTATGGATATGTATCTATATAGTATTATATTCATTTTGTTATTTTATTTTATATAATTTTATTTAAAACCAAAGTGACTGAGGTGGCCCTGAGGATGGGCGGGCTGAAGTGGCGATAGGCTGGCCATATCTGTCGGAAAACCGACGGCCGATGGGGAGACGGGTTCTGAAGTGGAGACCGCGTACATGATTCCGCAGAGTTGTACGTCCCTCTGCCCGCTGGACTGACGATCTGAAGAGGATTGCTGGACATGGATGAATGAGAGCTGCAATGGATTGGGGGCGGTGGCGTGCTTTGGGAGAGGCCTACGTTCAGCAGTGGATGAAAGACGGCTGATGATGATGATGATGATGAATTGTATTTTGTACAATTTGTTTTAGATTTATTTTGTGGACGATTGAAGTGTGCGCGGGAGATGCCTATTCGTGGCGATTAGGTTCGCAACTCATCACACCGTGTCTCTCGCGGGGCGAAAAGAGAAGGATGGAGTGCCGCATCGGTTAAAGTGTGGCATTCCATTCTTTCAACCTGCCCTTTCGGGGATACGGCGTGATGGATAGTTAGTTAGTTAATTAAGGGTTTTTCATTAAGAGCGCCTTAAGGGTGCGGCCACACCGGAGTGCCAGGGTAGGAGTCAAGATGAACACCTGGCGAACCAGCGTATGGCGTATTATGTTATCGACCACACTATACGCTTCGCGCCAAGCGCGTGATCATAAGCCACCTGTGGTAAACGCTTGAACATTTCGGTGATTGTAGCGCCCCGGTGATCTTTTATGGTACTAACGTCAATTAGACTGAACTAATGACGGCGCTGTCAGTGACGGCGCTGTCAGTTCGTACTATTCCCAAATGTCACGAATTTAAACTTTTTATATTTACTTTATTTTATGATATAATCAATAACATTAGAAAATATAACAAGTCCTGGTTAATAGTATGTATGAGGTATGCATGCGAAATGATCGGATAATGAATGTGAATAAGTCCAAGGTAACGATTTTTGAAAAATAAGAAATCATGACAGTCTGCAACATCAGCATGAATGGTGAAAATTTGGAGCAAGAAGACGAGTTCGTGTATTAGGTAGTATGTTAAGAAAAGATGAGCGAGTGGAGAGGGATATTTAAAGAAGGCTTGTGGCAGGCAAAAAAGAGAATGATGCACTTAAAGTTGTCATCGCAAACAAAAACCTATCCAAAAAAGCTAGATTGGCAGTGCAAAATGGTGTTCTTATACTAACCCTCATGTATGGAAGCGAAGCATGGAATTGGCAAAAGATGGATGAAAGTAGAATAAATGCAGGAGAAATGAGATCTCTTAGACGAATGTGTGATACTCTGTGTATGGTAGAGTGTCGAATGAAAATATAAGAAGTGAATGCGGTGTGAATGACGGTGTTATGAACAAAATAATGAAAGGATCATTAAGATGGTTTGGACACATGAAAATAATGAATGAAGAAAGAATAGTAAAAAATATATATGTTTTCGATGTAAATGGAACTAGAAATAGAGGAAGATCGAGGACCGAAAACGTGGCACGATCAAATAAATCAAATATTGAATGTCGGCTACGTGAGATGTCACAGCCACAGAGGAGGAGAAATCGACGAGCGTGCATGACACGATGTATGAATGTTGAGGAAGCGAAAGAAATATGTCAGGAATGAAAAGAGTATGGCAGTCCATTCTTTCTGGTATCGCTTTACTAAAATGGCCGCTTTACGCTGTCAAAGTTTGAGTGTCCTTATTGAGATACCTTTTGACCACCAGGATACACCACCTGCAGCAAAACCACGGCGGCTATTTGGCCGAAATTATATCTTATGCGTTATGTCATTGATTTTTCTTTAAAATAAAATATAAATTGTGGCAATATCAGTCTGACAAGTTGTTTTACTTTATATGTATTAAAGTTTAAGCCCTCTTAATGAAAAACCCCTTACAATATTGTGGTGGTGGTGGTCTAGGAGATAGAACGCTTGACTCTTGATCCAGGGGACTTGGGTTCGAGCCTGGACACGACCAGATTCCTTCTTCATAATAATGAGCTATTTTTTGCTCATATTGAAGATTGTAAAAAATATATATTATCATTGCTTTAAGTCTGTGGTGTTAGTATTTTTTATATGTAGAAGTTTTATTAATGGGAGTCATGTGTTTCGCCATTTTGGGCATTATCAAATATGGTGAGAATAAAACCATTCAACTAACAATCTAAATAACCTTATTACGCGCATCCGTGTATATGGGTATGGTTAAATAAATAATAAAATTAATTACATTTATTGTAAGATGTGAGGTGGGAGTGAAAGGTTTCACCTTGCTAGGGGATTATCAAACACATTTGATAATCCCCTTGCAAGGCAAAACGTTTCACTAAAAACAATAAACGTGTTTAACCCTCCCTTCACTGTGATGGGTATCTTCTACACTTTGCTTCTAATAACCATCAATATCTTTATAAATATAATAAATACATACTCTATAATATATTTACGCATTGATTAAAAAAATAATATTAATAAAATTTATCGGGTACATCCGAGATATTTTGTGAAATCGTAAACGAAATTCGTAGCGCTGAGTGCGCGACACTATATTCGCATCTCACTCTTGCATACTTCACTGTGGAAGCGCGAGGAGCTCAATGTTCTCACTGCCCGGCAGTCGGCGGCAGTAGCTCTCGGGCTTGCAACCAGAGTGGACCTATGGCCGTCTAAATAAATCTCAATTATTATAATTTTTGACTTCAATTATAATTAATTAAGGGAATTAGTTATGAATGTTCTTATTTTTCCGATTTAAAATCGCTAATTTTTGATAGGGTATTGACTACCCATCACAAGAACGCGCGTTTTTATTTTAGCACCGTAAGGGAAAGGTTAATGTATTTTACCGGTATATATAATTTTTTTATCGTACGTTAAACATCTCAGCTATGTGTATATTTGAGATAGTTCTCTAGAACTAATTTCGTTTCAATAAGGGATGTGTTAATAGTAAAAATAGCAACCGGGAGTCTACTTCTGACGTTGAGAAATAAGACGTAATTAATTGTGAGATCTGAATCCTGATAATTCCCCGCGGACCGATTTATCAGAACGTCCCGGGGGCACGAATAAAATTAATTCCAGGGCGATTTGTTTTAATTATGTACAGCATCTGTCAATATCCTTCAGGACGTCAAGAAATATTTGAAAATTTCACGTGATTGATTGCATTGGGAATCCGCTTGATGGATGTTCCGCGTTACGAATGATTTATTTTATAAAGGACTCATTCCTTCGTATGTGAAATTTTTTATCGATTTGATTACTTTAGCCAAATTTTGATGTTTGAAATATTTATTGTGGGGTAACATACAGCGATTGTTAACACACATACAAATGAACAAACTAACAGTTAAATAAAGATAGAAGGTTACCCGCCGCTTACCCGAAGGTATTATAGGACGCAGCGGCACCCCTTCGTCAGCCTCGCTCAAATAATCTCTAGGCCCGCCCCCATTCACGCAGGACTTACATTAGCTGGAGAATGCACCATTCCAGAAAAAAATCAAAAGGCAAAAAGGGAATCTAGTCCACATTTAATCCAGTTTAATTTCAATCTACTTCTATGCCCCAATCTCACAAAACAAAGCAAAATATGGTACATGATTTTATGCCCTATTATAAAATTATGACAGAGTGTGGGATGGGAGAGAAAACTTGGAATGATGAAAAAAATCTTAAGTTAATAGAGAAAACAGTCATGGAAACTAGGGACAGGAACACAGGGAATTTAATATTTCAATGTGTATAATTTAAAAAGAAAATTGATCCGATTGAATATTTTAATCGAGAAACACTGTTAATATTAAACTTTAATACGAAGCCATTACTTGGTGGTTTGACATATTTAAAAAAAAAATCTTTTTCACTTACTAGAGGAGGACCCAATATAAGAAATTGACTTTATAGTGGGATTTTGCGGGATTGTAGTATCCCCAAAAATTCGTCCATAGTCAAAGTAAGAAAGTGCAATAGCCAGTCTATTTCTAAGAAAAAAGCTTTGAATTTTTCACTGTTGCATATATTATATTAGAAATTTCGGCACTAGTTTCAAAAGGTATGTGTTTGAGCGAAAACTTGCCTTCTCTATACAACAACATTTTGAATGTATACAAATTCTTGTAGACAAATACTGGATTTCACCCATTGCGGATAAATTATTTTTATTTTATAAGAATTAATTGTATCTCAATAGAGACGAAGATGCAAATTGTTTTCTGAGAACAGAAGGTGGTAGCCGAGGCGCTTACAGGACTTATGACCTGTCATTGGTTGGGTTGAGCGATCGCTTTATGTTTAACAACATTCCCCAACAACAACATTGCTTTCTCTATTTTACTGGCCGGTTTCCAGTTCAAATCCTACATAGTGTTTTTTTTATAGAAGCAATGGTCAAAAGACAAAATATTTTTTTAGAAATTGGCTGGCTATTGCGCTTTCTTACTTTAACTATGGACGACTCTTAGTTGTTACTAAAATCTTGCGAAATCAGACAACTGGACCTCATCATCCGACGAGACATGATTCCTTTGTCACAGATCGTCAGATCTATTCAAAGAAGAAGAACATTATGATAAGAATAATAATAATAAATATTGATGTTTTTAAGGAATTCATACCATAAAGATAATTACACGCCACCCTGTGTTAACTAAATAAAAAATGGTCTGCGCGGTCACGAAGGGGTTCTCGGCGTTCTTCTGTTTGGAATTGAGGGGTTGAGCTATGAATAATGTGAGGCGCTGCCACTGTGCCGTCTGCTCGCTCCCGGCATCCTAATGGCCTTATACTGGAGGATGGAATGTACGGCCGCTGAAATATTCGGGGCTTTATGGGTTGGGCACAAGGCAAATTAAGTAACCCCAAAAATATACTGATCCTTGCTGTGGCAGAAGGATTAACAGCTACCGGTCATTCTCATCCTGAAGGCGTACAAACTTTAACGTAAGTGACACTTTACGGCGAGCTATAAAAACTCTTGGCTTGTCATCAAGAGTGAATATATTCATTATCAATAAAACATAATTTTAGAAGTTTTATTATATTTTATGCGAATGACATGCATCACTTTGAGAAAAACCCATTTTATTATGACTAACCACGGTGAAACATATCATTCCCATAAAATATAATAAAACTTATAGAAAACAGAAGTTCTCATTCGTATTCATTATTTAATTAGGAATTTTTCATCATCGTTTAAGAAATAGTAAACAATATAACTAACTAACTAGCTAACCATTTCAACGTCTTCCCGAAGTGGTAGGCAGAAAAAATGGACCGCCACACAGCTTTTTCTTGACATAATTTTTTTAATTCAACATTCATACTTCAAAAAATGAAAACATTTTTTTTTTAAACACAATATCTTTTTTTTATATATTTAGTGTGCTCTCACTTGTGTTTATCGTCGACCGGTTTCGGCAGCTTGCTGCCACCTTTTAGAAGATAGCAGCAAGCTGAGAAATTTCGTATAATATTTTTTTTGTTTTCATTATTTAAAATGAACTTCTAACAAGATATTTTAATTAAAAATATTAATTATTCATGCTTAATGTCATTCACGCACGTCGATTTCTCCGACACCTCGCGTGGCCGACATTTAATATTTGTTTGATTTAATCGTACCATATTTTTCTCAGTCTGCCTCTATTTTTTGATCCGTTTAAGAGAAAAAATAATTTATTAAGCATGCGTAAGACCAATAAATGTTCAAATAATGGAAACCACCAGACTCCCCTATATTGCATTACATAATCAGCCTCATGGGACTCGTCCTCGTGGAAGACCTCCTAAAAGATGGAAGGACAGCTGGGAGTCTACTGGGAGGAGCAACAATGAGCAAGACGAAGAAGACTTTAATTGTGATTCTTTATTTCCATGTGTCCAAACCATCTTAATGATCTTTTCGTTATTTTGTTCATTTTCACAATTTCATTTACATTTGACACTCTTTCATTTCAGACTGTTTTATCACACATTCGTATAAGATATTTAATTCCTACTGCGTTTAATATGCTTTCATCCAAATTTTGGCAGCTTCGTGCTTCTCTTCCACACATAAGAATCTTACAAGAAGACCATTGTGCACTGCCATCTTCACTTTTTTGCAAAGGCATTTGTTTGTGATTACAACTTTAAGTGCACCATTCAATTTGGTACCTGCACATTTATGAAATACCAACGAAAACGTCTGTTTTCAAGAAGTTTTATAATATTTTATGTAATGACATATTTCGCCTTTGCAAGGCAAAAAATGACACTCTCATGCTTCGTCACTCATTTGTATCAATTATTTAATAATAATTGCTCAAGTAACAATTAATAATATAAAGATTTATTGTATTTGATTGATTACAATTTTTACTTAAAATTCACAAGTATATGAAACAAAATAAACAATGGTAATTTTATTTGAAGCCAACAAATTTCGCTTTATCCCAAGTTTTGTATGAGATATACGTTTTTATATTTCGGTGTTTGCTTTTATTTTAAGTTTGTTTTCATTATACATTTAACAATTATGTATTAAATATTATTCTAGTTGTTAGAAATATGTTTATTTTTATAACTAATGAAATGAGAATAAAAGAAAATAATCAATAAATGGATACGTTAGATATTCACAATATTATTTGATTTAATTTATCAAGAATTCAGCCAATTAATTTACCCACCATGCACAAATCTCTCCATGAATATATTATTCCCTCAATATCAAGAACTTTCATTAAGACTAAACATACAAATATTATTTTATTGTTAAAATCATAGGCAATTGTGGAATTCCACTGAATTAAAATAATAAAACACCGTTGTGTGTATTGCTTCTGGAACAATGATGTAAGACCAAATAACCAATTAACCATCACGCCGTTTCCCCAGAGGGGTAGGCAGAGAAGATGGACCGCCATACCGTTATGTCCTGACATACATACCTCTTTAGCTTTCTCCACATTCGTAGATTTTTCCGACTTCGAATGTGGCCGCCTTTCAGTATTTGATTATTTTGGTCATGCCATACTTTTATTGGTCTATCTCGGCTGCTCTTTCCACTCACACTGCTTGTATACAACATTTTAATCATTCTTTATTCGTCCATTTGCACCATATGTCCAAACCATCTCATGGATCCTTTTTTAATTTTACTTATGGTTCAATTATCTGCCTTATGTTTTTCAACTACTTCCACTGTTGTCTTTATTTCGACAGCGACCGGTTTAGTCAGGCTCGTTGGCATGACAGACCGGTAACACTATTGTAAACTGAGTCATTTATGTATACATACAGATCAGGGGTGGTAAACATAATTCTGTACAAAAAATAATCTTAAAATAGTTATGTAATATTCCAATATTAAATATTGTAAATTTAACATTATTTGCGCGGTGGGCGCGCTTATTGAGAAATTCGGATGGGAGATCGTCCTACACCCACCATACAGTCCGGACTTAGTCCCGAGCGACTATCATCTCTTTCCTGATTTGAAGGAACACCTCGGTGGAACACATTTTGCAAACGAAGAGGAGCTGAAAGAAGAGGTTCTGAGCTACCTTCACGGCCTGGCGAGAGACTTCAATGACCAGGGAATCAAAAAGATGGTGACCCGGATAAAAAAGTGCATCGAAGTCAACAGGGACTATGTAGAAAAATAGCTGAAAGTCTAAGCTTTCCAATGATGTATTGCTCGTTGTAAATAAAAATGGTTTTCATTGTGAAAAAAAAGGGAAGCTTATTTTACGGACAACCCTCGTATATTACATTTTACCTCTTCTCAATAAATGCTTTAAACCTTATTTTTGTCGGTTATACCTTTTGAGAAAATAAAATGATTGGATTGATTGATTGATTCTCAAGAAGCTCGAGATGTATGTATATACTTAAACCAAATCAAATCAAATCAGTTTATATTCTCAAAAGACATTACAAACATTTTTTATAGTTTAAGGCATCTATTGAGAACAATAAATATATAATACCAGGAACGCATGAGAGATGGTTCGACATTAGGAATACAAGATACTCTCCAAAGTCAAGAGTATTTGTCTTCTGAACGTTCTTTCACGAATATGAAAGACATCGACCTCCGAAGCAATCATGTTCAGCAGTTTGATTGCTCTCCTCACCGGCATCACCAGAGGCAGGTTGGTTCTGCATGTTGGGAGATAAAACAGTCTGTGCTGACGCTGTCGAAGATAACCATCCGGAACATAAAGATGGATAGCCTCCAATATAACGGAATTCTCAAAGAATCCCCTGATTAGTCTGAAGAAATGGGTAAGTGTGCACCCATCCCTTCTTATCTGTAAACTATTGGTCCCCAGCATGCCCAAGAGGAATGCAGTGGGATAAAGCCACGGATAGCTACCAAACTCTCTCATGTAGAGATATCTCAGAAATCTTTTCTGAACCCTCTCTAACATGAGTTAAGCAGTATGGCGGTCCATCCTCTCTACCTACCCCTTCGAAGAAACAGCGCGATGGTTTGTAAGTTATTTAAACAAAGCTTCAAAATATTATAACACTGTTTCTTGTTCTTGTCAGAATCCCTGCGGTAACCCTTTTCTATGACGGAAGACCTCTCCCAGAGATTAAACGACATTGTCTTTGATTACGTTTGGAGTCCTGTGGGATCAATTCTATTTGCCAGAGAATTTCCCCGAAGGTTATTTGTTATTTCTCTACACAGCGCAGGGAAATGGTTTCCACTTCAATAGGTTTATTGTTTTTTATACGAAAATCGAAAATAACATTATTTATTTTGTTCAAACGAGACTATTTTTGGGGTCCTTGTAAATGAGCAGTTTGAAATAATCATTAATTTAATCTTTGATATAATAAATAATTAAATGATTTTATTGAAATCTCTGGATGGAGGATCATTAAAAATAATAATAAAATAAAACGATGTTTTTTTTAACTACTTCCACTAGTCTGTTGATGCCAGCTAACCTGGTGAAACCAGTCGGTGTCGAAATAAAGACAAAAGTGAAAGATAATCAAATGATTTTACTGAAATCTCTTTATAAATTATAATTAAATAAAACGATGTTTTTTAACTGCTTCCACTTTTGTCTTTATTTAGACAGCGACCGATTTCGCCAGGCTCGCTGGCATTGACAGACTGGTCGATGCCAGCGAGCCTGGCAAAACCGGTCGCTGTCTAAATAAAGTCAAAAGTGGAAGTAGTTAAAAAACATCATTTTATTTAATTATTATACAAAAGTGAAAGTAGTGAAAATATACACTTTTATATAATTATTAAGTTTATAAAGTTTATGCAGCCTGTTTTCTGTAAGGTTGGTACTATGGACTTGAAACTATAACATTGTCCAAACAAAGTGCCGTACTACGAGTGACCCAAAGAGCCATGGAAAGAGACATGTTAGGCATAAGCCCAAGAGACAGTGTCAGAAACGATACGGTGAGAGAAATAACAAAGGTCACAGACATCATCCACCGGGTGGCGACTCTAAAATGGGCAGGTCACGTAGCCTTCTTGCTACGAAGCTCAGACGAAAAATGGAAAAGAAGACTGCTGACTTGGAGACCGTGGGCGGCAAAGAGAAGTATAGGGCGACTGCAACTAGAAGGATGATCTGAACAGACATGTCGGAATAACCTGGATGCAGTCTGCAAAGAACATAGTGACATGGAAGCGAATGGAGGAGGCCTTTGTCCAAAAGTGGACGAGAATAGGCTGAGGAAGAAGAAGAAGAAATTATATCTGATTTACATGTGCACCAGGTCTCTGAAATTTGTATAGTCAAGTTGCTTTACAATGTCTTATATCTATATCCTCTGCATCTTCAACCAGCCAACTTCTATGTTGAAATTGGTATACACTAAAATATTTTCCAGTTGTGTACATACATAATTTATTATCACAATATAGAAACAAATAAGATTTTTCAGTTAAAATCAAAAAAATTTGTATAAAAAAATATATATCCATAGTTTATTTCGGAAAGTATATTATTATATTAACTAACTAACTAACTAAACTAACTAACCGTCACGCCGTCTCCCCGAAGGGGTAGGCAGAAAGAATGGACTGCCACACTTTTCTTTCCTGACATTTCTCTCGATTCCTCAACATTCATACTTCGTGTCATGCACGCGCGTCGATTTCTCTGACTCCTCACATGGCCGACATTCAATATTTGATTTATTTGATCGTGCCACGTTTTCCTCGGTCTTCCTCTATTTCTGGTACCATTTACATCATGACCATATAATTTTTTTACCATTCTTTCTTCATTCATTCTTTCCATATGTCCAAACCATCCTAATGATCCTTTCATTATTTTGTTCATGACACCATCATTCGCACCGCATTCACTTATTATATTTTCATTCGACACTATCATTCACAGAGTATCCACACATTCGTCTAAGAGATCTCATTTCTACTGCATTTATTCTACTTTGATCCTTCTTTTGCCAGTTCTATGCTTCGCTATTACATTAATATCATGATATTATTGTGTCCATAAATGTGAAGGCACGGGATTGATAATTGTAATTAAAGTAACCGGATGCAGTCTGCACAAGACAAAGTGATATGGAAGAGAATGGAGGAGGTCTTTGTCCAGGAGTGGACGGAAATAGGCTGAGGAAAAAGAAGATGAAGTTTTTTTTATATTCTCTTTTCAAATTAACACATCAAATCCTTATTATGATACTATTGTAGTTTTCAATGATCATTTCGCAAGCCAAGAGATTTGTTGTCGTTGTCTTCTGTCACCTAACCTAACCTAAGATGGCAGTGCACAATGGTGTTCTTGTGCCGACCCTTATGTATGGAAGTGAAGCATGGAACTGGCAAAAGAAGGATGAAAGTAGAATAAATGCAGTAGAAATGAGATCTCTAAGACGAATGTGTGGCAAATCTGTATATGATAGAGTGACAAATGCAAGTATAAGAAGTGAATGTGGTGCGAATGAAAGTGTTATGAACAAAATAAGGAAAGGGTCATTAAGATGGTTTGGACACACGGAAAGAATGAGTGAGGACAGAATGGTAAAGAAGGTATATGTAAACGGCGTGAACGGAGCTAGAAATAGAGGAAGGCCGAAGAAAACGTGGCACGATCAAATCAATCAAATATTGAATGTCGGTCACGTGAGGAGTCGGAAAAATCGACGTGCGTGCATGACAAGATGTATGAATGTAGAGGAATCGAGAGACGTATGTCAGGACAGAACAGTGTGGCGTTCCATACTTTCTGCCTACCCCTCCGGGGAGACGGCGTGATGGTAAGTTAGTTAGTTAGTTAGTCTTCTGTCACTCACAATAAAAACATCTTGCTCCCGCCAGGCCGCCTAATTAGACCAACAAGGGATCTCTCTCGTCACTAAATATTGAGACTGTCACGTGTCACTCACAATTCTCGTTTAATTTGAAGAGGTTCTAAATGAAACACAATATTCCAAGTGTTCTCTTCGTACTATCGTTTGAATTAGTATTATATATTCAAAGACTTAATTAATTTTGACATTTGATGAACAACTAAATATTGAACTCTTAACCGTCGCGTTGCCATGTGGTCAATTGAGTTTTCACTGCCAATTTAAAGTTGATTTTCTTAAAACCTATGAACCCTAATATTATAAAAAAAATTGTAATCCTCCATTGAAGTGTTCTCAATATTTCGTAATAAAAAAAAAGCAAAAAATTACTTCCTTCATCCCAAAAAAAAAAATTTTTTAAGACTGCCCTCACCTTCATTCGTGTTAAGGTAGAATTTGTTTTGCTAATATTTACAACTTTATCAAAAGTGACAAATACTTACTCGCTGTTTTGAACGTATTATAAATTATATGTTTGGCCTTTTCTCATAGGTACGATTGTGGACGGAAACGCAGCACGCAACTTAATAATGTCAGAACTGTGAAAATATTAACACTTTACCGAAAGGGACAAATATTAATACGTACTCGTTGTCTTGAACGTACTATTCATTTTGCCTGGGTGCCTTTATCATACATAAAATTAAAGCGCCACGGCCGCGGCGCGGCGCGGCGGGGCGAGACAAGTTCATACTTGGTGTCAGTTGCTCATATGCTGTGACGCATTCCATATCAGAAATCGCATGGTTCCAGAAAAAAATTAATAATGATATGTTTTTCAAATAATCCATGTATGTTATAGATATCGATCTATTCCTAATGAAATTCCCTACAAGATGACATAAATTAAATTTTGATTAATAGAGTCATATGCTTGATATTTAGATAAAGTTAGCGGTAAACTGAATTGACCACATGGGAGCGAGCGTTTTGTTTTGAACACGGTACGTTAAGGGTTTTAAAAGAAAGTTCTCAAAAGTAGAATATTAATATTGTTAAATGAACTATGAAAACGTTAATGTTGAATTGGTACCAGAATATGACAGCGAGCTGCCGAAACCGATCGAAACCATAAAACCAAGTAGAATTGAACTGAATATGTGTTATAAAGGAATTTTGAAATTGTAATAAATGTAGAAGATATGAACTCCGCCAGAGAATGATCAAATGCTATGTGTGGTCTGTTTTATTGAATGGATGTGAAACGTGGACCTTAAAAGTCAACTCAATGAACAGACTGGAAGCATTTGAAATGTAACTCTATCGCCGAATGCTCAGAATTCCCTGGACAGACATGGTTACCAAGACCGAAGTCCTGAGGCGAGCTAGAGTTGACAGGGAGCTGTTATCAACTATCAAGGTTCGGATGAGTCATGTACTGCGTGGGGAAAGTACCAACTTCTCAAACTGATATCGGAGAGGAAAAATTTCGGGACGCCGAAGGCCCGGGAGGAGACAGATGTACTGGCTGCGAAACATGAGGGAGTGGACCGGCATTCGAAGTGTGGAGGAGCTGTTCCGAGCGGCGCAGGACAAGAAGAATAATAAATGAGGTCTCTTAGACAAAATGTAGTAAATCTGTAAGCGATTGAGTGTTAAATGCAAATATGTATAGGAAGTGAATGCAGTGCGAATCAAAGTGTTATAAGATGATTTAGATACATGAAATGAATGAATGAAGAAAGAATGGTGTAAACAAAGTAAATGTGACAATAAATAGAGGAAACCTAGGAAAACGTGGTACGATCAAATCGGAGGAATCGACGTGCGTGCATGATATGATGCGTAGATCGTAAATGCATTCATTCTTAGAATGCTGAGGGAATGTGAGAGGTATAAGTATGTCGGAAACGTAGTAAGATCAAATCATTTAAATATATTTTTACATAAACATAAGGAATTAACACTGTGGAATTCCATAATGATGAATTTTTTTATGAATTAAAACACTGTTTTTTCCACTTTTGAGTTTATTTTTCTCGGCATGTTTCGAAGGCTTACACCTTTATCATCGGTAGAACGATATAAACTGGAAGTGGAAAAGTAGAATAGTTGAAAAAACAGTGTTTTTATTCATAAAAAAATATATATATATTTAATATCGGCCTCGCGAGGAGTTGAAGAAATCGAATGCGTACATGACACAATGTATGAATATTGAGAAATCAAGAGAAGTATGTCAGGATAGAACAGTTTGGCGGTCCATGCTTTCTGCCTACCTCTTTAGAGAGACGGCGTGATGCTTAGTTAGTTAGTTAATTTAGCTTTTTTCAAAGATTGCTTGTACCATCCCGGTTAACAAATAGTAATACAACAAGAAAACAGGGATCCTATCAAATAAGATTTTGAACCCATCAGTGTTAATTTGATGCGAATAGTTCACATACGCTCAGCCATTTGAGCACTCGCCCGGAATGTTAATGGTAAGATTTCGATTTTCTCTCTTATTTTGCTATTTTAGAGGGCTTTTGTATCGAGCGTCTATTATCTTGTTTTTTATAGTACGTTATTTTCAAGTGTTATCTACAGAATACTTTTTTTCTTGGGGTCTCTTTATTTTAAAATGTTAATGAATAAACTTTGTTTTTGTATCATAATTGTATTTTTTTTTACATTTAGCAAATAATTTTCAAAAATTAGAGAAATTAGAAAATTGAGAAATTTCAAAGGCCAAAAAATGTAAACTAAATGTTATAAATAACGAAATTCCTTCTTATTCTCCATTAGTATATAGTACATTAAAAACTTTTCCCCTGTACAATCTAGCTAAAAAATAATAATACTACCGTCAACTTTTGTCACTTCCCTATTAATGTAATCTATATAGGTACTTCCTGTTATTGTTTATCGTTTTTAATTTATTATGTTTCATCGTTTTGGACTCTATACTATGTGTAATTCTTCCTTCTAATTACTGCGTTATTATTATTATTATTATTTTATTATTATATTTTCTCCTTTTAATATTTTCTCCTATAATAACTAACCGTTCTTTTAATTAAAATATTTAGGTACCTAACTCAATTTCAGCAAGAATTTCAAAATTATATTAAAGAAATTATTCAAATTGAGATAGGAACAAATACACATAAAGATTCGAAAAATCACGAAAATTTGACATTTGACATATTATTGTAACACCTGATGATGTCCACGTTGGTTGACGAAACAGCTGTCGCGTAAAATAAAATACAATTGTGATACAAAAAACATAGTTTATTCATTAACAGTTTAAAATGTTAAGGTCATCATAGTGTTTCGGCCAAAACAATGGACTACTCTATTTTTTAATTTAATAGAATCAAACAAACGTTTCTATATATAATGCGAAAGAAAACAGAATTTCAAAATATGATTTTTTTATTTATTTGATACTACTTGACTCTTTTCGTATACTTTTTGATGATTTAATTCCAAAATCATCGATCTTGCACCTTATGCTAGTCAGAACATTATCCATTAGACGTTGTCTAGGCCATCCTGGATGTCATACTCCGGGTGGTCATGGAACGGTGCCTAATCCATGCTAGGCGACTGTCTCTCACTGTGCTAGGTATAAGGGACTGCTGGGCACGGATATCTTTGTTGGTCTTATGCCTCCAAGATCCCGCCGCAACACCAGATCTGGGTCCCAGGATCATATTTAGAAACCTATTGTAACCTGTACAATTTTTGTTGTACAATATGAGTCTACAATTAAGAGCCTTTTGTCACCACTGGCTCGATGATGGTGTAATTCACGAACAACATAACACTTTAGCAAGTATTAGCAAGTATAGCACTATCCCATAAAAAAAATTGCACGTAATAAAAAATAAGTTTTCCTCTTTTTCTGAGTTCTTAAGGGATTGGGTTCTAGATGTTGATTCCCACCTGTCTATCTATCGTTTTAGTGGTCTGACCGTTGGGCGTCTATCTTGGGATTGTACTACAATACAATGAGAGGAAGTCATGATGGATCCATTATTCTCACGTGTGCATACTAATATCATCTCATTTGCCTTCCCCACCTAACGGCATCTTCTTATTCTTCTTCTTATTTTAATAGATCTGACGTCTCGTCATCCGACAGAAATCATATCTCGTCGGATGATGAGATCCAGCTGTCCCTCCATCTCTTAGGCGGTCTTCCAGGTGGGCGGTGTCCGGAGGGGATTTCATAAGCGGCTGTATATGCAAGTCTGTCACCATCCATTCGGGCTACATGGTCCCTCCGGTATCTTCTTCTGGATTCACTCCACTGAACGATATCCTCTATTTCGCAAGTTTTTCTTATGTCTACGTTGCGGACATTGATCTTAGGACCTTCTGTCGATACGCATGTGCTAGTTCTTCCAGACCAGATTCTTTATCGACATCTTCGACTTTGTATATTTCCTTTTCCTTGAGTTCCTTCTGATATGCTTTTGAGTGTCTTATTTTTTGACTCTCTGAGCGCGTTTTTTTGTAATCTTGGTGTCCGCCCTGCACGAATGCTACAATCTAAGTATTAATTTTATCTCAATAGAGACGAAAATGCAAACCGTAAACTGAATATGGTGATCGAGGTGTTTACAGGACTTATGACCTGTCATTGTTTGGGTTAAGCGCACGCTTTATGTAATTACAACATTTCCCATTCCACCTTTCTTATGACCACCATGTCTGACAAATTTTTGGAAGTTGTATATATGTTAATATCCAACACCACAATTCACATGTCAGTTTCAATTTACAGACCAGCGCCATCCATGAAGATTATATTTGAGCATTAAGCAGAAGATCTTTATAACGTAATGTGAAAGGCTACCGCCATTAACGCACTGCTAGATAACGCCTGGAAATGTCACTCTAATTCATATGCTAACTTGGACCAGTTTTCTCAACAGTTCAGACAATCTAAGTTATGCAACGAATCAACTTTAGAGCTTGCCTTCCATCGCGCGAGTCTCACGCATATTTTTAAGAGAAGAGAGTATAAAAATATACTAAAATAGTGCCAGCACATAGCTTTTCACAAAGCTTCGAGGTCAGAAAAACACGATACCCTTCAGGAGTCGCAGGTACATTAGAAAGTGCGGATTCCAACCTGCTAGGCGAAGTCGAAATTCGAGTCGAAAGCGAACTTTTGAGCGTGCTAAGCGCCCGGACTTATTCGGGAGAAAATTGCTCGAATTGTTAGGTGATTTATTAGGTTTGGATATTCGAAACTTCGCAGAAAGTTGTCGGGTTAGATTAGATCGCGTTTGCGGAGGAATTAATCCCCAAGACCCTTAAATTAATTCACCGATTTCGTTTATGACGGTATTCATTTTAAATGTTCATAATAACTATAATTATTTCTTTTTTATCGTTCGCAAACATTACTGCAGAGTTTTTACCACATTTGAAATCATTCCGTGTTTTGTAATAATATTTGATTTACTTTAACAAACAAGAAAGATGCGACACACCTAATACATGGCTACAAAAAGAGTAATAAGGACTCGTTCTATAATTTAATTCCAAAGACATGTTTAATTATCCATGAAATCAAAAATGGTCGTTCACAAAGGAGTTCTAGTTCCAACTTTTATTTATGGAAGTAAAGTATGAAACTGGAAGAAGAAGGATGAGAGCAGAATAAATGCGGTGAAAGCAGAATAAAGTGGTTCTGTGATATGGAGTCGTCACGAGGCGAGATGTTCCGTTATGCTGGAGAGGGTTCAGAAAAAATTTCTGAGGTATATCTACATGAGGGAGTATGGTAGTTATCCGTGGCTCTATCCCACTGCATTTCTTTTGGGAATGCTCGGAACCAATTCTCTACAGCTTCGAAGAGATGGACATCTAATAACCCATTTCTTTAGATTGATCAGGGAATACTTAAGCAGGGAGAACTAGGCCGTGCTAGAGGGTGTTGGTCTTTTTGTCCTTGATAGATTTCTCCGAAGAAGGGTTGGGGCAGGCAACAAAGTGAATGGTGCACTTAAAGTTGTCATCGCAAACAAAAACCTATCCAAAAAAGCTAGAATGGCAGTGCACAATGGTGTTCTTCTACCGACCCTTATGTATGGAAGCGAAGCATGGAACTGGCCAAAGAAGGATGAAAGTAGAATAAATGCAGTAGAAATGAGATCTCTTAGACGAATGTGTGGATATTCTGTGTATGATAGAGTATCGAATGAATATATAAGAAGTGAATGCGGTGCGAATGATGGTGTCATGAACAAAATAATGAAAGGATCATTAAGATGGTTTGGACATATGGAAAGAATGAATGAAGAAAGAATGGTAAAAAAATTATATATTAATGATGTAAATGGAACCAGAAATAGAGGAAGACCGAGGAAAACGTGGCACGATCAAATATTGAATGTCGGCCATGTGAGGAGTCAGAGAAATCGACGCGCGTGCATGACACGATGTATGAATGTTGAGGAAGCGAGAGAAATATGTCAGGAAAGAAAGGTGTGGCAGTCCATTCTTTCTGCCTACCCCTTCGGGGAGACGGCGTGATGGTTAGTTAGTTAGTTTTAGATTTCTCCGACAGCGACAGCACAGATTGTTTTACCTACCGGCCGCCAGAACCAATCTGCCTTTGGTGACACCGGTGGGAAGGGCAATTCGTCTGCTGATCGCGGTCTCCTCGGAGAATGACGTCTTTCATATTAGTGAAAGTACGCTCAGGGGACAAATACTCTTGACTTTAGAAAGTATCTTGCCTTCCTAATGTCGAACCATCACTAATGCGTTCCTGGTATTATGTTGTACCTATGTATATAATATTTGACCTGTACTCAATAAATGCCTTAAAAATTTATGCTGTTTATAATGTCTTTTGAGTAAATAAACTGAATTGATTTGATTGAATGATGGAATAAAGTCTCGTTCTATAATTTTATTCCAAAGACATGTTTACTTATCCATGAAAGCAAAAATGGTCGTTCACAATGAAGTTATAGTTCCAACCTTTATTTATGCCGAATAAGGATGAGAGTAGAATAAATGCGGTGAGATGAGATCTCTAAGACGTATGTTTAGTAAAACGATATATGACAGTATTTCAAATGCTGATATTAGGAAGGAATGAACAGCGGAAGATTGTATTATGAACAAAATAATGAAATGATCGCTGCCTTGGTTTGGTTACATGGAATGCTTTGATAAAGAATGGTTTGGACATATGGAAAAAATGAATGTAGAAAGAATGGTAAAAAATATATGTTAACGATGTTAATCGAACTAGAAATAGAGAATGACCGAGGAAAACGTGGCACGATCAAATAAATCAAATATTGAATGTCGGCCACGTGAGAAATCGACGTTGAGGAAGTGTGACAGTCCATTCTTTCTGCCTACCCCTTCGGGGAGACGGCGTGATGGCTAGTTAGTTAGTTACTTTTTTATTTATTGTTACGCCTCCAAAATGAAAAATAAGAACTTGAAAACTTTTAATTAAACATTTGTTGGTATCGGAAAGAGAATAAATTATTTCACTTCAGTTCTTTATTAAAAGAATCTTTGGGTGGACTGCCAACTTTATAAATAAGTCAAGGAAATTATTTGTTTTAATAACAAACTTGTTCAATCATTAATCTAGAGTTTACGCAAAAAGTATTTGATTGAAAACGTGTTTTTTCCGTCTGACGTCATCCAATTATCTGTAACTATTCCCATGAAAATTAATAGAAAATTAAAAATTTAAAGAAAAAAGTAGAAATATTATTTTTCAGTCAACATCAGCCATCATTTCGAAGACGTTTATCCTACTTACATCCTTCTTCTTCCAGCTCTAAGTGTTAGGACTAGAACTTTCTGAATCTTTAACAGCGTCAGCACAGACCGTTTGATAAAACTAGGAGAAATCCCAGCATGCAGAACAAATCTGCCTCTGGTGATGCCGGTAGGGAGAGCAATCAAACTGCTGAACAAGATCGCTTCGAAGATCGACGTCTTTCATATTCGTGAACGTACGTTCAGAAGACAAATACTCTTGACTTTGGAGAGTAACTTGTATTCCTAATGTCGAACCATCTCTCATGCGTTCCTGGTATTATATATTTATTATGTCTTACCTGTTCTCAATATTATAATTATTATTATTATTTTGTTGAATCGCTTTCAAATCATGACAACATGAGCCAAATCGATGTAAATGGTATTATAGCTATCCTAGTGATTCTCGTGACATGTGATAGGTAGCTAATCTATCGCCATTTTATTGTCACGTAAGTTCTACACAAGACCAAAGACAGTCTGAAAATCACACTGCCCTCGCCGGGATTCGAGCCCTGAACCTTCGGGTTGGCAGTCAATGCACTTACCACTCGGCCACGAAGGTCGTCTACCTAAAATTATAATTGATGTTTGTAATATCTTTTGAGAAAATAAACGTGTACTTTCATCTTTGCTTTCGTGGATATATTTCTATTTGCAGATAAACGAATTCGTTATTACTATAAATACGAATACAAACGTCTGTTTTCTAGAAGTTAAATTATATTTTATGGTAATGACATGTTTCGCCTTTCTAAATCATGATCGAATATTTAATCAATTGATTACGCCTTAGAAAAGGTCCATTAATTAATTCCCTAAAACTGTAATAAAACTTTTTGAATAACGTTGCTTTCATTCGTATTAAATATTTGATATGGAGTTTTGTATTATTTCTTCTATGTTCACCATACTTTGTGCTGTAGATGTTATATGTATACTTTATTTTTATTTTTATATACTTTGTATGCAATACTCACTTTTTAAACAAATTAAAATTATTCACTGTTAAATTAAATTAATAAAAAAAACACTGTTTTAATATCAATAATTGAGATTTTATTGTAACACCTGACGATGGTAACATCGGTTACCGAAACAGCTGTCCCTACGATTTTAAAAAAAATAAACTCAATTTTTGATATGAAAACAGTGAATAATGTTTTAATTTAACAGTGAATAATGTTAAAATATTAAAGTGTTTCAGCCAAAACAATAGACTATTTAATAATTTTATCAGTAATAAATTATAGATTTTTTAACGATAACTGTTATTTCGCCAATAGTTTACTGCAAACTTTATGAAATAACTGTAATTGTGAGTTTTCCGTTAAAACGGCAAACTGGAAAATACTGAAAATTAAATTGCAGATCAAAATTTATTGCCAGGAAATAAACGACGGATGGCATTTCTATTGCAGCGGTAGTGAGGAGACAGTTTTATACTTTTCTTTGGTCGCTCGATATTTACGACGGTGTAAATCCTCGCGAGACAGTCAACTGGCGTGAAATACTAAAATCCTGCTCTAATCTATTAAAATACATTATATTACAGTCCATTCTTATATGGACAAGTGTATGAAAGAGCTGAAAGGGTTGGATGTATGTGCCAAAATGAGCGGAGTGTCAGTAAACTGTATCTTGTATGCGGATGACGCTATTCTTCTTGCAGACAACGAGCATGAACAAAAAGTCCTGGTGAATTGTATGTATGAGCAGTGGCGGTATTCTCATAGAAGCCCAGAAGCCCGGCTTGCGTAAGAAATTTTGTATCAAAACCTCTTCTGGCTTATAGAGGTTCAGGTCTTGTGGCTATTCCTCTTAAGTATGGTGGGGACATAGTTGGAAGGTGATTTGATGGGTTGTTGGTTTATGCGGGGGCATGATTACTTAGATTTTGGGGTTTTGATTCAAAATTTCTTACGCAAGCCGGGCTTCTGGGCTTCTATGAAAGTACCGCCACTGTGTATGAGGTATGCATGCGAAATGATCTGACGATGAATGTTAATCATATTATGTCCAAGGTTTTGATTTTTGAAAAAGAAGAAATCATGACAGTCTGCTACATTAGCGTGAATGGTGAAAATTCGGAGCAAGTAGTTGAGTTCGTGCATTTAGGTAGTATGTTGACAAGAGGTGGGCGAGTGGAGAGGGATATTGAAAGAAGGGTTGGGGCAGGCAACAAAGTGAATGGTGCACTTAAAGTTGTCATCGCAAACAAAAATCTATCCAAAAAGCTAGAATGGCAGTGCACAATGGTGTTCTTCTACCGACTCTTATGTATGGAAGCGAAGCATGGAACTGGCAAAAGAAAGATGAAAGTAGAATAAATGCAGTAGAAATGATATCTCTTAGACGAATGTGTGGATACTCTGTGTATGATAGAGTGTCATATGAAAATATAATAAGTGAATGCGGTGCGAATGATGGTGTTATGAACAAAATAATGAAAGGATCATTAAGATGGTTTGAACATGTAGAAAGAATGAATGAAGAAAGAATGGTAAAAAAATTATATGTTAACGATTTAAATAACGATGTAAAGACCGAGGAAAATGTGGCATGATCAAATAAATCAAATATTGAATGTTGGCCACGTGAGGAGTCAGAAAAATCGACGCGCGTGTATGACACGATGTACGAATGTTGAAGAATCGAGAGAAATATGTCAGGATAGAAAAGTGTGGCCATTCTTTCTTCCTAGCCCTTTGGCGAAACGGCGTGATGGTTAGTTTGTTAGTTATTAAATATTAGTAGAGGGTCACGATAATGAATATTTCCGGATTAAAAGAATTTAATCTTTCTAAATTGATTACGTGAATTCATTGATTTTAAATCCTATTTTAGGCGAATTTTAAATTTATACAAAAAATCATTTTATGCGTCATCAAACTCATGATCTCGTATAATATAATTAATAATAAACTCGTATAGTATAATATAAACTCGTATAGTATAACAAATACAAGAAGAAATATAATTAATAAGCTGTAAATACACAATAATAATCAAATTGGTCATTAATGACATATAGGTACGTCTTTACCAAAATGCCACATAAATTTATTACAAAAATAATAATTACAAACGTCAATTTGAACACACAAGATAAAATTATTTAGTCTAATATAACGAACTGTCTGTATATCAGTGAAATAGTTAACAATTTATAAACGAATACAGGATCCACATTCGTCCAATTAGTGTCGATTCTCTGTTACAGCAAAGGCGTTCTACATCACAGAAGAAGGAGCAGAAGAAGGGACGGCGAGGTATTAAGAGCACTATATTAACGCAATTTAAAATACACTTCGCTTCGCAAAGCAAAGACACCCCAATTAACAGGCGCCGCATTCATAATAGACTTAATTAAACTCCAACACAGGAGGATATCTTTAAAAACCTTAAAGATAAACGTAGCATAGGTATTTCTTCTATATTCGCTTTCACTTTGTGTTGTGGATTCATATTTGAATAAATATAATTACACTTGGTGTTCTTCTTTATCAGCTTATCGCCGTCCACTCGTAGACGAATACCTCCTCCATGTCGATCTCTCCTGCGCACTCTGATTTCATAGCACCCCAGCGTATCGTTCCAGGTCATCCCACCACCTCATTTATGGTCTTCCTACTCTTCTTCTCGTGTCTCTCGGTCTCCAATTCAATAGTATTTTGGTCCATTTTTCGTCTGCAGCTCTAGTGACATGCTCTGCCCATTTCCATTTTAAAGTCGTCATCCGGTGGATTACGTCTGTGACTCTTGTTTTATCCCTCACCGTTTCGTTCCTGACTCTATCTCTAAGGGACAGACCTAGCATGGCTCTCTCCATCGCTCGCTGCATGACTATTAGTATCTCTGCACTGTGCTTTGTCAGAGTGGCAGTTTCAAGACCATATGTACTTACTACACTTGGTATTACAACATTTTAATTCACTAAACACAGACATATTTCGGTTATATTATAACATTTTGTTATTTAATTTTGCGGCATGTCCAACGATGTTGACTGACAAGTCTGAAGAAATGAGTAAGTTTACACCCGTCCCTCCTTATCTGTAAATTATTGGTCCCCAGCATGCCCAATAGAGATGCCCAAGAGGAATGATATTGTGCGGATGGCGGGAAGAGCCTGGAGAACACTGGTAAGAGACCGAGAGGGATGATGTGGGGGTGGAGAGGCTTACATCCAGCAGTGGATGGAGACAAGCTGACCAAGATGTTATAACCAAAACATTAAGTTAAATTCTACATCTTGGAGGCTATCCATCTTTATGTTCCGGATGGATATCTTCGACAGCGTCAGCACAGACTGATTTATCTCTCAGCAAGCAGAATCAACTTGCCTCTGGTGATGCCTGATGAACATGTTCGGAGATCGACGTCTTTCATATTCGTGAAAATATGTTCAGAAGACAAATACTCTTGACTTTGGAGAGTAATATGTATTCCTAATGTCGAACCATCTCTCATGCGTTCCTGGTATTTTATATTGATTATATTTTACCTGTTCTCAATATTACAATAATTATTATTATTCTGATGAATCGCTATTTACATCATGACAGCATGAGCCAAATCGGTGTAAATGGTATTATAGTTATCATAGTGATTCTCGTGACATGTGATAGGTAGCTAATCTATAGCCATTTTATTGTCACGTGAATTCTACACCAGACCAATGACAGTGTGACAATCACACTATCATCGCCGGGAATTAAACCCGAGACCTTCTGTATGAAAGTCAGAGATCTTACCACTCTTCTACGAAGATCGTCAACGTCATACTTCTCTTGTTTCTTCAACATTCAAACATCGTGTCATGCAGGCACGTTGAACTTAAAAATATTATAAAAATAAGGCAATATTTGAGTTCTTTTCAAATCACACGTGATAAAATGCTAACTAATCAAAACGAAATTGTATCTTAGAGGTGTCTGCATCCCTTGAGGGAATCGGGAGAACTCGTGTTTTAACTTACTTATCACGTTCTCGGGACTCGTCTGATTGGTCTGGAAGTAACCTCGCAAATTAATCCCAGAATTAAAACGTTCTTTCCAGACAGGTCTATTAGCTTTGTACACGGCTGTGGTAAGGTATAAAGCTCCAGTATACGAAAGGCAACAGCTTATTTATTGAAGGCTCTATAACTCGTAATTAGCACTGGACAAAATGTATTATGAAAATATTTATGTGTAAGAATGTATTACGAAACACACGACTCAAAAGAGGTTCAAAACATTTATTACAAAATATAAGTTAAAGTATAATTAGTGATCAAGTAAACCAGAACTAAGATCTTAAAATGTTCTTCTTCTTCCTTATTGTAGACCTATGTGGTCTGTTCTCCAGAGTGTTGCTCCTCCTGTGAGGTAGATTCCCAGCAGTCTTTCCATCTTTTAGAAAGTCTTCCACGAGGACGAGTCCCGTGAGGTTGATTATGCAATGCAATATAGGGAAGTCTGGTGGTGTCCATTCTTTGAACATGACCGTACCAGTTCATTTTTCGCTGTCTGCTCCATCTTATAATATCCTCAACCTTACATATCTCTCTTATTCTGGTGTTCCTCAGGCGATCCCCCAGTGTTTTGCCTGCTATCGTCCTCAGTGTCTTCATTTCGGAAGTTCTCAAACTTTGTTTGGTCCTTACTGCGTCTGCCCATGCTTCGACGCCATGTGTTATTAATAAAATTTTAATTCTAATAAAAACGCGGAAGCATGTACAATTTCATAAAAAAAATTTATCAAATCAAATCAGTTTATTATCTCTTAAGATATTACAAACAACAATTATAGTTTAAGGCATCTATTGGTAATAGGTAAAATATAATAAATATATAATTCCAGGAACGCATGAGATATGGTTTGACATAAAGAATACAAGATACTCTCCAAAGTCAAGAATATTTGTCTTCTGAACGTAATTTCACGAATATGAAAGACATCAATCTCTGAAGCGATCATATTCAGCAGTTTGATTGCTCTCCTCATCGACATCACCAGAGATTTTTTTTTTTCAGTTTTTTCCGACTTCAAATATGGCCGCTTTTCAGTATTTGATATATAATATTTAGTCATGTCAACCTTTCCTTGGTCTTCTACAACTTCTCTTTTCCACTCAGAATGTTTGTACACAACATTATAACCATTTTTCTCTCGTCCATTCGTTCCATATGTCCAAACCATCTTAGGGACCTTTTTAAAGTTTTATTTAAGATGCAATAATTTGCCTAACATTTCTTACTTATTTTGTCGTTCGGTATTCTATAAGATATGGTTTTCCCGCACATTATTCTCAGTGATCTCATTTCCACGGCATTTATCTTACTTTCATCCTTTTTTGCCAGCTCCAAGATTTACTTCTATACATAAGGGTACTTCCATACGCGATTTAACTTTAAGCTTTTTTAGTTTGAGTACTCTATCGTACTCAAGTAAAGATTTATATAACAGAATTAAATTCCTATAAATGTAATTCATCGTTCTGGCAAATAATTCTCTGAAGATGAATTGCGGTCCGAGCCGGGAGGGAACACATCTTATTTACAGGCTTACGCCTCCCCACAGTGTCTGTAGATCTGATCAGCCGCGCCTAACACCTGTAACCACCCCTAGGTACACTGGAGTAATCGCGTACGACCCAAAGCGTACATATAGTGTACCACAAGAATCAGCGACGTACTGTGAAATTATTCAGATAAAAACATTGTTTAATTTGAAAGAGCTGAAATGGTTGGATCTTCTTCTTCTTCTTCTTCCTCAGCCTATTCCCGTTTCCCGTCCACTCCTGGACACAGGTCTCCTCCATTTGCCTGTCATTCTGTCCTGTGCAGACTGCATCCAGGTTATTCCCAAGTGTCTGTTTAGATCATCATTCCACCGTAGTTGCAGTCGCCCTGCACTTCTCTTCGCCGTCCACCGTCTCCAAGTCAGCATTCTTCTTGTCCATTTTTCATCTAAGCTTCTGGCTACGTGATCCGCCCTTAGCCATTTTAGAGTCGCCACCCGGTGGATGATGTCACTGACCTTTGTTTTTTCTCTCACCGTATAGTTTCTGACTCTATCTCCTAGGATTATTCCTAACCTGGCTCTTTCCATGGCTCTTTGGGTCACTTGTAGTTTCTCGGCACTTTTTTGGACAGTGTAACAGTTTCAAGACCATAAGTACCAACTGGCAAAACGCAGGCTTCATAGACTTTTCGTTTCAGGTTGATCGGTATTTTCCGGTTTTTAAGGATGTAGCTCAGGTTTCCGAAAGCTGCCCAGCTTAGTCCAATTCTTCGTTTTAGCTCTGCGGTTTGGTTATCTCGGCCCAATTGAATATTGTGTCCCAGGTTGCAGAAATGGTTGTATGTAGGTGCCAAAATGAGCGGAGTGTTAGTAAGATGTCTCTTGCATGCGGATGACGCTGTCCTACTTGCAAACAACAAGCATGAACTGCAAGTCCTCGTGAATAGTATGTATGAGGTTTGCATGCGAAATGATCTGATGATGAATGTGAATAAGTCCAAGGTAATGATTTTCGAAAAAAAAGTAATCTATACAGTCTTCTACATTAACGTGAATGGTGACAATTTGGAGCAAGTAGATGAGTTCGTGTATTTGGGTAGTATGTTTAAAAAAGAAGGGCGAGTGGAGAGGGATATTGAAAGAAGGGTTGCGGTAGACAACAAGGTGAACGGTGCACTTAAAGTTATTATCGCAAACAAAACCCTATTTAAAAATGCTAAAATGGCAGCGCAAAATGGAAGCCCTTATGCATGGAAGCGAAGCATGGAACTAGCAAAAGAAGAATGAAAGTAAAAGAATGCAGTAGAAATGAGATCTCTTAGATGAATGTGTAGTAAAAATCTCTCAGTGTATAAAAGAAAAATTGTGATATTATAACAGTGTTTTAAATTTTAACAGAAACTATAAATAATAATCAGTGAATAAAAAATACATTTTAACTTGTAACTTAATGTTTGGATCAAGGTTTGCCGTGAAGTCAATAGAATACACATATTGTGGTTCTAAAACATTTGTAAATAGACTTATTAATATTATTTCTAGGGATCTTGCATTATAATTTTTAAAAATATAATCATTATCATAAGATCGCTTTCGTTGCAAAGTGGCAACAGCTATGACTGTCACACAAGATCCGGGCTCGATTCCCAACGATGACAGTGTGAAAAAAAATCATGTTGTCTTTGGTCTGGTAGAATTCACGTGATTATAAAATCGGCGATGGACTAGCTACCTATCACATATCATGAGATTCGATAGTTGAAAAATTGTATACAGTAATTTGGTTCAAATAACCTGAATTATACACACACGTGGAAAGCAACGGGAAACGTAGATGCCCAAGTGGCATCCCAAGAACTAACAAAAGAAAACTTACCCTGGGATAAAAAATAAAAACAAACAACGTAATGATTCGTATATAGTTAGAAAGCCGAAACACCGCCACACGGTAACAGCTCGGAGCAGCTTCACGCGTGCAATTTTAATAAATGAGAAAAGAGCTCCAAACTAAGCCGCTCCGGTCGGGCCACGGACGACCAAAGCACGCAACCACAGAGCGAAGAGGCACACCCACTACCGGCCAACGAGCGCCGTGCACCAATGGGAGCACATAGAGATCTGTGCATCAATTGGAGCACAGATCAGAACCCCTTGGATAGACGGGCTTGCCTATATAACGGCGAGTACCTTCGTCATTCGGCATGTGAGCTTGGCGAGGCAATTCGAAAGGAACACAGGAACACAGATTGAGCTACATCCCTCCGGAACTACTACGCTGTCTGCACGCTGCTCGTATCACGCCCTGCACTACTGACTGCTCCATCACCCGGAGGAACTTCTGCCGGTACCTCACCGCTGGACAGGACGATAGATACAAGGACCATATACTGCGTATACATTGCCGACTGCTTGTCGCAACTTCAATTAACTGTGTCAAAAGGAACGTTCGTTTCATTGGTCACCCGGATTGATTCCTATCAATAATAATTTCCTGTAGTAGACATGGATGAAATCAATTTATAAAGTGATTTGTGAAAAATTTAACCGGGCGTCACTGTCTGAAGATGTAACATTGAAACCATCATACGGGGATTGTACGGTGGTGTTACGTAAGTGATTTGGTGTCTACCTATTCACACGCGTTACATTAAGGATCAAATTAAATAATTTTATCAGACGCAGACGATAACGATTACGTACAGATAACTAAAAGATTGAATTTGTATATCAATATGTATAATATATTATATAACATTCAATGAATTCTGAAAAATAAATTGGATCTTTGATAAATGATTGAAAAAATTGCTTTTTACTGTTTCTTAAGTAATGCTCTTCAAAAATTCATATAACAATACATAAAACAGATATTTTCTCATAAGTGTATACATTTATACGCTTGGTAAATATATGTATGTTATCTGAGATCTTTGGAATCATAAATCATCATATACTACTCTAAATATTGAGTTTATAACACTCTCCGAAACGTCGATCGAAGAGGAAACCAAGGTACACGGATTTACCCAAGATCTTTTCCCGTTTTCTTATCTTGTTTTATTATACAGTTTTTTTTTTAATTTGTTAAATTACGAAAATATAAATTAGAGTATTTTTACAAAATTTTCGTTTTTTTTTTAAATATATAAAAATACTTATACCAACGATTGATATCAATGATATTTGTATTTATTTAACAATCTACAATATGAACAGTAAATAGCTCAATATTATATAAGAAGGAATCTGGTCATGTCCAGGCTTGAAAAAAAGTCCCCTGATTAAGGAGCCAAACCTTTTTACCACTAGACCAGTGTTCCGCAAACAGTGTGCCGCGGCACACTGGTGTGCCATGAGCCGGATCAAGTGTGGCGCGGCCAAACACATAAAAAAAAATATTTAGTCGGAACGTTGGTGACTAACTAACTAACCATCACGCCGTCTCCCCGAAGGGGTAGGCAGAAAGAATGGACTGCCACACTTTTCTTTCCTGACATATTTCTCTCGCTTCCTCAACATTCATAACATCGTGTCATGTACTTCTCTGTTGGTGACCATTTTTTATGTTTTTTTAGACTATGTATTCAGCTTTTTCGTGAAGAGGTCCCCGCCGATTTCTACTGGCTGGAAGTTGTGGCAAAAGGCGCCTACGTCTACAACCGAATTTTAGCTTTTGTTGTGCCGCGGAATTCTAGGAAGAACTTAGGTGTGTCGTAGGTGAGAAAACTTTGCGGAACACTGCACTAGATCACCACACGATTAGTAGATTTAATTTATTCCACACATTCTCCTTATTTTTTTCGACAGATTTTGCTAGCTCGCTGCCATCTTTTAGTGAAATCGTCATTTTTATAAATTAAAACACTGTTTTTTCCACTTTAAAGCTTATTTTTCTCGACATGTTTCGAAAGCTTTGCACCTTTATCATCGGGAGAATGATATAAACTACCCAACATTATAACAAAATCATTGTAAGAACCTAGGATCACATATTACACGTGTTAGTAAACATATGCAGAGTACCAGGGACAACATTACGAGATCAACGTGTTAAAATTTGAAAATGATTTTTTTAACGGAAATTTCTGAACGAAATAAATATTTATAAAATCTATATATTTGAATATATAAACCATTAATCATAATACTGGTTTCAAATGTTTCCAATCGCTGATTAAGCTGGTTTACACTTCATTGTTTCATAGAAATAATTAAATAAATAAAGTTTTTTGTACCTTGAGGTGGCTCTGTTTTATTATTCATAATTTCACATTCTATCCTCTTCGACTCCAAGTACTGGATGAGAGGGTCGTCTAAAGGTTCCATTTCTGAAAAAAAAAACACAGCTGTAGTATAATATAACAGACAGAATATTACAAAATGTCAAACACTATTAGATAAAAAATACTCTCAAAATTCCCTCAAGTCGCAAGTCATTTGAAGTATTATTTTCTTATTATACTGTTAAAATTTATGACACTGTAATAATATCACAATTTTTTATTCAATTTTTGAGTGACGCGATCAGGTGTTACAAACAAGATGAAAAACTTACTAGTTTATTAACTAACTAACTAACTAACTAACCATCACGCCGTCTCCCCGAAGGGGTAGGCAGAAAGAATGGACTGCCACACCTTTCTTTCCTGACATATTTCTCTCGCTTCCTCAACATTCATACATCGTGTCATGCACGCGCGTCGATTTCTCTGACTCCTCACATGGCCGACATTCAATATTTGATTTATTTGATCGTGCCACGTTTTCCATGGTCTTCCTCTATTTCTGGTTCCATTTACATCATTAACATATAATTTTTTTACCATTCTTTCTTCATTCTTTCCATATGTCCAAACCATCTTAATGATCCTTTCATTATTTTGTTCATGACACCATCATTCGCACCGCATTCACTTCTTATATTTCATTCGACACTCTATCATACACAGAGTATCTACACATTCGTCTAAGAGATCTCATTTCTACTGCATTTATTCTACTTTCTTCCTTCTTTTGCCAGTTCCATGCTTCGCTTCCATACATAAGGGTCGGTAGAAGAACACCATTGTGCACTGCCATTCTAGCTTTTTTGGATAGGTTTTTTGTTTGCGATGACAACTTTAAGTGCACCATTCACTTTGTTGCCTGCCCCAACCCTTCTTTCAATATCCCTCTCCACTCTCATCTCTTGTAAACATACTACCTAAATACACAAACTCAACTACTTGCTCCAAATTTTCACCATTCACGCTAATGTTGCAGACTGTCATGGTTTCTTCCTTTTCAAAAATCATTACCTTGGACTTGTTAACATTCATCATCAGATCATTTCGCATGCATACCTCATACATACAATTCACCAGGACTTGTAGTTCATGCTCGTTGTCAGCAAGTAGGACAGCGTCATCCACATACAAGAGACAGCTTACTGACACTCCGCTCATTTTGGCACCTACATCCAACCCTTTCAGCTCTCTCATACAATTGTCCATATACAGATTAAATAACCACGGGGACATTACGCAACCTTGTTTGACACCTTTATTGATATCAAACCAGGCTGTAAGATCTCCATTTACTCTGACACTAGCAGTGCTTTCCGTGTATAGCGACTTAATGGCCGTGATCAGTTTTGTACTTATTCCATATTCAGACAATATTTTCCACAACTTTTCTCTATTAACGTAATCATATGCTTTTTGTAAGTCGACAAATGCACAGAAAAGTTTGCGATTTTTGGCCAGAAACTTCTCTGTCAATGTACGAAGTTTATTTGTATTAATGTACTAGTTTATTACCCTATGAATAATAGCCGAGGCGCTTACAGGACTTATGACCTGTCATTGGTTGGGTTGAGCTCAACCAATGACAGGTCATAAGTCCTGTAAGCGCCTCGGCCACCACCTTCTGTTCCCAGAAAACAATTTGCATCTTCGTCTCTATTGAGATACAATTAATCCTTGTAAAATAAAAATAATTTATCCGCAATGGGTGAAATCCAGTATTTGTCTACAAGAATTTGTATACATTCAAAATGTTGTTGTACAAATATTAAATGTCGGCCACGTGAGGAGACGGAGAAATCGACGTGCTGGCATGACACGATTAATGAATATTAAGGAAGCGAGAGAAGTGTGCCAGGAAAGAAAATTTTGGCAGTCAATTATTTCTGCTTATCCCTGGTAGACGGCGTGATGGTTAGTTAGTTAGTTTAGTAATATTTTATAATCCAAGCACTGCAAATTATATATTAAGTAAAAGTTTTGATAAAAGTTTGACTTTGTAGAAGTATGCTCGTTTTAAATCGTATATTTATCTGATATGAATGGCATTTGAAATGAATTTCTCCAGTAAATCATCAGAGTTTCAAATAAGTTTTAAATTTGACACGCATATTAAATCACACGGTGTGTACGACAGAAGTGTGAAGAAGCAAGGTGAATAGTGTATCTTATAAAATAATACTCTTATAAAATATACTAAAACTGTTTTTAGGCAAAAATATCAAATTGAAAAATGAATCATTATTTACCATACGAATAGATGGCTTACTCTATAATCAATATGTATATTACTATTAGTACTTTTATTGACTGTGTATCATAGATACACAATGAACAACCAGCAATTAACACACGTATCTATGTACATACGATAAAGGATCTCGGAATCATCTATCGAATCGAATCAAGAGGATTTGTGAAATTGCACTGAGGATGTTTGGCTTCATCATTCGGACCGGAAGAGTTTTCAGAGATCCCAATGTGCTCAGAGTCCTATACAACGCATTGGTTCGGAGCAGACTCGAAAGTGGTTCTGTGATATGGAGTCATCACGTAGCGAGATATTCCGTTATGCTGGAGAGGGTTCAGAAAAAAATTCTGAGGTACTCTACATGAGGGAGTATGGTAGTAATGCGTGGCTCTATCCCACGGCATTTTTGTGAGAATGCTTGGAACCAATTCATTACAGCTTCGAAGAGATGGGCATCTCAATAGCTATTTCTTAAAATTAATCAGGGGATATTTCGAGAACTCGGCCGTGCTAGAGGATGTTGGTCTTTTTGTCGCTGATAGATTTATCCGACAGCGACAGCACAGATTGTCTTACCTACTGGCCACCCAAACCTCTGGTGACACCGGTGGGAAGAGCAATTAGTCTGCTGAACGCGGTCTCCTCGGAGATCGATGTCTTTCATATTAGTGAAGGTACGTTCAGAAGACAAATACCCTTCCTAATGTCAAACCATCTCTAATGCGTTCCTGGTACTATGTTGTATTTTTATAATATTTTATCTGTACTCAATAGATGCCTTAAACGTTTTCCTGTTTGTAATGTCTTTTGAGTTAATAAACTGATTTGATTGATTGATTTGATAATGCACCTACCCATAAAAATGTGATTTATAGGTAGGTGTTACTGATATTTGAACTATTGTTCTAATATATTTGATACAGGTTCTTTCTTCTAATGAAAAAATTTCTTAAATTTATTACGCAAAATATTAGAAATAATCCCTCTAATATATGAGAGTTCGTTTACTACTATTTTATACTTTTTACGACTAACTTAATTCACTTCTCGTTTCATGGCATGTTTTCTCAATTCGTGAGTTGGCACGCGTGGAATGTCCGGCCGTTATTTATCATTAATGCTCATTTCAACATGTCGCACTTCCGTAACAGGGTGCGCGCGCAGCTTTCAATTAAACTCTGCTGAACGAGAAAAAATATTATTTAAAAAAAATGTCTTTGACTTATTTATTGATTTAAGAACAATATTTTATATTATAATTTTATTTTAGAGGTTTGGTTTTTAAGCTGGCAACATTGTTTCTAGAGACCGTCAATTTGACAGTTGACATTTGATTTGTAATAAGTACGTTTTGTGACTTCAGAACAACGCTTAAAAATTGTGAAAATATATTTTGAAAATCATGATTCGGTTCGCCTAACTTAAGGAACGGAAGACCAAGGAACATTTTCGCACCATGTACATTCTAGTGGAAAATACGCATCCACAAAGACGACAATTGTCGAAAATTGGACTTCACGATTGCGCTTCATTCGACCTAGCCGTGGCGCTTATATGCCCGAAATCATATTTAAGCAATAATGGCATAAAATTGTCTATTAAATAAAGAAAATATCATAGACATAACATTATTTTAATGTTTTTTTTTCATTTTGAATATGTATTGTATACTTCTAAAAAACATCCTATTTTATTTCAATGATGCTATTGGTTATATTTCTGTGACTCATTTTTCACGTGTCAAATTGGAAAATGCTGTCATAAGGTGAAACACCCCGTCAAAGATAATAAATTAGATTATTTTTTTACGACAATTGACGGTGAAGCTAATTTACGAACACCGTATAATTAGAGATGTATATCTTAGTAATTTAATTTTATATTTTTGCCTAATTACTGAATTACGGCCAAGCACTGTGATTAAACTGTCAATTCAAGTAATATATTTCCAAAGTGGGACAAGGGAATCTTAGGCGAAGGTAATGAGTACCTCGCAATCTTCGAATATTTTTTTCTTTCATGCAACGTGACTGTGAAATTGGGTATTTGAATAAGTAACACCTTCTGTAATACTGGGAAATAAATATATTAACATAACGAAACCCCTCTTAACAAGCCTCGGATTAACCGGTCTTCGGATTAAACGACCTATCATTTAAGAGAAAATAGGACTCAAAAACATTTTTTTTGTAGTCGAACATATCTGAAGATGACAGCGAGCTGCCGCAACTGGCCGAAGACAAAAACATTAGTGGATTTAAACTAAATTTATACAATTGGCAGAAAACTATCGAAAACTGGTTTATTGTGGCAAAACACATCATTTAAATAAAACGATGTTTTTCACCATATAAAAATATATTAAACCTGCGTCAGGCCTATACTGACATGTACCATTGAGACCAGAGCGGATACCACAAGAACGAAGGCTAAAGTACGGGTGGCAGAGATGAGGACGCTGAGGATGATAGCAGGAAGGGCGATAGGGTGAGGAACACGGCCATCCGCGAGATCTGCAAGGTGGAGGATGTCGTGAGATGAGGCAGACAACGCAGAAGATACTGGAATGCGCACGTGCAGAGGATGGACCCCACCAGAATCCCACACGCTGTGGCGCATCAGATTCCTGCCGGCTGCCGTTCCCCCGGAAGACCGCTAAAGAGATGGAGAGATAGTTGGGAGTCAACCTCCCAAGAGAGGCCAGCCTGATTTCAGGAACAGACCAAAGGTCTATAAGGAGAAGAAGAAGAAGAAGAAGAATATGTTTTTCAACAACTTCCACTCTTGTCTTTATTTCGACAGCGACCGGTTTTGCCAGGCAATATATACAATGTTTGCTTACTCACCTAGGGTATACGAGTATCATAGGTGAGTAAGCAAAAAATAATCAAGCAAGTAATATATCCATTATAAATAAATTAAAATATTCCTAGAATCGATAATTGCCGATTGTTTTGTTATGATTCCAGATCTTTGTAGCTCAAACATGGACTAATGGATGGAAAAACCAAAGAAGGGGACGCCAACCAAACGGACCAAAATATTTATTACATATTATATTTAAATTCAGCAATATTAAAAATCATTTTTTCCATCGTTATATATAAATATGTCAAAATTTTGATTTAATTTTATTGAATACGAATCCTCTTAAGTAACTTTTTACTAATATTTAATTTCAGTAAAATTTACAGCTGGGCAGCTTTCAAAAACATGGATTACATCCTTAAAAACCGGAAAATACCGATCTACCTGAAACGAAAAGTCTATGAAGCCTGCGTTCTTATGGTCTTGAAACTGTTACATTCTCCAAACAAAGTGCCGAGAAACTACGAGTGAGACATGGAAAGAGCCATGTTAGGAATAAGCCTAAGAGACAGAGTCAGAAACGATACGGTGAGGTTGGCATGGCAATGGGCAGGTCACGTAGCCAAAAGCTCAGATGAAAAGTGGACAAGAAGACTGCTGAAGAAGAAAAAGAGAAGTGCAGGGCGACCGCAACTACAGTGGAAGGATGATCTGAACAAACACGTCGAAATAACCTGTATGCAGTCTGCACGAGTGACCTGGAAGCGAATGGAGGAGGCTTTTGTCCAGGAGTGGACGGGAATAGGCTGAGGAAGAAGAAGAAAAAGAAATTTTACATAATTATTTTAAAATTATTTGTGGATCGATCACGTTTACCAACCCTGATCTGTATGAATATAAAGGATCAAGTTTGTAACAGTGTTATCAGTTTGTCGATGCCAGCGATCCTGGCGAAACCGGTCGCTGTCGAAATAAAGACAAAAATGGAAGTAGTTAAAAAAATAATCGTATTTTTAACTAACTAACTAACTAACCATCACGCCGTCTCCCCGAAAGGGTAGGCAGAAAGAATGGATTGCCACACTTTAATCGATACGGCACTCCATCCTTCTCTTTTATTTATTATTTAAAATGAATTTCCATCAAGAGATTTCCGTAAAATCATTAGATTATCTGAAATATATATGACTAGATGAAGTGGTATTGAATATGAAACACAGTTGTGATAGCATCATTTGGATATTTGTCAAGACAAACCGGGAAAGTGTGAAACCGTGAGCAGCAGAGGTCGAATGACTACCTTATAAAATAATGCCGAAAACAGTTAGTGAAAACAATTTCGTTTATGAAAAATGGTACCTCTCTTGAAACTTGCGCCGTAAATCTCAAACTGCAAATTACCAAAACTCCACTCGAGTGTTCTTCATTGTACAGCACGAATTTCTTCAAAATCTGATTGCTTTTTTAAGTTAATTACAACTTTAAAATGTTTTCGTGAAATATTGTACAGAAGACGCGTAGGAAATTGAGGAAACATGTTGCTTAAAAAGCTGCTGTTTGATGTGCTTATACGTTGAAGCGTAAGCAATTTTTTTTACTTAAATATATACTGTATTTTTGAATTCTTGAAAAACATCGTGTGTTTCGCTTTTAAAAATATGTGTTTAGTTTTACACGTCCTTATTCAGTGCAAAAATACATTGGTAAAAAAGTGTTGTACAAGTCATTTTGTTGTAAGTTTTTACATACACCTTCTTCTTCTTTCAGTGTCCTGTCAGGTCCCCCCAACGTTGACTATCACCCTTTCATAGTGATGACCGGGGGAAAAATATTCAAAGTGGTATCCCCTTGCCTTCTCTGGATAATTTTCTGTCGGGGCTACCTTCGCTTAGCTGGGTGTATCCAGTTATATGGTGCTGGAAGCTCGCCACTCGTTCTCTCTCATGGCCCAAATAATATGTGACACATTGCCCGGGGTTCGTGGGGTCTTTAAAAGACCTCTCGTGGACGCTATAGATTTGGACTTGATAGTAGTGTTGCTGTTGTAAATGAAACATGGCGCCTTACGACATTTTGTAGAGGCATACTTTCCAGCAAAACCTACACTTGATAAACGTACTTCTTCTTCTTCTTCCATGTTGTAGACCTATGTAATCTGTTCTACAGAATGTTGCTCCTCCTGTGAGGTAGATTTCCAGCTGTCCTTTCATCTTTTCGGAGGTCTTTCACGAGGACTGGTCCAATGGGGTAGATTATGTAATGCAATATACGGGAGTCTGGTGGTGTCCATTCTTTGGACAGGATTGTACCAGTCCCTTCTTCATGGTCTACTTCATCTTATCATATCCTCAACCTAAAATATTTATAAAATTCTGGTGTTCCTCACGCAATCCCTCAGTGTCTTGCCTGCCATCGTTCTCAGCGTCTTTATCTCGGAACTGGTTCAGTCCTGACCGTTATTATTCAAGGACAAAAATTACAACTTTTACTAAAATGTATGTAAAAGTAATAATTTTAACATTTATTTTAACATTCATGTTCAAGAATACTTCGATAACTTCTGAATTTTGGAAATTTTAAATATTAAATTTTGAAAAAAATTGGTTTACTCTCAGATTCTTGTATTACAGAAATAACCTGCCCTTGATGATACCTGTGAACTCATTTCAAGACCGAAAGACCAAAGGGTAGGCAGAAAGTTTCCATTTAAATAAATATCAATAACAACAAATGTAACACCAAAATGGGTACTTAAAATAAAAAATATGAACATATTTTATTTCTATAGAAGTTAATCATTTATCGTATAACTTTTGAGGCGGACTGTGGCCACAACACAAGGCGAACGGTAAATGAAGGTGAACCGCCTGTGAACAGAAAAAGAAAACCCATAAATAATCATTACTTGGGATATTGTCGCTTCTGGAATGGGATCCGGGTTTATGGACCAAAGTTTGGAAGCGTAAATTGTGTTTGTAAACAATGCTTATCGAGTTCTATACACAATGCTCTGAAATTAGCTTTACCCCAGAAAAAATATATTAATCATCATTTTACATTTTATTACTTTAAAACATCGTTTTATTAGTGTATTTTTATGTTATATTCGTACATAAATAATTATTTGATTCAGAGGAGGTCTGTTATTATAAATAACTTTTTAATATGAATTATTATAATTTCACAATTATTTTACTGTACACAGCTTGAGAATGTCGCGACAGCTATTTAGCCAATCGATGTTGTTGTCATCATCAGGTGTTACAAACAACTGTTTTAACAGCACACTTT
Source organism: Lepidostoma basale (assembly GCA_022606425.2). Taxonomy (NCBI): domain Eukaryota; kingdom Metazoa; phylum Arthropoda; class Insecta; order Trichoptera; family Lepidostomatidae; genus Lepidostoma; species Lepidostoma basale. Next base: position 1,424,253 of record JAHDVF020000875.1, read on the forward strand.
CACATCATTTAACTATCTAATGCAATAAGTTACCGAAACATTATATAAAACATTAAAACAATTAAAATCTTATATATAATTATATATAAAACATTATATATAATGTTTCTAAAATGTTCATGTATTATAATATTATGCTTATTTATTCAATAAAGTACAGCGGAGCATAGAAGTAAGATGGGGTAGATTAAATGTGGTCTGGCACCCCCTTGTTATTGCCGTCTTTAAATGTAAGTCCAGGATAGATCGGGGACAGGCCCAGGGAATGTACGAGCGAGGCTGACAAAAGGGCACCGCTACACCCTATAACAGCCTCGGGTATGTGGCGGGTACTTATGTTCCTTTAAAAAAAAAGTTACCGAATTTGTTTATCTGAGAAGCATGTTTACAAGAAATGGAAGAATGAAGAAAGATATCTGAAGAAGGTTTGGAGCTCGAAACAAAGTAAATGATGCACTCAAAGTCATTACCGCAAATATAAATATATCGACTGAAGCAAAAATGGCAGTGCACAATGGAGTTCTAGTCAAGACCTTCATGTATGGAAGTAAAGCTTGGAGCTGGCAGAAGTTTAGACCTACCGACCCCCATCGGAGTCTAGACCTTCCGACTCTTCTTCTTTAACACGGATGTCCCGCAAGGATTCTTTGGTACCTAAAACGACGGCATTCTCTCCACATATCCAGCCCATTTAAGCCTACCCAGTTAAGAGAGCTTAGGTGCTTCATAAACTAAAGAAGAAAGAAAAAAAACCATGGAAAGAGCCATAGACCAAGACTAAGAGACAGAGTCAGAAACAATACGTTGAGAGAAAAAAAAAGGTCACTGACATCATCCACCGGGTGGCGACTCTTAAATGGCAATGGACAGGTCACGTAACCAAGCTCAGATGAAAAGTAGACAAGAAGACTGCTGACTTGGAGACCGTGGACGGCAAAGATAAGTGCAGGGCGACCGCAACTACGGTGGAAGGATGATCTGAACAGACACGTCGGAATAACCTGGATGCAGTCTTCACAGGACAGAGTGACATGGAAGCGAATGTAGGAGGAATTTGTCTAGGAGTGGACTGGAAAAGGCTGAGGAAGAAGAAGTAGAATAAACTGTATTACGCTTGAGAGCAATTAACATGCTTTTCAAATCGTGTGATATGAATAGTGCATTGAAGTGATAGTGAATTTTCTCCGCCGCTTCAATCTCCAACGATTTGTCTAAGTGCGTTCAGGCCGTGGGTATTACACATTAAATTCAATCTCATTGCTTTGAAGAGGATCTTCAAAGCAATGGTACACATCATATGCCCATGAAATTGCCAATTTGGCTAGCAGAATCGATTTGGTTCATTCTCGGATGGTCGGATAACTATTTGTTTTGTTCTGTTTACGAGATGAGTTCCAATTGCAGACATTTGCAATATCCATTATCATAATCCGCTATGGGTTCTTGTTGAGTGCTCGATATTGCGTTGCGGATATTTATTTGCATATCGCAAACTGCATTTTCTCATGTTACCGATGCACAAAATATAAAACGCGTTGTAAATCATCTGTTTATAGGTCAAAAGGAATATTCATGTATTTTCGCTAATTTCAATCCAAAGGATTGGTTTATTGTTTCTTGAATAATGAGATCTCTTAGACGAATGTGTGATACTCTGTGTATGATAGAGTGTCGAATGAAAATATATGAAGTGAATGCGGTGCGAATGATGGTGTCATGAACAAAATAATGAAAGGATCATTTAGATGGTTTGGACATATGGAAAGAATGAATGAAGAAAGAATGGTAAAAAAAATATATGTTAATGATGTAAATGGAACCAAAAATAGAGGAAGACCGAGGAAAACGTGGCACGATCAAATAAATCAAATATTGAATGTCGGTCATGTGAGGTGTCAGAGAAATCGACGCGCGTGCATGACACGATGTGTGAATGTTAAGGAATCACGGAAGAAAAGTCTGACAGTCCATTTTTTCTGCCTACCCCTTCGGGGAGACGGCGTGATGGTTAGTTAGTTAGTTAGTTAGTTAGTTAGTTGAATAATGATGTTAAACTCCAAATTAAATTAAATGAAAATGTCAGTTTTCTAGAAGTTTTATTTTATTTTATGGGAATGATTTGTATCGCTCTTCTAAAGCATTATCAAATGTGACGAAACTTCACCTCGTTGCAGTTTATATTCACTAGTAAATGGAGCAGAATATGGTGATTAACGAAAATTGATGTGACTTTATACATTTTTAACAAATAATTATTTGGGTAGGTCCAGAAATATTGGAAAGTGTGTTTTGGAACTCGTTAAAAAAATTATGACAACGATTACATGGTAAGGATACTGAATGATATTATATAAATCAAAAATAAGTTATTTGAGGTAGTACGAAATAAAGTGTTTCAAAGAAAAACATTTTCTTACAAATTGTTTACAAATGGGTATAGTTTACCAAGGGATTGACTTGCAGCAAAGATGGTGATTTCATTTATTAACTGTTAAAATTTAAACGCTGTAATGGAATCGCAATTTATTATCTATCTGATTATGCCAAAATCGTTTGGTGAAACAGCTGTCGCAAAAATTAAATAATAATAAAAATGTGTGATATCATAACACCGTACAAATTTTAACAGTTTATAATAATGAAGTATCATAGTGTTTCGGCCAAAACAATGGACGATTTCATTTATAAAATATAATAATAATACACTTGTAAAATTTGCATATAAACCACTTTATTCGTTATAAACACCAACCGGTTTCGCTCCCGCCGAAGATTCAAAGATGACATGTGACAAGTTACTGAAGATGACAGTATATTCTGTTACCCTGACGAAGTTCCGGCGAAAGCGAAACCGGTTGGTGTTTAAAAAGAATAAAGTGGTTTATATCTATACTAATTTTTCTAGTGTATTGTTATTATAACATATTTAGATAATCCATTGTTTTGGCGGAAACCCTTTGATATTTCAACATTATTAACTGTTTTAAAAAACAAAAACACTGTAATATAACATCAGAATTGATTATATTTCTTTCAAAATTGTTGCGACAGCTGTTACTCTACTGATGTTAGCATCGTCAGGTCTTACAATGAACATTGATCGACAGTTAATTGTAAGATCTGACGATGCTAACATCGGTTATTGAAACAGCTGTTGCGACAAATTCGAAAGAAATGTAATCAATTCCGGTATTATTTTAAGTGTTTTTTATTATTTTTTTTATTTCAACAGTTATTTATTCAATTTAATAATGTCACACCACAAATTAATCGCTTCATACGAAAGATTTCATTTAAGTTAAAATATGATGTATTTTTTTTTGAAAATTTAAACATGTTTACAAATTACTGTCATTTTAGAAACTGTTAAATACCTTTTTCTTCTGAGTAATGTCTTCTTAGTTTTATTATAGTTCACGAGGTCGAAGGTGAAACAAGTAACATGGAAGATACCTAAGACAGTGTCGCCACCAGGACCCTGGTGATATATGTTATAATTTTCTAAGTAATGTTCAGTTAATGTGGAAATAAATTCAGTAAGGGTCGTTGTGTATAATATGTGGCGTTCATTATTCCAACCCCCATCCCTTACGAAAGCGTGGTCAATGTTACGTATTTATACCACAAAACCGTGTCCACATTATTCAAACATGCCCCTATATGAGTCTCTTTATATATACACACAGAGAAGTTACGAGGGGAGAATTTTTAAACAGGGATGCAAAATGATAATAAACACAATGATAAAGGCCATCACATCAAGTAATTTTTTTTTAATATTTCTTCATCACGCTTTATAGGTATGTCAATTGTTTTATTTTTTTGTAAGAATGTGTGTATTTGACGACCTTCGTGGCCGAGTGGTAAGCGTTTTAACTGCCACCCCGAAGGCCCCGGGTTCGATTCCCGGTGACGGCAGTGTGATTGACTGTTTTCGGTCTAGTATGTTATAGAATTCATGTAACAATAAAATGGCAATGGGTTAGCTACCTATCACATGTCACGAGAATCAGCATGATAGTTCGCGCTGTAATGATATAAAGAGCGATTCAGCAAAATAATAATCATTATTTGTATGCGCATGTATTTTTTTTTTCAATTTAATTTATTTTATTTTTATTGTATCGAGTAATGTGAGAGGACTCTCATTATTGTTTCTCTCTAAAACAGTGATTTCCAAAGTGGCCTATATAGACGCCCAGGGGTCCACGACAACTTGCAAGGGGTCTACAACAGTTGCAAAAAAAATGGGGTGCATGATATGTAAATGGGGGTCCACGATATGGTTCAACTAAATTGAAACCGAATATTGAATCGCAATACGAATATCGAAATCGTTGGCGCCTTTTCTTTTTAGCGCAACAGCGACTTCCGGCCAGTAGAATACGGCAGCGATAATTTTTTTTATGTAATCAATAGGATAGCAAGGGGTCTGCACAAAATAGAAAAAATCAGCAAGGGGTCTACGGCACAAAAAAGTTTGGGAACCTCTGCTCCAAAACATTATTTTATTTTCTTGAATATAGTAAAACATCATTTTGTTCATATATTGTAATTGACTTGTTTGAATCTAATTTAACATCAATTTCAATGCATTAGTATGCACTGTTAACTCTTCTTATCATTTATACTTGTGGTAGCATGTAACTGGCTATATGACCAAGGAAAGGCGGCGACGTTCGAAGTCGGAAAAGTCGACGAATGTGCATGTTACTATGTATGAATGTGGGGGAAGCTAGAGAGGTGTGTCAGAACAGAACGGTATGGCGGTCCATCCTCTCTGACCACCTTTTCGGCTAAACGGCGTGATGATGGTTTAAAATTAAAATAAATAAATCTAGAACTGAATCAATTATTTATTTTTTATATTAAATATTTTATATTATATCCAAAACTTTTAATATGATTCACTAAACTGTTTTTGTATCGACCCTTATTTATGGAAGTGAAGCATGGAACTGGCAAAAGAAGGATGAAAATATAATAAATGTCATAGAATTGCGATCTCTTAGAGGAATGTGTGGAAAATCTGTTTATGAAAGAGTGTCGAAATGAAAATACATTTCAAATAAATACAGTGCCAATGAAAGTGTAACTTTGGACTGCAAATGTAGTCTTCCGCACTATAATGGTTAATTTATAAAAAAAAATATTAACTAGGAATGAAAAGTGACATTTTATATTCGTATTAATTATTTAATATGGAGTTTCATAAAAAATTTCAATTAAAAATATATTAAAATGTTGTGAATACAAAATTAAAATATGACATAGAAATAATGGTATAAATGTATAAATATGTTAACGACGTTAACAGAACTAGAAAATGAAAAAGACCGAGAAAAACGTGGTACGATCAAATCAATCAAATATTGAGAAATCGATGGGCGTGCATGACACGATGTATGAATGTAGAGAAATCGACAGTACGTCAGGAAAGAAAAGTGTGGCAGTCCATTATTTCTGCCTACGCCTTCGGGGAAAAGGCGTGACACCCTTCTTTTTGTACCGATTACTTTGAAGAAACGGATAAATAAGTACCATGTATTCACCTCTTGAAAGTAGTAACTCGTCGGTCACAAGTATGCCCAAGAGGAAACCACGAGACATGTTGGTTTTGTATGCTGTGAGTCAAATAAATGAATGGACGCTTTCTAAGATATTAAAGTGGATTCAGAAGTAAAAGGCCGAGTCCTGGAATTTTCCATGAATATCATATAATATAATATTATATTTGTAAAGAGAATGGTGCACTTAAAGTTGTCATTGCAAACAAAAACCCATCCAAAAAAGCTAGAATGGCAGTGCACAATGGTGTTCTTCTACCGAACTTTATGTATGGAAGCGAAGCATGGAACCTGCAAGGAAGGATGAAAGTAGAATAAATGCAATAGAAATGGGATCTCTTAGACGAATGTGTGGATACTCTGTGTGTGATAGAGTGTCGAATGAAAATATAAGAAGTGAATGCGGTGCGAATGATGGTGTTGTGAACAAAAGAATGAAAGTATCATTAAGATGGTTTGGACATATGGAGAGAATAAATGAAGAAATAATGGTAAAAAAATTATACAATAACGATGTATATGGAACAAGAAATAGAGGAAGACCGAGGAAAACGTGGTACGATCAAATTAATCAAATATTGAATGTTGGCCACGTGAGGAGTTAGAGAAATCGACGCGCGTGCATGACACGATGTATGAATGTTGAGGAAGCGAGAGAAATATGTCTAACTTACTAACTAACCATCACGCCGTCTCCCCGAAAGGGTAGGCAGAAAGAATGGACTGCCACACTTTAATCGATGCGGCACTCCATCCTTCTCTTTTCGCCATCGCGAGAGACGCGGTGTGATGGGTTGCGAACCTCATCGCCACCAAAAGGCTTCGATCGTTCAACGTCGACTTAATAAATCTAAAACAAATTATCTGAAATACACTGATACAAAATAAAATAACAAAGAAAAATAATTTAACACACATTGTTATTTTAGATGGTGCACTTGTCGTCAGCTGGACGATCCGGACATTAAAATAATAGGAGAAATAATATGTCAGGAACAAAAAATGTGGCAGTGCATTCTTTCTGCCTACCCCTTCGGAGAGACGGCGTGATGGTTAGTTATTTTTTTATATATTTGTAATTAAAAATTTCATAATTCAAAGTAAATATCATTATAGTGTCTGATCTCAAAGTTAACGCTTCAATGAATAATATATTCGTAAAGTAAACGGCTTCCCACTGAATTTACAAATATTAAAAGTAATATTACAGTGTTGCCGTTTTGAAAAAAATCTGCCGATGCCCCAAAAGAGCGCCTACCTACCTGCGTACGTGCAAATCACTCCCACGGTCTCGGTAACCAATAATATGGCAAGGAAACAACTCATTTTATATACGAGATCAACACTCGTTTACATGAAATCTTCCCACAAAAATAACAACAATATTATCGCGTGGGACGCGGCGCTAGTTAATATTTCCCCCTGATAAATCTAAGCTTTGCGCAGATTTTTCTTCTTTCTGTATCGCCCTTGAATTTCATGTGGCCACAGGCGTTACACGTGAATATATTTTGTTTTTGAAAATATGTGAGAAAAGCGAGTTAACAAGCTTTCAAAAATACACAAATAGCAAAACAAACTACAAAATATAAGTAAAATGTTTAATATGTCGTAATGGCGAAAGATAAAAAGTGGACAATAATACTGCTGACTTGGAGACCGTGGACGGCAAAGATAAGTGCAGGGCGACCGCAACTACGGTGGTAGGGTGACCTGAACAGACACCTCGCAATAACCTGGATGCAGTCTGCACAGGACAGAGTGACATGGAAGTGAATAGAGGAGGCCTTTGTCCAGGAATGGACGGGAATAGGCTGAGGAAGAAGAAGAAGAATGGCGAAAGTCCATTTGTTATATATGTTATACATCTTCGAAATTTGTCAGACGTGGTGGTCGTAAGAAGGACGGAATGGGGGACTGTTGTTAACATAAAGCGATCGCTTAACTCAACCAATGACAGGCATAAGTCCTGTAAGCGCCTCGACCACCATATTCTGTTCCCAGAAAACAATTTACATCTTCGTCTCTATTAAGACACAATTAATCCTTTAAAATGATTAACCCGCAATGGGTAAAATCCAGTATTTGTCTACAAGTATTTGTATACATTCAAAAAAATGAACGTCCATCAAGAAATTTCAGTAAAATCATTAGATTTTTTTTAAATGTATAGTGTACTGGTACTGGTATGGGGGAGTTAGGGGGATCCTATTGACTCTTCGAGCGGTGAATGGCCATCACCGTGGTGATGGCCATGCTACGCTGGAGGATTGATCTGATACCACCCAAGTACCTATCCACACCTCCTCGACTTTGGTCTCACCTGGAAACTATGCGAAATGTAAGAGATCGAGTAATTAACCTCGGTGGATAATATTGATGCATAGGCTAACGTGGCAGGACACCTCGCCAACCTGTCTGCCAAGCATGGCATTGTCAAATCAAATCAAATCAAATCAAATCACTTTATTTTCTCAAAAGACTTTACAAACATTTTTTATAGTTTAAGGCATATGTTGAGAACAGGTAAAACATAATAAATATATAATACCAGGAACGCACGAGAGATGGTTCGACATTAGGAATACAAGATACTCTCCAAAGTCAAGAGGATTTGTCTTCTGAACGTACTTTCACGAATATGAAAGACATCGATCGACCCTTATGTATGGAAGCGAAGCATGGAACTGGCAAAGGAAGGATGAAAGTAGAATAAATGCAGTAGAAATGAGATCTCTTAGACGAATGTGTGGATATTCTGTGTATGATAGAGTGTCGAATGAAAATATAAGAAGTGAATGCGGTGCGAATGATGGTGTCATGAACAAAATAATGAAAGGATCATTAAGATGGTTTGGACATATGGAAAGAATGAATGAAAAAAGAATGGTAAAAAAATTATATGTAAATGATGTAAATGGTACCAGAAATAGAGGAAGACCAAGGAAAACGTGGCACGATCAAATAAATCAAATATTGAATGTCGGCCATGTGAGGAGTCAGAGAAATCGACGCGCGTGCATGACACGATGTATGAATGTTGAGGAAGCGAGAGAAATATGTCAGGAGAGAAAGGTGTGGCAGTCCATTCTTTCTGCCTACCCCTTCGGGGAGACGGCGTGATGGTTAGTTAGTTAGTGAGTTTCGATCGCCAAAGCGATCATGTTCAGCAGTTTGATTGCTCTCCCCACCGCCATCACCAGAGGCAGGTTGGTTCTGCATGCTGGGAGATAAAACAGTCTGTGCTGACGCTGTAATGCCAACCACCCCCCGTATGACATGTCATACATGGAGAAGTGTGGGGGAGGCCTGTGTCCAGCAGTGGACGACAACGGCTGTTAAAGAAGAAGAGAAGATGGTACTTATGTGTTTTTCTCCTCTTCCCGTGTCGAAGTGTGAGCCACTGCCCAAGATGTAAACATGTAAATGATCCATTAAAACAAGTGCCGTTGTCGAGTCGCGCTCTTCTGTTTTCATTAAACCGATTCCCCCTCCCCACGCCCTGCCCGGAGATGTTGACGTTTGCTGACTTCTACACGGTTTAGCGCTTTGACTCCGATGTTTTGGATTGTTGCGGGTTTAACGCTTAAAATCCCGCATAAATACTGCAAAGTATTTTTAAGTTCCTCCATTTAAGTTTTGGCATAACACCTTAATGATAATTGAATCCTTTTATGCTTGTTCAAACATTAAGGAATAACGGGATCCTTGAATTGAAAGTCAGCAGAATTGTTTTCATAGTTCTTGGAGCGACAATGAAAACCATTTAAGTAACTAACTAACTAACTAATCACTCTTAAAATTTATTACACTGTTATGATATAACAATTTATTTTTATTCACTGAGAGCGTTGTGACAGTTGTTTCGCAAACCGATGTTGACATCATCAGGTGTTACAATAAACTAAAGTAATAAATGAAAAGACTTACTTTTATATTTATAGGGCAAAAAACTCATTAGTATATACTATATAATAATAATAACAACGTAAACTTGAAACTCCGCCAGAGAATGATCAAATGCTGTGTGTGGTCTGTTTTATTGTAAGGGTGTGAAACTTGGACCTTGAAAGTTAACTCAATTGACAGATTGGAAGCATTTGAAATGTGGCTCCATCGCCGAATGCTCAGAGTTCTCTGGACAGACATGGTTACCAATACCGAAGTCCTGAGGCAAGCTAGAGTTGACAGGGAATTGTTATCAACTATCAAGGTTTGAAAGATCTCACATCTGGGTCATATACTGCGTGGGGAAAAGTACCACCTTCTCCAACTGATATTGGAGGGGAAAATTGAGGGACGCCGAGAGCCCGGAAGGAGACAAATGTCCTGGCTGCGAAACGTGAGGGAGTGGTCCGGCATCCGAAGTGTGGAGGAGCTGTTCCGAGCGGCGCAGGACAGGGACAGGTTCGCCGAGGTGATCGCCAACGTTGGGGGGACCCGATAGGGCACTTGAAGAAGAAGAAGATATAATACTATTTACTATATAATAAATCTTCTAGAAAACAGACGTTTTCATTCTTATTAATAACTTAAATGTCTAACACAAGAAAGCTTTTGAAACCCTTTGTTCGCTTCATTTAAAAATAAATACTCCATATTGAATGTCGAGTACTTAAGGAGTCGAAGAAATCGATGTGCGTTCATGATACGATGTATGAATGTTTATGTCAGGAAAGAAGATTGTGGCGGTCCATTATTTATGCCTTATTCTGACACGGCGAAATGGTTAGTTAGTTAGTTTTATTTGCTTTCTCGTTACTAATAAAAACAAAGTATATTATATATAACTTTTTAATTTATATATACTTTGTATATACATCACTTATATTAAAAAAATAAAATTACATAGACATGTTTCGGACAACCAGTCTTTCTTCAGTGATACATATTATATAGATACATTAAAAAATATTATAAAATTGTTTACATGATCTGACAGATGTTATAAAGATTTATTTTGGAACGTTTATGCTTTTGTTTTATTTAACAAATATTGCGATTCAATTAAAAAATTTAAATAATAATTTAAAGTTCTTATATCTTTGATTTATTTCCTTTGTTGTAAGTAACCCGAACCCCAATAAAAACTTTAAATTATTATATTATTAATTTTTTTTAATTGAATCATAATATTTGTTATCACAAAAGCATAAACGTTCCAAAATAAATCTTTATAACATCTGTCAGATCATGTAAATAATTTAATAATATTTTTAAAAATGTATCTTTATAATATGTACGAGTATAACTGAAGAAGGGATGGTTGTCCGAAACATGTCTATGTAATTTTATTTTTAATATAAGTGTTGTATATACAAAGTACTCGTATATAAAAATAGAAAAAGTGAAATAAAACATCAAAACAACACAAAGTATGGCGTATATAGAAGAAACAAAGTCTATTATTTAAAATTATTTATACTTCAATAACAGAAGAAATCCGTCAAATATTCCGTTCATTTTATTTTCTATTTTCACTTTGAATTATAGGTATGTATTATAATATATAAGCTAACATAAATACCAGGATAAGTAATATTTCAGTAGAGAGCATTCGATATTTTGGAAACAAAAATTTATCAATGAAAACGAAAATGGCCGTTCACAATGGACTTCTGGTCCCAAACCTTGTGTATTGAAGCAAATCATGTAACCAACAGAAGAAGGATGAGATCAGAATACAAACGGAAGAGATAAGGTCCCTTAGACGTACGTATGTTAGAACGATGTACTACAGAATTTCAAATGTTGATATAAGAAAGGAATGCAGAACGGAAGAAGGTATAATGAATACAATTATGAAAGGATCGCTGCGTTGGTTCGGACATATGGAGCGCATGAATGGAGAAAGAATGGTTCAGAAAGTATACGTTAACGATGTAATTGGAGTGCGGAGTCGAAGTAGAAGAGGAAAACATGGCATGACCAAATCCATCAAATTTTAAAGGTTGGTCATGTAAAAAGTTGGAAGAATCGACGTGCGTGTATGACTCGTTGTATAAATGTGGAGGAATCTAGAGAAGTGTGTCAGGATAGAGTAGTGTGGCGGTCCATTCTCTCTGCCTACCTCTGCGGGGAAACAGCGTGATGGTTTGTTGTTGTACTTACATAATTTTAAACACTTATTTTATTGGTTTTAACCATTTTGGAACCACCGGTTTTGCTCCCACCGGAACTTCTATAAAATAAAAATAAAATTGCAGTTAGGTTTGTAACACGGAAACCGGTTATTTCCAGAAACCAACCGTTATTTCCAGAAATGGTTATTTCCAGAAACAAACAAAAAAATGTTGAAACAAATTATGTAACAAAGAAAAATCAAATAATTTGGTTAAAACAAACTGCATAAGAAACGAATGAATGTTAGAAGAATGATTTAAAATATCGTGTATATGTGAATCAGATCACGCTGTGTGAATGGAAAAAAAGTCAAGAAAGGTAAAGGAAAAAACAGCATGACATGAAAAATCAATTATATAAACGCACCCATCTTCAAAGACGGAACTATGGACGAGCGTGCATGTCACGGTGTATGACTGTAGCATAGGTGCGAGAGTTATGTCAGGATGAAATAGTTTATCAAAATAATTTATCTTCATCATATTCGTTATTCGTTGTCATAAGTCAACTATGTGGTAGTCCTTAGTGTCAAAGAGGCAGCTGCTACGACTGTCACACCGAAGCGCCTGGGTTCAATTCCCAGCGATGACAGTGTTTAAAAATTCCACATTGTCTTTGGTCGTGTAGAATTCATATGACAAAAAAAAATGGCGATAGACTAACTACCTATCACATTCATGAGAATTAATAGATAAAAAAAATTATACGGTTATTGAGTTTAAATATCAGACATGTTAGATGTCGGAAGAATCGAGTGCGTGTATGACTCGCTGTATGAATGTGAAGGAAACTAGATGGGAATGTCAGGATCAGAGGCGGTACTTCCATACAAGCCGAAAAGCCGGGCTTGCCTTAAAAAATTTATAATAAAACGATGTTTTTTTGCGCGTTTGAACCCTCTACGAATAAAATAATATTTTGAATTTTCGCGGGAGTTGAAGTGATTTAATTCGTTGCGTTGCAAATGACTCTGCTGACATGCGAAAAAATGACCCAAGTGTATGTTTTGTTCCACTCATACGCGCCGTATTTTATTTCACTCATACATACGTACCGTGGGTGAGATGCCCGCGATATCGCCCACGACCACATGTTTTGTTTCATGTTTTCGATGTGCTTCATATTGAGCTTAAAAAATTTACAAGGGTCTTTGTCGCACTTGTGTATTTTTGGTTTGTAATCATATAGCTAGGTGCATATATACCAGAAGATATCTACAACTTTTTGTATGGATTTGAAGCCGGGCTTTATCACTCTGAAGTATGTTACTATTCGATGTGTCACGAACTTCATTTCTTTTGTCAGAATGTTATCTGTCATTTAATGTGCAGAAATGTTATGAAAAGAAAGATTATGTAATTATTTTACGAACATCTATTTATAATTCGTGTTTCTTTGTTAACAAATGTATTATTATTGTCTGTTTACAGATTATTTCTTACTATTTTTTCGTTTCTTGTATTTCTATATACGTTATTATATTATATTATACAAGAACATGAGTTTGGTGACTCAAAAATTTTTTTTTGTAAAGGTTTAAAATGCGCCTAAAATAAGGTTTTAAAATCAATTAATTCACGTAAATAATTTAGAAACATAAAACTCTTTTAATCGAGGAAATACATTATCGTGATCCTCTACTAATATTATAACACAAGAAAGTCGGACGGGCTTGCCTTACTGGTTGACCCTAGGCACGCCACTGGTCAGGATAGAGTAGTATGGTGGTCCATTCTCTCTGCCTACTATTTCGGGGGAACAGCGTGATGTAATTGTATACAACAATGTGGAAAGCAAAGAAAAACTACCACATTAAAATAATTAAAAAAAAAGTGGCATCCCAAGAACCCACGAAGATATTTGACTTGCTGCATACTTAATCACTAAGATTATATTAGGTGTATAACTTTGCTTCCGCCGTTTTGGAATATAGTTGGAATAAACAGATCATAGATGTCATACAATAAGCTTAAGTATTTGTAAACATAACGCCATCGAAATATTAGTCGATTTGTGTCTGCATCATAAAGTTATTCCAGATTAAACATGTCAACTTACGAGCCAAATTCTCGTCATTTGCGGGAGATTTTAATTTTATGCTTTAATATGAAGAAATCTGCGGCTGAGGCTCATCGAATGCTCTCAAATACCTATGGTGAGGCCGCTATTAGTGAAAGAACGTGCCGAGAGTGGTTTCAACGCTTCAAGAACGGTGATTTTAACGTCGAAGACCAGCATGGCGGTGGAAGAGAGAAGGTTTTCGAAGATCGTTTTAATAACATAAAAAATAATTGTTTCTTGTAGAACTCCATAAAAGTACGGAATAGGATTAAAAACGTATATTTTCTAGAATATTTGTTAAATTATATTATACAGGTATATGAATGTCATGTTTCACCTGTCTAAGGCATTATAAAATGAATAAGAAAAATATTAATGGCTGAGACAGGTGAAACATGTCATTAATGTAAAATATAATAAAACTTCTAGAAAATGTATTATTCATTCTTATTAATTATTTTATTAAATTAGTTTTTTTTGTACACAAATACTTGTAGACAAATACTGGATTTTTACCCATTGCGGGTTAATCATTTTTTAATGATTAATTGTATCTCAATAGAGACGAAGATATAAAATATTTGGAAACAGAATATGGTAGTCGAGGCGTTTACAGGACTTATGACCTGTCATTGGTCGGGTTAAGTGATCACTTAATGTTAACAACATTCCCCATTCCGCCCTTCTTACGACACCACGTTTTACAATTTTTTTTGGATCTTGTATATATGCTATTATACTATTTTTAACAACTTTACATTGTTGTACACTAACGCCATCTATTAAGATAATTTGTAAGCATTAAGCATAAAATCTTTATTAATACAATGTGAAAGGCTTTATACGCAATAATCACATTGCTAGATAACGCCTGGAGTAAAACTCCAATTTTCATGCTAGGTATTTTTTTTATTCTTATACCAATGACAGATTTTTATACCATTTTATGCTAGGTATTATTTTTATTTTTATACCAATGACAGATTTTTATACCATTCAATGCTAGGTATTATTTTTATTTTTATACCAATGACAGGTCATAAGTCTTGTAAACGCCTCGACTACTATATTCTGTTTCCAAATAATTTACATCTTCGTCTCTATTGAGATACAATTAATCCTTAAAAATATATTTTATTGACTAACATGAGAATACTTTTGAAAACTTTTTGTCGCTTCGTTTAAAAAATTAAATGTTCCATCTAGATTCGCAGAGTCCTCTCTGTATCGACGAAAGTACCAAAGCCATTGTGTACCAAAAACAATTTTTGCTTTATGTTCCTAATAGAAAGTATTGCGATTTGTGAAGCCCTCACGAACCCACCGTGTCACGTATACCTCTGAAAGGCAGGCGACGTGACTTGTGTGCCATCGGGGGTAAGAAATCGTCCCTAACTTCTTAAAATACTCTGTGCGGAAGTTTTTCACTAAGCCCTTTTATGTGGAAAGGGTTTTTTGAAGATTTTTGCTGTTGAGATTCAATTCTGTTTGACAAAATAAAGAGAAGGACACTGATTTGAATTTGCACGGTATTTCAAACAAAAAAGATTAAATATTAATTAAACCAACTAACTAGCCTTCACGCTATTTGTAGATGCAAGAAGATTTTACTAGAACCGATACATTACTATAGAAAAGAAAAAAAAAACAACTAACTAACTAACCATCACGCCGTATCTCCAAAGGGGTAGGCAGAAATAATGGACCGCCTCACTGTTCTTTCCTGACATACATCTCGCTTTTCCTCTACTTTCATTCATAGTTTCATGCACGCACGTCGATTTCTTAGACTACTCACGTGACCGACTTTTAATATTTGATTGATTTGATCTTGCCAAGTTTTCCTCAGCCTTCCTATATTTCTAACTCCAATCACGTCGTTTAAATATATCTCATTCGCCCATTCTGTCTACACAAATATTTTCCATTTGTCCAAACCATCTTAACGACCCTTTCATTATTTGGATTATAATACTTTCATTCGCACCGCATTCACTTTTTATATTTGCATTTGACACTATTATATACAGATTTACTACACATTCGTCTTAGAGATCTCATTTCTACTGCATTTATTCCACTTTCATCCTTCTTTTGCCAATTTTAGTCGGCACTAGAACACCATTGTGCAGTGCCATCTAGGCTTTTTTAAAATTGTCTATTGTTTGCGATGACAACCTTAAGTGCACCATTAACTCTGTTGCCTGCCCAAACCATTCTTAAAAAAAATGTTGTGAAAATACTAAGTTTTATTATATTTGTTAAAATGTTCTATATATTATTTCGCCATCGTTCTTTATGTAAGGAATGAAAATTAGCTTCCAAACACCGGGTATGTTATACGAAAGATTTCAATGAAAATTTTAATTTCGTCAAATAACTTTTCCCGTACGCATTTCGGAAATATTTCCAGGGTAAAATAAAGAGAATTCTTTTCGGAAAACGCAACGAAATAACAACTTTCTCCGCTCCCATAGCGACCCATTCACGGACGACTCGTGTGCTGGCATACCTGCAAGCCAGTGACGGACCCCGAGAAGGATCCCAATAAAGATATTATGAAGGATACCGAGAGGTCTGTGATGTGCGAGTTCACTCCTGTCACGACAGAAGGGGATACTCACTTCATACCCGAGGCTGTTATAGGGCGCAGCGTCTCCCTTTCTTCAATCTTGCTCGTGCACTTCCAAGGCCTGTTCCCTGTCCATCCGGGACTTACATTTAATTTTGCATAGCTATCGCAAGAAAATTCGCGTGAACATGACATTGCGTGCGATAACTTTATATTGACAAATAAAACTAACAAGCTAAATAATCATATAAAATCAGTTTATTTTCTCAAAATATATTAAAAACAACAATTATATTAGGTCCTTACATATGAAATTGGCGTTTTGTATGGGAGGAATTTTTAAATATAATATATTTATTTAATCAAAGTATGTACCATTGGTATCTATGCACTTTTGCCATCTCAAAGGTAGTTCATCGATCCCTTTACCAAAAAAACTATTCGGACGGGAATCAATAAAATCTTTGAAGTCGGTTTGGACTGCCCCATCGGAGTTGAATTTTTTCCCTTGCAAGAAGTTATTCAAATTTCGAAAAAAACAGTAATCTGTTGGGGCAAGGTCCGGAGAGTACGGTGGATGTCTTAGACATTCCAATTGAAGCTCTTCTAATTTGGTAACCGTCTGTTGTGCAGTGTGTGGTCTAGCGTTATCATGAAGCAGCAGTGGTCTAGAGCGATTAACCAGCCTCGGTTGTTTAGCAGCTAGCTTTTCCATCATGGTTTGCAGTTGCTGACAAAAGACATCTGCCGTAATCGTCTGGCCAGATTTAAGAAAGCTGTAGTGAACGACACCAGCACTAGTCCACCAAACGCTCACAAGTAACTTTTTTGGAGTCAATTTTCGCTTGGGGCATGGTTTGGCTGGTTCGGCAGGGTTCAGCTATTGCGATGAGCGCTTCCGATTATCATACAGGATCCACTTTTCATCACAGGTTCGATTAATAATCCCTTCATTATTGTGCCGGTTGAGTAATGCAACACAGCAGTCAACGCGCGTTTGTTGATTTGCTTCACTCAATTCGTGAGGTACCCACCTTTCAAGCTTTTTCACCTTCCCAATTTGCTTCAAGTGGATTAAAACAGTTTTATCACTAACACCGCAGCCTGCAGCTAACTCGGACGTGGTTTGCGATGGATCCGCTTCCACAATAGCCTTCAATTCTTCATTATCAACTTTGGTCTCCGGTCGTCCACGGGGCTTGTTCTGCAGGTCGAAATTTCCAGAACGAAAACGTTGGAACCAAAAACGCACTGTGTTTTCTTTTGCGGCACCGTCGCCATACACATCATTAATCCTTCGAGCCGTTTCTGCAGCACTGGTGCCACGGTGGAACTCGTACTGGTAAATAACGCGACATTTCAAGTTTTCCATTTCGTAATAATTTTCGAAACAAAAATACTTGAGTAAATACCTGTATAAATTTGAATTTGGAATTCCTAACCAAAGAGAAGATATTTAAGATCAAAGTTGCCAGTACGGCAAAACGCCAATTTCATATGTAAGGACCTAATATAATACTTTAAGGCATCTATTGAGAACAGGTAAAACATAAAAATATATAATACCAGGAACGCATAAGAGATGGTTCGACATTAGGAATACAAGATACTCTCCAAAGTCAAGAGTATTTGTCTTCTGAACGTACTTTCACAAATATGAAAGACGTCGATCTCCGAAGCGATCACCAGAGGCAGGAAGGCATCACCAGAGGCTATCTAATCATCACGCCGTATTTCCGAAGGGGTTAGCATAATGATGGACTGCCACACTTTTCTTTCTTGACATATTTATGTCGATTCCTAAACATTCATACATCGTGTCATACACCCACGTCGATTTCTCTGACTCTTCACGTGGCCGACATTCAATACTTGATTTATTTGATCGTGCCACGTTTTTCTTGATCTTCCTTTATTTCAAGTTCCATTAACATCGTTAACATATTAAGTTAAGAACAGTTGAAATGTATTATTATTGTTACGAGTACATTACTTAAAACACTGGTTATTTCTACTTTTGAGTTTATTTTTTCGACAAGTTTTGAAAGTTTTACAACTTCATAATCGGGAGAACGATATAAACTTTATCGAAAAAAAACGGTGTTTGAACTAACTAACTAACTAACTAACTAACCATCATGCCGATTCCCCGAAGGGGTAGGCAGAAAGAATGGACTACCACACGTTTCTTTCCTGACATATTTCTCTCGATTCCTCAACATTCACCTAAAGTTATCATCGCAAACAAAAACCTATCCAAAAATATAAAATGTCAGTGCACAATGGTTTTCTTGTCCCGACCCTTATGTATGGAAGCGAAGCATGGAACTGGCAAAAGAAGGATGAAAGTAGAATAAATGCTGTAGAAATGAGATCTCTTAGACGAATCTGTATATGATAGAGTGTCGAATGAAAATAAAATAAGTAAATGGGGCGCGAATGACGGTTTTATGAACAAAACAATGAAAGGAATGAAGAAAGAATGGTAAAAACGTATATGTTAACGATGTAAATGGAATTTTAATTGTATCTCAATAGAGACGAAGACGTAAACTGGAAACTGAACTTGGATGATCAAGGTGTTTACAGGACTTATGACCTGTCATTGGTTGGGTTAAGCGCACGCTTTATGTAATTACAACATTCCCCATTCCACCTTTTGATATTGTGATCATGCATGACAAATTTTTGGAAGATGTGGAAAAATCCATATTTATCTTCACGTGTCAGTTTCAGTCAGCCATTTATGTAGATTCGGTTGGACTTGTGAATTTTTTCAAGAATTAACCTATACAACCGACCCACTAACGCCATCTATGGAGAATGATTTTCGGCATTTAGCAAACTACCTTATTAACACAATGCGAAGGCTGTCGCCTAACATATTGTTAGAAGCCGCTAGGAGTATTATTCCATTCTATATGCCAAAGAATGTAAATGGAACTCGAAAAAGAGGAAGTCCGAGAAAAACGTGGCACGATCAAATAAATTAATTATTGAATGTCGGCCACGTGAGGAGAATTACACGCTGTATGAATGTAGAGAAATCAGGAGAAGTATGCCGTATTATAATAATATGGCGATTCATTCTTTCTGCCGACCTCTTAATTAAATTAGTTTGTGCTGTTATCATATCGGTAAAATATGTGTAAAAAAAAATTATTTGTCGTTCAGATGATACTTTGTTTTTTTTTTTTCGAAAATTCACTTTTGGAATACATTTTTTTCACATAAATCTTTCACGTACGAGTCGCCAATAAATCTGTGTATGGGTTGCTAAGAATACGGGAATTATTTTTTTTATGAAAAGCGAGTCAAAATAAGTCAACCGCTTTTACCGACGGCTGTCTTAAATAAATTTAATAACGTCAAATGTTTTTTTATTTCTAGACGGATTATTTGATTTTCTGGTTGGTTACACGCAATTCCTCCTTTTCCACTCCGCACCTTGCGACCTCTTTCTTTCTTTACCTCCGTGCGCACCTCTTTCTACTTTTCTTTCCTTCTCTCGGTAAATCAATATGGTTGCCTATACGTACAATTGTTACAAAAATACTGACATTCAGCGTGAAGTAAGTCAATAAGTTGTAGATATATTAATACTTGGCTTTCTTCACTATTATAACTAACTAACTAACTAACTAACCATCACGCCATTTCCCCGGAGGGGTAGGCAGAGAGGATGGATCGCCACACTGGCCTGTCCTGGCATACCTCTCGAGCTTCCTCTACATCCAAACATCTTACCATGCACGCACGTCGATTGTTCCGACTTCGAATGTGGCCGCCTTTTAGTAATTGATTAATTTGGTCATGCCATGTTTTCATCGGTCGTCCTCGGCTTCTTTTCCCACTCACGCTGCTTGTGTACAACTTTTTAATCATTCTACTTTCATCTATTCGTTCCATATGCCCGAAATACCTCAGGGATCCTTTTTTAATTTTATTCATGATGCAGTCATCTGCCTTACATTTCTTTCTTATTTCATCGTTCGGTATTCTATCATACAACGTTTTCCCGCACATTCTTCTTAGTGATCTCATTTCTACGGCGTTTATCTTGCTTTCGTCCTTCTTTTGCCAGCTCCAAGCTTCACTTTCACACATGAGGGTTGGCACTAGAACTTCATTGTATACTGCTATATTTGCTTCTGTGGATATATTTCTATTTGCAATAATTACTTTGAGTGCGCCATTTATTTTATTCCCAGCACCAACCCTTCTTTCGGTGTCTTTCTCCATTTTTCCGTCTCTTGTAAACATGCTTCCCAGATACGTAAATTCGGTAACTTGCTCCAATTTCTCGCCTATCCCACTTATATCACAAATCGTCATACATTCTTCTTTCTCGAAAACCATTACTTTAGATTTAGACACATTCATCACCAAGTCCCTCTTTTTGCATACTTTTAATGTAAATAACACCGTATATTATTCGACCGAAATTTAATAATATTAAAAAATTGAATGTTAAAACAAAAACTTGAGATTAAGATATAATTTAAAGGGTCCTACGCCTTCCAGTCACTGGGCCGTGGTGGCCGTCATCTAGGTTATGACGTTTTACACTTTAACAAATTGAAGGGCTTTTCATACAACGTTTTACCACACATTCTTCTCAGTGATCTCATTTCTACGGCGTTTATCCTGCTTTCATCCTTCTTTTGCCAGCTCCAAGCTTCACTTCCATACAAGAGGGTTGGCACTAGAACTCCATTGTGTACTGCCATCTTTGCTTCTGTGGATATATTTCTAATTGCAGTAATGACTTTGAGTCACTTTACTATTATACGTATAATTAAAGATAATCATTAAAAACTTTTATGAAATTTCATATAATTTTTTGATTTATTTAACTTATTTTTAACACATTTTAAGCTCCAGCAAGAACTTAAAAATTATATCAAAGAAATTATTCAAATTGACATCGGAACAAATACACATAAAGGTTCGAAAAATCACGAAAATTTTACAATTGATATATTATTGTAACACCTGATTATGATGAAAATTGTAATACATAAAAACTGAGTCTTATAATTTAACAGATTTTATTGTTAAAGTATCATAGTGCTTCGGCCAAAAAAATAGACTATTTAATTAAATAAAACGATGTTTTTTAACTACTTTCACTTTTGTCTTTATTTTTACAACGACCGGTTTCGCCAGACTCGCTGGCATCGATAAACTGGCGACAATATTGTAAACTGAGTGTTTTTTTTATATATTAGGTGTATAACTTTGCTTCCGCCGTTTTGCAATAGATGGCAGTAGCGGTAAGTGGTAGTTGGAATAAATAGATCATAGATGTCATACAATAAGCTTAAGTATTTGTAAACATAATGCCATCGAAATATTAGTCGATTTGTGTCTTCATCATAAAGTTATTCCCGATTAAACATGTCAGCTTACGAGCCAAATTCTCGTCATTTGCGGGAGGTTTTAATTTTGTGCTTTAATATGAAGAAATCTGCAGCTGAGGCTCATCGAATGCTCTCAAATACCTATGGTGAGGCCGCTATTAGTGAAAGAACGTGCCGAGAGTGGTTTCAACACTTTAAGAACGGTGATTTTAACGTCGAAGACCAGCATGGCGGTGGAAGAGAGAAGGTTTTCGAAGATGCAGAATTGGAGGCATTACTTGATCAAGACTCGTGTCAAACGCAACAAGAGTTGGCAGGATCATTGGAAGTGACGCAACCAGCCATTTCAAAACGCCTGAAAGTCATGGGAATGATTCAGAAACAAGGAAATTGGGTGCCGTACGAGTTGAAGCCGAGAGATGTTGAACGGCGTTTGTGTGTTTGTGAACAGCTGCTTACAAGGCAAAGACGGAAGGGATTTCTGCATCGCATTGTGACTGGGGACGAGAAATGCAAAAAATGGGGACGTAAAAAATTGGATCGATTCTTGGATCGCTTCAAAAGATGACCAGTTTTTTCAACGCGGGATTCGTATGCTGCCCGAAAGATGGGAGAAAGTAGTGGCCAGCGATGGACAATACTTTGAATCATAAATGTATAACCTGTTTTTTTACGATAAAGCCTCGAATTTCGGAAAAAACGGCGGAAGCAAAGTTATACACCTAATACATACAGATCAGGGGTGGTAAACATGATTCTATGCAAAACAATCTTAAATATTTATTGTTTCCTGAATAATGATGTAAAACTCCATATTAAATTATTAGTACGAATGAAAACGTGAGTTTTCTATAGTCTACGCACACAGGA
The DNA here is from genome assembly GCA_022606425.2 of Lepidostoma basale. Classification (NCBI taxonomy): domain Eukaryota; kingdom Metazoa; phylum Arthropoda; class Insecta; order Trichoptera; family Lepidostomatidae; genus Lepidostoma; species Lepidostoma basale. Next base: position 1,446,809 of record JAHDVF020000875.1, read on the forward strand.
TGGCGATTTTATTTTATGTATAATACTTAGAATCATTAGTCACCTTGAAATATGTAAAATCATTTGTAAACAATTTGTAAGAAGATGTTTTTCTCAGAAACACCTTATTTCGCCCTACCACAAATAATTTATTTTTGATTTATATTGTATCCTTTAGTATCTCCTAACTGTGTAATCATTGTCATAAAATTTCTTAACGAGTTCCAAGAAACACTTTTCAATTTTTTGGACCTACCCAAATAATTCATTGTTAAAAATGTATAAACTCACATCAATTTTAATTAATTATCATATTCTGCTCCATTTACTAGTGTTTATAAACTGCAACGGTTGAAGTTTCGTTACATTTGACAATGCCTTGGAAGGGCGATACATGTCGTTCGCATAAAATATAATAAAACTCCTAGAAAACTGACGTTTTCATTCGTATTAATTAATCTAATTTTTACTACTCACTCCTCACATGGCCGACATTTGATATTTGATTTATTTGATCGTGCCACGTTTTCCTCGGTCTTCCTCTATTTCTGGTTCCATTTACATCGTTAACATATAATTTTTTTACCATTCTTTCTTCATTCATTCTTTCCATATGTCCAAACCGTCTTAATGATCCTTTCATTATTTTGTCCATGACACCATCATTCGCACCGCATTCACTTCTTATATTATATTTTCATTCGATACTCTATCATACACAGAGTATATAATACTTCTGATGTTTCCATTCGTATTAATTAATCTTAATTTTTTTCATTTTTTTTATCTGTTCAAGGAACAATAAATACAATGTTTCGTCAATGCCAGTTTTAAGCCTGTCGAATAATGATTGAAAGTTATCAGTCCTCGCAGAACATTCTGGACATAATATTGAGTTTGTCAAAAATCTTATATTTGTTTTATTTATTCGATACAAAGGGACATAAGCCTCTTATACGCGGCTTTTCGTCCCTTAGTATGTAGAGTGTCTTAAATGTGAAATCTTCTTAAAACCTAAATCTTTCCTTGGGACTTTGTTCCCTTTGATGATTTTTGACCTACATAAGGCGGTGTACTTACAAAGTTAAAGATTTTAAAAATTCTTCTCATCTGCTTGAAAGGATAAATTCCAAGCATTCATATAAAAATATCTGTAACATCACGTGCTTTCATGTTTGTGAAAATAATGTGGATTTTTTAATGTTCTTGGATGAAGTATATAATCAAAATAATGCAAATGAAAACATTGATTTTCTAGAAGTTTGATTATATTTTATGGGAATAATAGCAAGAGCAGACACTGTCAGAACCAATCATCTCTTAAGAGTAGCAGAAATAAGAACATTGCGACCTATGTGAGGAGAACCCTTAGAGATTGGATACCCAATGAAGAAATTCGCAAATCTTGCAAAATTGAAGACATAGTGAGATGGAGTAGGCAGAGAAGACGATTCTGGAGGGACCACATCGAGAGAATGGATCCAGCAAGAATTCTTAATATCGTGATGCACGAGACTCCAGAGGGCCGTCGGCCACCAGAACGACCACCAAAGAGATGGAGATATGGCTGGTCGTCTTCATTATAGGAAGAAAGTTGATATCCTGCATAAACAGATCGCAAGATCGAAATCAGAAGAAGAAGAAGAAGGGAATAATAATAATAGTAATAATCATATGATAACTTTTTAAGCGCCGTTTTTTGTGATGTAATCTCCTTAAGGGCGCATTAAGACATGCATCACCTTGCTAACGGATTACACAATGTGATTCGTGTGTGTGATAATGCCTTAGCATGGCGAAATATGTCAATCCTTTAAAATGGAAGTAAACTTCTATAAAATACAAAATATATTTGATAATACCCTAGACAGGTGAAACATGTCATTTCCATAAATTAAAATCCAACTTGTACAATAACAGACGTTTTCATTCATATTCGTTATTTAATATGGAGTTTTACATCATCGATGTACAATAAATATTCTACAAAAAATATTTTTTCATTCGAATTAATAATTTTATATGGAGGTTTACACCATTTCCATGTTAATATAGTTTAGATTTTTTATAATGTTAATTATTATTTATTAATTTAATTATTTTGTTGAATCGCTCTTTACACCATGACAGCATGAGCCAAATTAATGTTAATACATAGCTATTTTCGTGACACGTGATAGGTAGCTAATTTATCGCCATTTTATTGTCACGTGAATTCTACACCAGACCAAAGACAGTATAACAAGCACATTGCCCTCGCCGGGGATCGAACCCTGAACCTTCAAGGTGCAAGTCAATGCACTAATCACTCGGTCACGAAGGTCGTTGATTTAATTTATTTGATTAGAATTAGGCTTTCACATTGATACATTGATGAAATATATATTTTTTTAACAACAACAAATAGCCATCACGCCGTTTCACCGCAGGGAGGACAGAGGGAATGGACCGCCATAATACAGTACCCTGACACACCTCTCTAGCTTCCTCCTCACTCATTTATAGTTTAAAGTTTTTTTTGTGCATTGTTTAGACTGGTCAGACTCTTCTTAAGCTTGAACTGTACCCCACTGCTCATAATAATATCAAAATCATTACGAGTGTTTAAATTTTTTTATATGTATCTTCTTCTTCTTCCGATGCCGTGTCAGGTCCCCCAACGTTGGCGACCATTAATATGCATAATATCATTTAATCTATGTAGTTGATACTGGAGCACTGCTCAAACCAGGCACCCTCAATTGTGAATGAGAGTACATAATTTGGGGGCAAATTCGAGTTCCAAAAACGTGCGATAGACGGTTTTCGGGGGCTATTTTGCGTCTTCTAATCCTGGAAGCGCAGGAGCGGGTAGATCCTTCAGCTTCCCTTGTTTGCTACCCCCTTAATTAAATTTTGAGAGGAATATCATACCCTAATCCGCGGGAGAGATAAATTGCCAACGAAATTTTCATATCTTCATTTCACCCTAAATATGTTCCGCGTTCAAGTGATAAAAGTAATGTATTATGAAGGTCTTGTGTAATAAATACTTGAATATATTAAAGGGTGTGTTGAATTACGTCTATTGAAATGGTGCATATTACATTATATCTATTCAAATGATATTTTATAAACGTATTGAACGCAAAGGCATTAACACTGCGGAATTTCATAGTATATTACTTAGGAAATCGAAAATAACTTCATTTAATCCACAAAATATTAAAAAAAAAACACGACATGTTTCATAGGATAACTATAATAAAAATTAAACAAACAAAGACTGCTATAAAAACGCATTTAAAATTTGATACAATATTCAAATTTAAAAATGAACCTGGGCCATTTGTTATAAGTAATAATATTTTTTTTTTATCAGTAAGAACTAATAAAGAATAGTAATACACGAGGATAAAACATACATTTGAAAAACATAATTGATATATTATAGATAATAAATGATTAATTTGCATTTGATATGGAATGGAAGCTTGGGAGATAAAATGCAGACAAAGTGTTCAAGAAGAAAGGAGCAAAAGGAGGAATCTGATTATTAATTAACTCCGAAATATGTCTTGTTTTTTAATATATTTTTAAATATTTTGTGGATTAAACAAAATTATTTTCAATTTCCTAAGGACATTTTGTAAGATTTATAAATATAAAAACACACCATTAATATAAAACGGAAAGATTTCATCTGTCTACATATTATTGAAAGTATGTGAAAAATAAATAAGAAAAATGGAGAAAGACATAATCAAAAGATGAAAAAAATACATTAAAGTCATGTGAAAAAGAATGAAAGTAAGCATGCCGCAGATATTCCTTGAAATTTATCTTCATCTCATTGATTGTCATGGCCAAATGGATGATTGTATATTATATTGGGTGTTTCGGAAAGTTCGGTATAATCGCATTTATTTGAAAGTTAATTTAAAAATACATATTGTCTATTTTTAGCAACTACTTTTCCCATATTTTTGGCAATTGATGAATCCATCGTTATTGAGGCAATCCAGGCATCAACCCAATTCTCGAAATCTGCATATGAATAGAATCTAAGGCGTGCGACATAGATCTGAACAAGTGGTAGTCCGATGGTGCCACGTCTGGTGAACAAGGCGGGTATTGTATACGAGTATTCTCCCAAACCACATTCTGTATGTAATTTTTTTTACCGCGATTGCTATGTGAGAGCTTACTTTGGCTTGAAGCAGCCAGAGATCTCTAATGTAAAATAGACCGAATTTTCCAAAACACTTAGTAGAATACTGAAAAAATATATAAAGGAATATAAGGCATCTGGCTTACATTCCTTCTTTATATATCTTCGTTCGGTTTTAAGTATAATTAAGAAGGGTTTGCCAAGATGGTTACGTCTAATGATACAAACAGCTTAGGAATGAATGGTTTAAATGTTATGTACGATCAGAGTGAATTAATTTTTATTGCTTGAAACCATATTTAAACATTTATTGAGAAATAATAGCTCTCAATCAAATGAATAATTGATGATGGTAGTGATGATAAACCCACTAAAAACATTTAAAAAGTTAAAAAATACGAATGAAAACGTCAGTTTTCTAAAAGTTTTATTATACATAATGGGAATGACATGTTTCGCCCTTCTTAGGCATTATCAAATGTTAGTTATTTAAAAATTTGTTTGAATGCATTTAGCACGTCCAATTAACCCAAAAAAAATTGTAGGATTCAAAATTATAAAGCTGCGAAATTTAAATAAGTATTTTAAAGTCCTTCCATTGTGATAAGGTCCTTGGCATTGCCGTGATTAGCCAAGCAAACTATGCGGCTTAGGAAAAGTCTGGCAATAAACGGGGGCGCTGGACCGAGTAAGGGAGGCCCGGGTGAAGGCAATAAGGACAAAAGGTCCTGATTACCAACAGAGTGGCGGCCGGTAAACCTAAAATCCTTCCAGGATATAACTATCTAACCACGTGATCTACAATAGAATGCCCGAAAATTTCGGCCTCTCAAATTGAGTACAGAACGACTGTAAAGTCCTGATTAAAATAAAAACCATTAATAACATTTTCAAATTTTAAAGGGGCAATAAGGTGCTTAAATTTGTGGTGTAACTATTACACCGGCGTTCCTGGAAATGATACAAAATCAGCTAAACCTAATTTTAATATACCGTATTTTTAGGACAATTACAATAAATTATAAAACTAGATTGACATTGATACGAAGCAGAAGACGAACTAATCAATACGAATAATAACGCCAATTTTCTAGAAGTTTTATTATATTTAATGGGAATGACATGTTTCAAGTGATTTAATGAGATTTCAAAAAGGCCTACGAGCTGCAGCCTCCTTGCGAAAGTTCGTTAAGTCCAAGCTTCTATCCAGAAACACCATGCTGCGTATTTATAACACCATCATCAAGCCAGTGATGACATATGGTTCTGAGTAATGGAAAATGACTCTAAAAGAACAATAAAGAGTCTACTGGTTTGAGAATAGAATACTTAAAATTATCCTGGGACCCAGACCCGGTGTTGCAGCGGGAACTTGGAGGCATAGGACCAACCAAGAGATCCGTACGATGACCCAGCAGACCCTTATTACGAACACCGTGAGAGCCGGTCGCCTAGTATGGATTGGACACGTATGCCGAGCCGAAGAGACCAGAGCAATCAATACCCTATACGCGTCTAGACCGACTGGAGTAAGACCTCTAGGAAGGCCTAGACAGCGCCAAATGAACAATGTTCTGGCTGATCTGGCTAGGTAAAGCCAATCGGACTGCTGGAAGCAAAAAGACGACCTTCGTGGCAGAGTGGTAAGAGCTCTGATTCCCATTCCGAAGGTTCTGGGTTCGATTCCCGGCGATGGCAGTGTGATTGTCACACTGTCTTTGGTCTGGCATAGTATTCTCGTGACAATGAAATGGTGATAGATTGGCTACCTGTCACATGTCACAAGAATCAATATATCAGCTTAAACAAATTGTATACTGTAATTGGGTTCAAGCGACCTGTTGTATACGTAAAAAAAAAAAAAAAAAAGGCGCAGGATTGAGGAGCTTGGCGGAAAATCATCAAGGAGGCTAAAACTCTTCAAGAGTTGTATGGCCATAGGAAGTAAGTAAGTAATGACATGTTTCGCCCTACTAATTACTTCCTATGGCCATACAATTCCTGAAGAGTTATAGCCTCCTTGATGATTTTCCGCCAAGCTCCTTGATCCTGCGCCTTTTGCTTCCAGCAGTCCGATTGGCCCAACCTAGCGAGATCAGCCAAAACATTGTCCATTAGGCGCTTTCTAGGCCTTCCTAGAGGTCTTACTCCAGTCGGTCTAGACGCGTATAGGGTATTGATTGCTCTGGTCTCTTCGGCTCGGCATTCGTGCCCAATTGCCCTACTAAAGCATGCCGGATATAAATTATTTAATATGGAGTTTTACATCATTGTTCAAGAAACAATAAATAAGAAAAAGAAATATTTTCAGTAATTTTATGTAAATTTTTATAAACACGAGACACTACGGGAACAATAATCTAGCTGTAATATGCACTCGATGGGTATTTGAATATTAAATTTATTTAGTCACATTGCTTGGAGAGAGCTGGGTTTCATGGAAAAAAATATTGTCACATGAACTGTTCCAGCAAAAGAAGTAGAGGCAGATCTCCTGCGCGGTCGTGTGACCAGATCTAGGAGATGACTGGAGGATATTTCTACTCGGCAGTGCAGGCTGCTGAGAACAGAGAGGATTGGAGGCGTTTTGTTTTAGCCACGAGCAGCTCCATGCATCACGACCCTCAGTAATGGGGAAACAAAGAAAGAAGAATTTTTTTTAATAAATATAATACCATATTTAAACAAACACTTTCTATTTCTATTTTTATTTTTTATGCCCTTTGTATATACAACACTTTTATAAAAAAAAATTAAATTATATAGACATGGCGTTGAAATATTGCATGTTAATAATAGAAATATAACTTTGAGCAATCTAGAAATTTTAGAAATTAAAAAAGCTAATAAAAATAAAGAAAATATTATAAATTATCAAATTAATTTAACGTCAAGTCCAATCTTTGATTTATTTCCATTGTTGTTAGTAATTACCTGAACCCCAATAAGAACATTAAATTATTATTTTAAATTTTATATTGAATCATAATATTTGTTATAACAAAAGCGTAAATGTTCCAAAATAAATCTTTATAACATCTGTTAGATCACAAAAACAATGTTATGATTTTTTTTAAATGTATCTTTACTGAAGAAGGACTGTTTATATTTTAAAATATAAATGTTGTACATACAAAGTGTATAAAAAAGAAAAAAATAGAAATAAACCACCTTAACAACACAAATTAAGGCGTATATAGAAGAAACACTTTATATTTTGCAGACATGTTTCGGTTGTGACCCAACTTTCGTATATGACCCAACCTAACAAACTTACTAAATAATTAACCATCACGCCATTTCCCTAAAGCGGTAGCAGACAGGATTGACTGCCATAATACTCTGTTTTTAAATACCTTTTGAGCTTCCTCAGCATTCATACATCGAAACATGCACGCTCGTTGATTTTTCCGACTTCGAATGTGGCCTCTTAGTATTTGATTAATTTGGTCATGCCTTATTTTCCTTGATTTTCCACGGCTTCTCTTTCCACTCACACTGCTTACATAAAATATTTAACCATTCTTCTCTCGCCCATTCGTTCCATATGTGCAAACCATATCAGGGATTTTTTTTTAAATTTAACCTATGATGCAATCATCTACCTTATATTTTTTACTAATTTCATCGTTCGGTATTCAATCATATATCGTTTTATATGTCTTTTCTATGTGTGATCCCAACATTGATATATATTTTCTAAACGTAAAGATTTGATTTGCCTGTTGTAAGCACACGCGTGAAATCGCTCCGTTCTATAACTGTGAATTTGTTAAAGACTGTTTTTTTATACCAATGTAAAAAATCGTGAACCAAATGTTTTAAATATCCTTATCATTGTTTACTTGTTTTTGTTTATAATCGGCGACTGGCCATTTACTTCATGTCTTAGAATATGAATGCTTATTTTGGTAAATCGGTAGCTAAAGTGTAATAAATCACCCCAAAATTCCCTTTCAAAAAAATCCATTCACATTAACCCATTAAGCTTTTGCAAATATTCTGTCCGTGGTACTTATTTAATTTTAAGTTGCACGTGCAATATACTTTGTATCTTATATTTTGGTTAGTATATATTGTTCTCTCGATAATGTAAGTATCGAGAATCTTCTTCTTCTTCCTCAGCCTATTCCCGTCCACTCCTGGACAAAGGCCTCCTCCATTCGCTTCCATGTCACTCTGTCCTGTGCATACTGCATCCGGGTTATTCCGACGTGTCTCTTCAGATCATTCTTTTACCGTAGTTGCAGTCGCCCTGCACTTCTCTTTGCCGTCCACGGTGTCCAAGTCAGCAGTCTTCTTGTCCACTTTTCATCTGAGCTTCTGGCTACGTGACCTGCCCATTGTCATTTTAGAGTCACCACCCGGTGGATGATGTCAGTGACCTTGTTTTTTTCTCTCAGCGTATCGTTTCTGACTCTGTATCTTAGGCTTATTCCTAACATGGCTCTTTCCATGGCTCTTTGGGTCACTCGTAGTTTCTCAGCACGTTGTTTGGACAATGTAACAGCGTCAAGACCATAAGTACCAACTGATAGAACGCAGGCTATATATAATATCGAGAATAATATAAACTAACTAGCTTTAAGTGTTAAACGTTCTAAGCATGTCGATAAAATTAAACTATAAAGTGGGAAAAACAGTATTGAAATTATTTACTTTTCAAATTTTTAAACACAGCTATGATATACATATTATGCAATAATATATAAATTTATTTCCATGATATTATTGAGACATCTGATTCGCTTACCTATTTTGATAAAATCGCTCGAAATTAATTAATTAATTGTAAAATATATCATAACAGTGTTACAAAGTTGAGTTTGTTAATGATGTTGAAGTATCACAGTGTTTCGTTCAAAACAATAGAGTATTTTAATTCTAAAAAAATTGGCACTATAGAATCCCACAGTGTTAACGTCCTTAATTTATCATTTTTTACAACACTTTTTGATTTGAAATTAAACTGGATAAAATGTGGCCTAGATACACTTTTGCCTTTTGCTTTATTTTCTGGAATGGTGCATTCTATAGCTAATGTAAGTCCTGCATGGATGGGAGCGGGCCTTGGGATTGTTAGAGCGAAGCTGACGAAGGGGCCCCGCTGCGTCCTATAAAAGCTTCGGGTAAGCGACGGGTAACCTTCTATGTCTTTATTTAACTGTTAGTTTGTTTATTTGCATTTGTATTTAAAATCACCCTACAATAAATAATAAAAAAAAAACTTTTATTTTTCATTAAACGTGATCAGTTTCCCGTTACAACCAGTAGAGTATATTTTACATAATAACGTTTCAAAGCTTGTATAAGGGCACACGGTTCACCCAGTGAGGGTTAAGTTTACGGACCTTCTATTATGCTATACGTAAGAAATTATAATTGAATTTGGGTACATTTAAGACCCCAGATCTCAGTTAGGACAGAGGGTATTATTTGACAAATAACTTACGACGTTTTGTATCACTTTGAATATCGAATATAATGTTATAACAAGCGAAACGAGAAACAGTACTGTCAAGAGAATTCGTAAATAGAATCACTCAAATAGTATGAAATTTGCATTTGAAAACATTAGGTTTAAATATCTTAAAAGGTTAAATACTAACAAGTGGAGAGCACGATATAGGAAATTGACCTTGGGATGAGGTTTTACAGGATTGTAAATAGTACCCCCTAAGAGTTTTCCATAATCAAAGTAAAAAAAGAGCTAATTTTGAGTAAAAAAACTTCAAAGTTTCCACCAATACTTATATATTAACTTATTGAAATCTTAGGCATTAACACTGTGGAATTCAATAGTAATTCACTTAGGAAATTGAAAATAACTTTGTTTATAATCCACAAAATATTAAAAAAACACGACATGTTTCGGAGGATACCTCCATCTTTAAGTTTAAATACATGTATAATAAAATAGTCCATTGTTTTGGCCGAAACATTATGATATATAAATTATAAACTGTTAAATTAAAAAAACTTTGTTTTATGTATCACAACTGTTTCGTCAACCTATGTTGAAATCATCAGGTGTTACAATAATACATCAAATGTCAAATTTTCGTGATTTTTCGAACCTTTATGTGTATTTGTTCTTATGTCAATTTGAATAATTTCTTTGATATAATTTTGAAGTTCTTGCTAGAGTTGAGTTGGGTATCTAATTCAACTCCATTTATACGAGTATAATAAAAGAAAATTAAATGCGTTTTTTATATTAGTCTTTCTTTATTTAGTTAAGTTTTGACTGATATATTATATTAGAAATTTCATCTTTCCTTTCTTATCTATTCCGCTGGCCGTCTGGGTCCTCGGTTCAAATCCCACGCCATGCTCTTATTTTAGTCCCAATAGTTAGTTGAATGCGGTTTTAGCGCTGTAAATGATTTGTTATAGAAAAAATTAAATTGTCTTGATATCACAGACCGTGGAGATTTAAGATTAAAATTGACCAAATAAGTATCTAAATATAAATATTATTTATTTATGAAAATTCAATAAAAATAGTATATATTGCATATGTTCATTTTTTATTTGAAGGCATTTTTTTTCCATAATTTGTTAGGTAATAAAATTGCAGGAGGGGGGGGGGGTGGAGATTTTTGAATCCTTGAAGTGAGGCATGTTACAAATAAGGTTAGGAAACCCTGTATTAGATTGACCAGAAAATAGATGATTATTATGAAGAAGGAATCTGGCCACGTCCAGGCTCGAACCAAAGTACCCTGGATCAGCCACATCAGACCACCATCCAATCATTTTATATTCATGAAGCACTTAATTTGTAGTATGATATTAACTTAAAAGACTTAGAAAAATTAAATAATACGATATTTTTTAAATAACTACTTCCCTTTAAAGCTCGGGTAAATGAGTAGCTACATGTTTGATTCTTGCTATATTTATTAATGCCATAACAATGCAAAACATGTCATTCCCGTAAGATAGAAAAACTTGTAGAAAACAGACGTATTCATTAATATTCAAATGAAATGAAATCAGTTTATTATGTCAAAAGACTTGATCAAACAACATAAATCTTTAAAGTATCTATTGAGTATAGGTAAAATATAATACCAGGAACGCATGGGAGATGGTTCGACATTAGGAAAACAAGATACTCTCTAAAGTCAATAGTTTTTCTCTTCTGAACGTATTTTCACTAATATGAAAGACTTCAATCTCCGAGGAGACCGCGTTCAGCCGACTAATTGACTAATTGCTCATCCCACCATTGTCACCAGAGGCAGGTTGGTTCTGGCGGTCGTTAGGTAAAACAATCTATACTGTCGCTGTCGGAGATAGGGATAAAAATACCTTCCAGCACGACCGAGTTCTCGAAATATCCCCTGATTAATCTGAAGAAAAGGGTTATAAGATGCCAATTTACACATACAGTAGAACTTCAATTATCCGGACCTCGATTATCCGAATTCTCGATTATCCGGATTGGTCAAAATAAACAAAAAACAGCGGACTGTTTAAGTACGTGTTTAAATGCGTTTTATGCATTTGTTCCAACAATAAGTCCCAATAAGTAAAATATTGGTCAGTAGTCGTATTTAATCACAATTTAAATTGTATTTATTTTTATCTTACCAATGTCATCAAAAAGAAAACGTGTTGTAATTTCGTTAAAAGACAAATTAGATATAATCAATGCTTTGAAACGCGATGAATCGGGACGTTTTTTGTTTAACAAATATGGCGTCGGAACGCAAACGATCCTGGATTTCAAATTTTGAATGATGAGGAAAAATTAAAGAAATATCTGCCTCAGAGGAACACGATCAAGAAGACGAAGAAGAGATTTGCGAGGAAAGAGATATTGGTCCTACACATTCTGAAGCTTTTCAGTGTTTGGATGTCGCCATTTAGTGGTTTGAGAGTAAGCTTGTATTTTTTGTGAATTATATATTTTTTCTATTATCCGGATTTTTTCTTATCCAGACTATCTTGATCCTTGTACTGTTCATTACAGATACACAATGGATAACCAGAAACTCAAGCGTGTTTCAACGATAAAGGATCTTGGCATTGTTTATGAAAGTAGACTGACTTTCCATGCTCACATCGAGAGAATATGTGGAGTTGCACTGAAAATGTTGGGATTTATTCTCCGAACAGGTAGAGTTTTCAAGAATCCCTATGTTGTGCGAATTTTGTATAACTCATTGGTCCGGAGTCGGCTCGAGTGTGGTTCTGTGATATGGAGTCCCCACGAGACGAGATACTCGCTCATGTTAGAGAAGGTTCAGAAAAGATTACTGAGATATCTCTACATGAGAGAGTTTGGTAGCTATCCGTGGGTTTATCCCACTGCATCTCTCTTGGGCATGCTGGGGACCAATAGTTTGCAGATAAGAAGAGATGGGTGCACACTTACCCATATCTTCAGACTTATCCGGTGATTCTTTGAGAACTCCGTTATCTCGGAGGCTATCCATCTTTATGTTCCAGTAAGTTATGTTCGACAGCGTCAGCACAGACTGTTTTATCTCCCAGCATGCAGAACTAACCTGCCTCTGGCGATGCCGGTGGGTAGAGCAATCAAACTTCTGAATATGATCGCTTCGGAGATCGACGTCTTTCATATTCGTGAAAGTACGTTCAGAAGAAAAATACTCATGACTTTGGAGAATATATTGTATTCCTAATCTCGAACCATCTCTCATGCGTTCCTGGTATTATATATTTTTATGTTTTACCTGTTCTCAATAGATGCCTTAAACTAAAATTGTTGTTTGTAATATTTTTTGAGAAAATAAATCGATCTGATTTGATTTGATTTCATTTGATCCCTAATTAATCCGAATAATCGAGGTTCTACTGTATTTATAGCACACACTCGTATCCATATGTTCCAGAATGCCAAGGTGTGCTGTTAGGTTAGTTTATGCCTTTCTTTGTTCCGGTATAAAATATATTATAGTTCTTTTAATGTAAATGAACACCGCATATTATACGATGGAAATTTTATAATATTAAACAATTGAATGGGAAAACAAAAACTTGAGATTAGCATTTAAGGTATAAGTTAAAGGGTCCTACGCCTTCCAGTCACTGGACCGTGGTGGCCGTCATCTAGGTTATGACGTTTTACACTTTAACAAATTGAAGGGCTTTTATGTTAACGACCACCCTGTATACCCCTTCAAACCCACTGCCATCCTAACTCATTAATCTACAGTGTGTTCCCAACAGCGCAAGCTAACAACATATGTAATTTATTGATATTTCTCCTGAAATGATCTTATATTTTGAATGCATACAAATACTGGATTTAACCCATTGCGGGTTAGTCTTTTTCAATGACTGACACATAATCATTTACACCTTATCTTAATGAATGGCGCTAGTGTAGATTGAACTAAAAAATGTGAAGTGTTTCTCAACATGGTGGCATATATATCTTCCAAAAATTTGTCAGACGCGGTGGTCGTAAGAAGGGCGGAATGGAGATGTTGTTAACATAAAGCGATCGCTTAACCCAACCAATGACAGGTCATAAGTCCTGTAAGTGCCTAGACCACCATATTCTGTTTCCAAAAAAACAATTTACATCATTGTCTCTATTGAGATACGATTGATCTTATATTTATATTAAATTATTATTATCAAATCAAATCAAATCAGTTTATTTCATCAATAGACATTAGGTTTAAGGCATCTACTGAGAACAGGTAAAATAATATATTGTGTATAGTATACTACCAGAATCGCATGAGAGATGGTTTGAAATTAGGAAGACAAGATACTCTCTAAAATCAAGAGTATTTTAAACTGTTAATGAATAAACTTTGTTTTTTGTAAAACAATTGTATTTTATTTTACGCGACAGCTGTTTCATTTACCTATGTTGACATCATCAGGTGTTACAATAATTTATAAATTTTCAAATTCATTAAAATCACATAAAGATTCGAAAAATCACGAAAATTTGACATTTGATATATTATTGTAACACCTGATGATGTCAACATAGGTTGATGAAACAGCTGTCGTGTAAAATAAAATAAAATTGTGATACAAAAAACAAAGTTTATTCATTAACAATTTAAAATGATAAGGTATCATAGTGTTTCGGCTAAAATAATGGACTATTTAAGAGTATTTTCCTTCTGAACGTACTTTCACTAATATGAAAGACGTCGATCTCCGAGGAGACCGTGTTCAGCAGATTAATTGCTCTTCCCACCGGTGTGACCAGAGGCAGGTTGATTCTGGCAGCCGGTAGGTTAAACAATCTATGCGGTCACTGTCGAAGATATATATCAGATACAAAAACCCGAACAGCCTCCACCATGGCCGAGTTCTCGAAATATCTCCTGGCTGCGGAGAAAAGAGAGGATTGGATGCGTAATGTTAAAGCCATGGGCAGCTTAGCCATAGATCATGACCCCTAGTAATGAGGAATAGAAGAAAGAAGATAATTTTTATAAAAAAATAATTTTCATATATTTAAGTAAAACAGTATTTATTTTAACCTTTCCCTTACGGTGCTAAAATAAAAACGCGCATTCCGGTGTTGGGTAGTCAGTACCCGATCAAAATTTAGCGATATTAAATCGGAAAATTAAAAACGTTCATAGCTAATCCCCTTAATGAATTATAATTGAAGTCAAAAATTATAATAATTGAGATTAATTTGCTGAAAACATTAAAAAAAACCTCTGGCAACGCTCACGGAACGGGCATGGATCCACTCTGGTTACAAGCCCGAGAGCTACTGCCGCGGCAGTGAGAGCATTAAGCTCCTCGCGCTTCCACATTGAAGTATGCAAGAGTGAGTAGTGTCACGCACTCATAGCGCTGTTTATACGCGAATTTGTTTTCGATGTTCACAAAATACTTCCGATGTACCCGATAAATTCTGATTATTATTAATATTATTTTTTATATCAATGCGTAAATATATTATGAAGGAATACCTGAAATCTTAACCATTTATTAATTATATTTATAGAGATATTGATGGTTATTAGAAGCAACGTGTAGAAGACACCCATCATAGGGAAGGGAGGGTTATCAACATTTTCCGTTAGCAAATTCATAAAGTCTGTGAGGCTATTTTATTAATGTCTTTGTTACCATCAAACCTTAAATCCCATAATGTTTACGTCCTCTTTCAGCAAAACATTCTTCCTTTATGTTCACAGTAAATTTTATCTTCCTAATTATCTTTATTGTACTACGTAAATACGTTCACATATTAGCCTCGTCAAAAAAACATTGTCGTTTGTCCTTAGTCAGATAAAAATTCGATAAAATTTCAGTGAAAATACGTGAAAATGTAAATTCATAATATTTTTGTCGTTTGCTGAATAGGTAGGTACTTCTGATAATATCTTAAAGATATTAAATTACTCTAGCGAGAATGTTTACTTTATATGTTGAAGGCGCTTTACCATTAGATTAAATTTAAAATATAAATATAGCTGGAAAATGGACATACTACAGATTTTAATTGTCGATTTGGAAGAATGCATCGACATGAATTTCAAATACCAAAGACATTTGAAATGATGGATCAGTGGATGCCGACGGTAAGAACATAATAAATAACGGATGGATTAGGCTAGGCCATGTAATACGACAAGAAGGCATCTTGCATGCCATAATGGAGGGTGTGACCGAGGGGACAAACTCTAGGGGACGCCCACGCTGAAAGTACCTGGAGGATCTGTTGGTGGACGTGCGATGCTCATCATATGCAGATTTCAAAAGAGCCGCACAAGACAGGGAAGAATGGAAGAGAAGAATAGAGGAAATTGGGCAAACCAATCCCAGGATTGAAACCAGAGAGTGAGAGAGAATGGGATTAGGTGACGAGAGCTATCAGGAGTTAAAAGAGTTTAAACTTTGAATCGATCGTAATGTTCTTGAGTAGTTAATATGTATATAATAGTTAATATGTATGTCAGCGACCATTTTCTAGAAATGTTATCATATTCTAGATGGAATAACGTGTCTTATGAAACATGTCGTTTAATCTTAAATATAATAAAACTCCTAGAAAATATATAGTTTTATTCATATTTATGATTTAATATGGAGTTTTACAACATTGTCCAAGAAACAATTAGTATTATTGAGTATTTGCAAGCCAATTCAAAATTAATACTATTTATTGTACAAAAAAAGTTATTGGGAAAAAATTACACCTACATGGAAACAGGTAAACAAGGCAGCTGCAATCTCTGGCGCTCTTAAAATCCACAATATGGAAAAACAAAGACATGGCCATTAAGAGTAAGATGAGAATATATAAAGCATGCGTAAGACCATATGGCGTCAAAGCAAGATCAGACACAGTAAGGACCAAGCAAAATTTGAGGACTTCCGAGATGAATACACTGAGGACGATAGCAGGCAAGACACTGAGAGATCGCGTAGGGGAACACCAGAATAAGATAGATATGTAAGGTTGAGGATATTATAAGATGGAGCAGACAGCAAAAAAGGGACTGGTACGGTCATGTTCAAAAAATGGACACCACCAGACTCCCCTATATTGCATTGCATAATCAGATTCATGGGACTCGTTCTCGTGGAAGACCTCCTAAAAGATGAAAGGACAGCTGGGAATCTACCTCACAGGAAGACCAACACTCTGGAGAACAGACCACATAGGATTACAACGAGGAAGAAGAATACGAATACATTCACTCATGGTTTTACAGCAATATTAAAGTCCCAATGAATAGGACACATAGCAAGATAAAATAAAAATAAATGGACTTCTTATTTTTCCTATAGTACCGTGTTAGGTCTCCCCGAAGTTGTATGGTTTCTAAGTATCTATAAAACTTGTGTGCAACCTTACAAATGGGATCGAATACAGGGAGGATACCACAATCCCAAAAATACGCACTCAGAGTGCCAGAAATGAAGACGCTCAGAAACAAAAAAGAGAAGAACAGTCCCATCTAGACTCCCTCTTATTATGTTGTACGGCCATCCCCGAGGTAGACGATCCCCTGACAGACCACAAAAGAGATGGATTGACAGCTTGGAGTCGGCCTCATAAGAGGAAAAAGAAAAAGACATAAAACGTAAAAAATGCTCCCTCCGGTAATTTTTTTCATTCAAGTATATGGTTATCCATATACTCTATCGCTGCGTTATTTTCTATTTCCTTACCATTCTTCTATTATCTTTAGCCTCATCTTTGCATAATCTCCTTTCTTTTTCCCTTTCTGCTTCTGTTATATTCATTGATTTAATGCTCTGTTCTAAGCACTTTCGCTTGTCTTTTATACCACTATTTTCGCCCAAAATATATTTTTCCGACTGTTCTTATTTTACTATACATTTTACCCATTACTAGCTGCGAGGATTTCAAATATTTCCTATGAATTATTTTCAGAATACAATATAATACAAATGATAATAAACTTATTTTATATAGAATTTTTTTGAGTATGTTTTAGGTAGAGATTTCTTTTTAAATGGTATTTTCACAAATTTCAGCTTATTAAATATATTAACTTGAATTTTATAACACGTTATTCATAATATTTTTATTTATTTATAATAGTTTTTCTCACATTGTGGTTAGACATTTTAAATTTAGATATAAAGTAATAAAACACTTTGATTTTGACTGAGGTATGGTTACCAGAATGAAGTCTGCACAAGACAGAGTGGCGTGGAAGAAAATGGTGGAGGCCTTTGTCCAGGAGTGGACGGGTATAGGCTGAAGAAATATAAAATGAAGAAGATTGTTGTTATAAATAATGCCAACTAGTTTCACTTGGACCCAAGCTTTATATGGGTAATTTTTATTTTTGAAATTAAGTTAAAACAGTGTATAATAATTTAGATATGTTAGTTTAATAAAATTAATTAAAATACTGACAAAAAAAAAATCAAATACTTGTTATTTCATACCTCTGATTGCCTCTAACCCCTTAATTTGACTTCGTACACAATTCAAACCGTTTACGTATACATTCTTAATCATTATATCTTCATCCAATGCGCTCCATATATCTAAATCAAAAAAGTGATCCTTAATTATTTTGTTAATAATATAATACTTCCGCACTTCAATCATCGTTTTATCACACATACGTTTAAAGCATTTCATTTTTACCGCATTTATTCCATACTAATCCTTCTTCTGCCAGTTCCAAGCTTCGCTTCCAAACATAAGGGTTGGAACCAGAACAATGACCAATGTCTTCTAAAATGAGATAATCTTTAGAAATAATAATTATTCTCAAATACTAACATTAAGAATACTACAATATGAATTTAGTGCTATATAAAAAAAAGATACTAATTTATTTATTGAAAGTTAAGCCATTAACACTGTGGAATTTCATTCTAAATCATACGCAAATTAATCATTTAATATCTATGTAAAATAACTAATATATTTTTAATAAATTACAATTTTTTTTATAATTAAATTTTTTTTTTTAAATTATTTATTAGTTCTTACTGATAAAAAATAGTATTAGTACATAATGCAATCAGTCCAGTTTTTATTTTATTAATTGAAATGTATTGTTACTTTGTATTTTATCGTTTTTAATAAGCGTTTTTTATCAGCCTTTCTTTTTATAGATTTTTTTTTTATGTACACAACAGGTCGTTTGGACCCAATTACTGTATACAAGTTTATTTTTTTAGCTATTATATTGATTCTCGTGACATGTGATAGGTAGCCAATCTATCGCCATTATATTATCTTAATAGTATAACAAAGACAGTGTGACAATCACACTGCCATCGCCGGGAATCGAACCCAGGACCTTCGGCATGCAAGTCAGAGCTTGTAACCACTTTGCCACGAAGGTCTTCGTCGTTTTAATTATATATTTACACCTGAAGATAGAGGTCTCTTCCGAAACATGTCTTGATTTTTGATATTTTAGTGGATAATAAACAATGATATTTTACAATTTTCAAAGAGTAGTCTAATTTATAATCATAAATTATTATTTTGAATACGAATTCAGCATTAAATAACATATGTTTAGGTGCATTTAATACATTTAAGAACAAGAGTGTTAAGCGTTTTGCCTATCAACAGGATTTACTAATTTAAAGCAGCGATAAATAACGAAAAATAGTTCATATTAATTAAATATCAAAGGGAAACTATTTTCTTTAAAGACTAACTCCAAGCATTTAGATCAATGGTATTAGAAATTATTTCGCAATATTTAACCACCCTACGTATTTGAACGTACGTGATACTTCACTTTGACTGTACCATTCTGCGCTATCCCGTATCACGTACGCGCTTGAGAAAAAGTAATGTACCTAAAATGTACAAACTGTTAGGGATACGTGCGTGTGCCAACAACACTTGAGTACAAGTCTTTGCAAATATGATAGTTTTACAAGGGGCAGGCGAAGTGTGTGGTCGAGTCTTTGACATTTCGTAATTTAAAAAAATAAAATTAATAAATAATTAAATTTAATTAATAGAAACCTGTTTTTTCGCACGTTTCTCGGAAAATAAACTGACGGTAGGGCGGTTAATATGATGACAAAATAGCTCTTTATCATGATGAAGGAATCTGGTCGTGTCCAGGCTTGTACTTAAGTCCCCTGGATTAGGAGCGAAGCGTTCTACCCCCTAGACCACTTCCCAAAGTTATAAGTGTTTTTTTGGGGTTGTGTTATATATTTCTTTATGATGTGGTCCCTACGTATGTGTGGTAAAACGATATACGATAGAATCTGAAATGCTGATATAAGAAAGGAATGTAGACCGGAAGAACGTATTATGAACCAAATTATGAAAGGATCGCTGCGTTGGTTTGGACATATGGAGCGCATGGATCAAGAAAGAATGGTTAAGAAAGTATACATTAATAATGAAAATGGAGTATGCAGTCGAGGGAGACCGAGGAAAACATGGCATGACCATATAAATCAAATATTAAAGGTTGGTCATGCTAGAAGTCGGAAGAATCGACGTGCGTGCATGACTCGCTGTTTGAATGTGAAGAAATCTAGAGACATGTGCCAGGATAGAGAAGTGTGGCGGTCCATTCTCTTCGCCTAGGAAACGGCGTGTTGTTTTATTTGTTTGTTTATTTATTTGTGGAATTCAAATATAGGTTAAATAAATATTATAAAAGTTTAGTCAAATATATTTGACTCAGTGGACTTAAACGAATTTCATAGTCATTATAACATGATCAGCTCATTTACTTCTATAAAATGTCACAATAAGTACAGATTCCCTGAGATGGTTTGGACACAGAAAACGAATAGAAGAGAGAAAATGGTGATTGTGAAAGTGTGTGAGTAATAAATTTCACCTTTTCTCAAAATTTTCAGTAAAAATCATAGAAATTATACAAAAATCTTACAAATTAAGAATCTTCTTGTAAACGCGTTAAATTAAAAACGATGTGGGCAAAAATAAAAATTTGATGATAATAATACATTTAATAAAATGCATATATTTCATTGGAGTCACCCGGTGTTGAATTATCGAAAAGCATTAAAATGATGGTGAGAGTGACGTTTCAAGTGCTCTCCGTCTCTCTCATCTCCTCTCTCGCTCAATTCACTTCTCTCCCACAAATGTGGGGCCTTGTTGAATTTAGCTAATTCTATTTTCAAATAAAATAATAATACATTTTAATACTTGCATCTAAAGCACTTTATTTGTTTATACCAACCAGTTTCGCTCCCGGCGGAGCTTCGTCAGGGTGAGAATATAAACAAGTTTAGTTTATTTTCTCATCTTGACGAAGCTCCGGCGGGAACGAAACCGGTCAGTGTTAACAAACAAAGTGATTTAGATACAAATTTATTTATTTATTTTCAAGTGCTTTATACGAAACTAAAAAAAAGACTATTTTCGTTAGTTCTATTTAAAAATATGACATCGAACATTCATGACATAAAAACTAATTAATGTTTTATTTTAGGCTATGTTAGTTAGTTATATTGACTCAGTTGATTTTAACACCTTATGATGCTAATATTGGTAAGTGCAACAGCTGTCGCGACATTTCAAAAGAAATTAAATCATTTGTGTTTATTGTTTCTTGAACAATGATGTAAAGCTCCATATTAAATAATTAATACGAGTTAAAACGTCAGATTTCTAAAAGTTTTATTATTAATTTTTATGGGAATGACATGTTTCGCCCATCTAGGGCATTATTAAATGTGAAGAAACTTCAACTTGTTACAGTTTATATACACTAGTAAATGGATAGTATCCCCTAACTTTGTAACCATTGTCATAAAATTTCTTAACGAGTTCCAAGAAACACTTTCCAATATTTCTGGACCTACCAACATAATTCTTTGTTAAGAATGTATAAAGTCACATCAATTTTCGTTAATTACCATATTCTGCTCCATTTACTAGTGTATATAAACTGCAACCAACTTCTAGAAAACCGACGTTTTCATTCGGAATAATCATTAAAATCAATTGTGATATTTTTTAACAGTGTTTTAATTAAACAGTTAAAAATATTGAAATATTAAAGTTTTTCCGCCAAAACAACGGATTATCTAGTTATATTACTTTTTAAATGTTTTTTTTTTAAGATGGTTTAGACATATGGAAAGAATGAATGAAGAAAGAATGGAAAAAAAATTATACGTTAATAATGTAAACGGAACCAGAAATAAAGGAAGACCGAGGAAAACGTGGCACGATCAAATAAATCAAATATTGAATGTCGGCCATGTGAGGAGTCAGAGAAATGGACGCGCATGCATGACACGATGTATGAATGTTGAGGAAGCGAGAGAAATATGTCAGGAAAGAAAAGTGTGGCAGTCCATTATTTCTTCCCACCCCTTCGGGGAGACGGCGTGATGGTTAGTTAGTTAGTTAGTTAAAATAAAATATGTATAAACGATACATCGATCCCTAAGAAAAGAATCACTCCGGATATGATATACATGAAAACTTCGAGTACTTACTCCTGTAGCATTATTAATTTGGTGTTATTCCGGAAACGAAATGTATAAATCCACCCCTCCCTTCAAACGAGCCGTGCGGTGGACGTTCGAATTTATCTCCATTTGTTCGTTTGTCAGAAAACTAATGTGGAATTCCAGAAATGCGCTCGAAAAGTTCTTATTCCCAAGCAAGCAAGATCTAAAACAAATCTTACTCCAGCGACCCTGGAAATTTTAATTACTCAAGACGAAGATTATCTATTACTGTTGTGGTCAAGTTTATTGGAGAATCATGTTAAAATAGCGTATGAAATATCATTTGTATTGGGAGCGATGTTCTAGAGAAAATATTAAAATACTTTGTTTAATCTTATTTCCAGAACTGTAAATGAAGTTATAGAACCAGTGAGCAAGTAGGCGCATTATCCAAGGTCTGTGAAGTGATATTTAAAAACTATATATTCAACTATATAAAACATATATTAAATAATGAAAGTATCATTAACTCTTAGACGAATGTGTGGATACTCTGCGTATGATAGAGTGTCAAATAAAAGTATAAGAAGTGAATGCGGTGCGAATGATGGTGTTATGAACAAAATAATTAAAGGACCATTAAGATAGTTAGGACACATGGAAAGAATATGTGAAGAAAAAATCGTAAAAAAGTATATGTTAACGATGTTAATGGAACTAGAAATAGAGGAAGACTGAGCAAAACGTGGCGTGATCAAATAAATCAAATATTGAACGTCGGCTACGTGAGGAGTCAGAGAAATCGACGCGCGTGCATGATACGATGTATGAATGAGGAGTTGAGGAATCGAGAGAAATATGTCAGGAAATAAAAGTGTGGCAGTCCATTATTTCTGCCTATCCCTTTGGGGAGACGGCGTGATGGTTAGTTAGTTAGTTTAGTAAAATAAATGCATTTTCAACGATGTAGTGATGACGATAACTACAAATAGAGGAAGACCGAGAAGTCATGTTTAAATAATATTATGAAAATTTAAATGTAATGATAGATGTTAAATAATTTTTTAAAAATTAAAAATGATGTTGTTTTTGTAAATTGCAAATTGAATTCTTGTTTCTCCTTTAAGTATTGTTCATTTGTAAATAGTGTTAGTAGAGAAAAAAGTTTGGATTTAAAATCAAATATGACATTACTAGATTTTTGTATATAATATATTGTTTTGGTGATCTCTATGATACTTCAACATTATAAAATATTGTAATTTGAAACACTGTAGTTAGAACGTATAATATATGTGTTTGTCGCGACAGCTGTTTCGCCAACCTACGTTGGGATCATCATCATTGTTTGTAACACCTGATGATGCCAATATAGGTTAGTGAAACAGCTGTCACGACAAATTAAACAAAATCGATACGTATAAGAAAAAAGCGTTTCAAATTTTAAAATTTTTATAAAACACTTTTTTAAAAACATTTTCCATAAAACCACTTTATTTTGAGTAAGGAGCGCCAACCGGTTTCACTCTGTAACGAGCTTCATCAAGGTTATATACAAACTGGCAATTGTATATAGTGTGTATAGTGTGTATGTGTGTATGTTTGTATGTGTGTATGTGTGTATGTGTGTAAACTGAACAGTTTGTGTATAGCCCTGATGAAGCTCGTTATAGAGTGAAACCGGTTGACGCTCCTTACTCAAAATAAAGTGGTGTTATACAAAGTGTTTTTAAACAAGTGTCTTATTCAACATTAAAATATGTCAAACCAACAAGTATTGGCTTGTTACCAAAGATTAAAACTTGTTCATTTTAGATAAACTTGAGGCGTTAACACTGGAGAATTCCATAATAACAAATCTCTTGAGAAAAATATACTCAAAGTTTTATTTGATAAAAAAAATTGTATTCAACTTATTGAATTGCCAAAATAAAATAAACGCAAACTCCCTATTTGATCCAAGTTATGAAACTATTATCTGCCGGACCGTTAACAGTGTACGTAAGACGATCAGCTGGGTCGGGACTCCAACCCTTTTTCTTTTACCCCACTAAAGTTCAGTGAACCCGATTGAATATATTCGTCGTTCACGCTAATGTACCGGTAAGTGGACATTTCTGGCCTATATACCTGTTTTGTGCAAATTGATTTTTCAGTAAGGTGGATTTTTCAATAAGACAGATAGATATTTCAATAAGGCAAATGGATTTTTCAGTTAGAGAGATAGATTTTTCAGTATGACAGATAGATATTTCAGTAAGGCAGATGGATTTTTCAAAAAGAAAGATTAGGTAATTTTTCAGTCAGACAGATGGATTTTTCGATAAGGCATATAGATTTTTCTGTAAGAGATGTGGTTTTTTCTATAATGCAGATGGATTTTTCAATCAGGTAGATGGATTTTTCAGTAAGAGAGATGATGGATTTTTCAGTATGACAGATGGATTTTTCAATGAGGCAGATAGTTTTTTTCAGTAAGACAGATGGATTTTCCAGTATGACAGATGGATTTTTCAATTAGGCAGACGGATTTATCAGTAAGGCAGATGAATTTTTAGTTAGATGGATGGATTTTTGAATAAGGCAGCTATTTTTTTTCAGTAAGACATATAGATTTTTCAATTAGGCAGATGGATTTTTCAGTAAGGCAGATGGATTTTTCAGTAAAGCAGATGGATTTTTCAATAAGGCAGATAGATTTTCCAATAAGTCAGATGGATTTTCAGTATAAGAGATGAATTTTTCAGTACGACAGATGGATTTTTCAGTAATACTGGTGGATTTCTCAGTAAGATACAATCAGGACCAAACAATTTTTGAAGACTTCTGAGATACAGGTACTGAGGATAGTATCAGGCAAGGTTGAGAATATTCTTATATGAAAGAGACAGCGAAGGAAGGCTAGAACGCTCATATTTTATTTTATTATTATTCGAAAAAGGATCGCGTATGGAATGTGGAAACCACAGAGCTATTAGTCTTTTGAGTGTCGTTGGTAAAGTCTATGGCAGAATTTTAATAGAAAGAGTAAGAAAATTGACGAGTGACAAAGTTTGGGATGTGCAAGGTGCCTTTATGAATGGCAGAGGAGGTATGGATCAAATTTTTGGACTTCGTACATTGACAGAGATGTTTCTGGCCAAAAATCGCAAACTTTTCTGTGCATTTGTCGACTTACAAAAAGCATATGATTACGTTAATAGAGAAAAGTTGTGGAAAATATTGTCTGAATATGGAATAAGTACAAAACTGATCACGGCCATTAAGTCGCTATACACGGAAAGCACTGCTAGTGTCAGAGTAAATGGAGATCTTACAGCCTGGTTTGATATCAATAAAGGTGTCAAACAAGGTTGCGTAATGTCCCCGTGGTTATTTAATCTGTATATGGACAATTGTATGAGAGAGCTGAAAGGGTTGGATGTAGGTGCCAAAATGAGCGGAGTGTCAGTAAGCTGTCTCTTGTATGCGGATGACGCTGTCCTACTTGCTGACAACGAGCATGAACTACAAGTCCTGGTGAATTGTATGTATGAGGTATGCATGCGAAATGATCTGATGATGAATGTTAATAAGTCCAAGGTAATGATTTTTGAAAAGGAAGAAACCACGACAGTCTGCAACATTAGCGTGAATGGTGAAAATTTGGAGCAAGTAGTTGAGTTTGTGTATTTAGGTAGTATGTTTACAAGAGATGGAAGAGTGGAGAGGGATATTGAAAGAAGGGTTGGGGCAGGCAACAAAGTGAATGGTGCACTTAAAGTTGTCATCGCAAACAAAAACCTATCCAAAAAAGCTAGAATGGCAGTGCACAATGGTGTTCTTCTACCGACCCTTACGTATGGAAGCGAAGCATGGAACTGGCAAAAGAAGGATGAAAGTAGAATAAGTGCAGTAGAAATGAGATCTCTTAGACGAATGTGTGGATACTCTGTGTATGATAGAGTATCGAATGAAAATATAAAGAGTGAATGCGGTGCGAATGATGGTGTCATGAACAAAATAATGAAAGGATCATTAAGATGGTTTGGACATATGGAAAGAATGAATGAAGAAAGAATGGTAAAAAAATTATATGTTAATGATGTAAATGGTACCAGAAATAGAGGAAGACCGAGGAAAACGTGGCACGATCAAATAAATCAAATATTGAATGTTGGCCATGTGAGGAGTCAGAGAAATCGACGAGCGTGCATGACACGATGTATGAATGTTGAGGAATCGAGAGAAATATGTCAGGAAAGAAAGGTGTGGCAGTCCATTCTTTCTGCCTACCCCTTCGGGGAGACGGCGTGATGGTTAGTTAGTTAGTTAGTTTTTATTATTCGAAATAATCAAGTTATACGAGTATAGCAGATTGAAAGGTTTTGAATAACTTTTTGGTAACACTGTATTATCACAACACTTTTTTTAGCACTTTTAACAAACATGTTTCGGGACACAAAGTTCCCTTCTTCAGTGTATGAATTTTAGCAGTTAAATGATATTGGGATATTACTTATAAACTAAATGACGAGTGAAAAAGTGAAGGGGGAAAAAGTTAAATTTAGTGGCAGGGTAAATTGATTTTTACTTGGAAGTAAGAGAAAGGAGGAGGGGAAATAAATCAATGAAGGGACTAGAAGTACAGTTAAGTTGGTTGTTTATAATAACTTCTTTTTTTAAGGATTAATTGTATCTCAATAGAGACAAAGATGTAAATTATTTGGAAACAGAATATGGAAGTCGAGGTGTTTACAGGACTTATGACCTATCATTGGTTGGGTTAAGCGATCACTTTATGTTAACAACATTTCCCATTCCGCCCTTCTTACGCCACCACATTCTACAAATTTTTGGGACTTAAATATATGCTACTATCTTTAATAACTTCACATTTTTAGGTCAATCTACACTAGCGCCATCTATTAAGATTATTTGTGAGCATTAAGCAAAACATCTTTATGAATACAATGTGAAAGGAAAATGATTAACACTCAATGGGAAAAAATCCAGTATTTGTCTACAAGTATTTGTATACAAAAAAACAAATTCAATAGCTTTTTTGTTTTTTTTTTATTTCCAAAATTTCTAGATTATGTAAAAATATATTTCTTACATTTATGTGTAATTTCAAAGCTTTTAACTTTAAAAAACGAATGATCTCTTTCAATTAGAGGATTTGCAAACTCCGAAATGTTATTATTAGATAATTAATAACATGAAAGGTTTTGTTGATAAAATAAACAATAATGACCCTATAAAATATTGAAAGCACTTGGTTAATAATCTTATAATAATCTTCTTGTGTATTAAGTGGGTAAAATATAATAAATTTCCCCTGAATTTCAAAATTTAATAAAATATCTAATCTTCTCTTCAATCAATTCAATTCAAGTAGTAAAATGTGCTTAGAATTCGTAAAAAAGTGTTTTAAAACACCAACATTTAATAACGTATTTTATTGAAGTTTTGAAGCTTTTTATTAAGTCGCACGGTTTAATATAAAATTGGTTAAAATGTGAAAATCTCTTTGATGTATCTAATCGTTTTATGATACTTTAAGGAATTCGGGATGTTCAAACTTTTGAGTGTTTATTTTGCTCCCGAAGTATTTCCGCTTCTGTTGCTTTGGAATTGCTCAACTTTGGGCAACTTTGGGAAGCTTCAACTAGCGAAATAATAAATAATAAAATTTAAAACACACCTTTGAAGTTCACAGAAAGGAAGGTGTTCGGTAATTTTAGTACGCCCGGTAGAGGCGCTTCGGAGAATCGGACAGAGATGAACCCATTATTTGTTTGAAATACCCAATTCGCGCATTTTTTCACAAGATATAAAAGGTATCATTATTGCACAATGAATCGGAATTACATTAACAAGATTGATAAAAGTACTTAATCAAGAATATTTTCAAAAAATAATTTAAAACATTTGTATTCTTTATTTTGTGCATCAATATATTTTGTAATACCTATATTTGTGGATCATTAAGATGGTTCGGACAAATGGAAAGAATGAATAAAGAAAGAATGGTAAAAAAATTATATGTTAACGATGTAAATGGAACCAGAAAAATAAGAAGACCGAGGAAAACTGGGCACGATCAAATAAATCAAATATGAAATGTCGAAATATTGATGTTGTTGATTGAAATTTCTTGGTAGAAGTTCATTGTAAATAATGAAAAGAAAAAAAAAATTACGAATTTTTCCGTGTTTATTTTTAGTGTAAAATCTTCTTATTAATTTCCGTCTTCGACCGGTTTCGGGATCTTCAGAAGATGTCAGCGAGCTGCCGAAACCGGTCAAAGACGAAAATTAATGAGTAGAATTTACACTTAAAATAAACATAGAAAAATTCGTAATTTTTTTTTTTTTCATTATTTATAAAATGTCGGCCATGTGAGGAGTCAGAGAAATCGACGCGCGTGCATGACGCGATGTTTAAATGTTGAGGAAGCAAGATACATATGTCAGGAAAGAAAAGTGTGTCAGTCCATTCTTTCTGCCTACTCCTTCGGGGAGATGCCGTGATGGTTAGTAACTTAGTTATATATTTTGTTTTATTGAACCAACCAGTTTTGGTTCCGCCAGGGCTAATTAATTTAATTAAATCCCTTTGCTTTATTTGATTAATTCATAAAACAAACTAAATATAAAAAGTTTTAAATAAAATAATAATACACTTTTAGTAATTTGCATTAACATCACTTTATTTGGTATCACCAACCGGTTTCGCTCCCACCGGAGCTTTGTCAGGGTGAGAGAGTAAACTAAATATAATATCAGAGAACAATCTATGAAGAAATAAATATAATGTGGAGTGGAGAAAGAGTAGGGGTAGGAGAAAGTGGGCGTGGGGATTAATAGTCTGTTAAGACGGTGAGTCATGCTCATTAGGAAAAAGTTATGAAGAGATTTCTAGATTTTAATGGCGGGCAGGGGATTTCCATTTTATTATTTTTATAGGAATTTTCAATGGTGAATATTGCTAGAAAGAAACTATGGGAAAGATTAGTTTGATTATTAATTAAGGAATGGCTTTCTTAATTTCTAATGCTTTCTCTCTGTGTGACTCTTAGCTTGTTAGCATTTTTGTGACTGTATCAATAAAATAGGAGAACACTGGCAGAACACAGACGTTGAATACTCTCCTTTTCAATTTATATTATCACAGTACATTAGTTACAACAAAATATATAAAAAAAGAATGAAAATTCTGTAACGTGCTGCCCTTTCTATATAGTCATACGAGATACGGGATCAATAGTTTCTTCTCTGTAATAACGTGCTATTTAATGGCGAATAATACTAGTAAAGATACGAACAAACTAGAACATGACGTCATAATGACCGTCTAATGAACCTAAAAATATGGACGGAAATATAAAGTAAAAGGAAATATAGTGACCGCCTTATCTAGCGTATGCTTTTACTAGGACAAAATCTATGTTTGATTTCAATGTTTAGTAATCTGAACGTCGATTGCAAATAAAGGGACGATCATATTTTTTACCTTTTAAAATATTTTTTTCATTTGTTCCAATGACAATTTGAATAATTTCTTAAATATTATTTTAAAGTGCCTAATTACCGATAATTTAAAAAACGGTGGATACGTGAGACATAAATTAAAAAAAAACACAAAAGTCCGGATCGTCCATGTCAACATGTGCAACATCGAAAAAAACATTATTGTGTTATTACATTATGTGCTAAATTAAAAAAACGGTGGATACATGGAACATAAAATAAATAGACAATAAGTGCACCATCTAAAATGAAAATTTTTTGTTAAATTATTTTTATTTTGTTATTTTATTTTATATCATTGTATTTTATATTATTTGTTTTAGATTTATTTTGTGGATGTTGGAAGATCGAAGTGTGCGCGGGAGATGCCTATTGGTGGCGATGAGGTTCGCAACCCATCACATCGCGTCTCCCGCGGGGCGAAAAGAGAAGGATGAAGTGCCGCATCAGTAAAAGTGTGACAGTTCATTATTTCTGCCTACCCTTTCGGAGAGACGGCGTGATGGTTAGTTAGTTAGTTCAAAAATTAATACTCAGCGACTGGGGTAGCACCAGAGTTCTGCAAATCATTTGGTCTGTCAAAAAATATGCAAGTAAATAAAATCTAATGTTACATTTCATCTTTTGAAAACCTGCGCCTCGATTAATTGTCGTTTCACTGCAATATTAGCTCAAAATGCAATAATTTGGTTGGTTCTCCAAAAAACTTGTAATTATTATATAACATTTGAAACTAAAAATGTGAGATGTTAACTATGGAAAAAGAAACGACAACAACAAACCATCACGCCGTTTCCCCAAAGGGGGTAGAAGTAACTTAGATGGAAAGAGGTATATAAATTTCCACCACCACCCGAGACTGTTATAGGACGCAGCGACGCCCTTTCGTCAGTCTCGCTGCACTATCTAGGCCTGTTCCTTGTTCATCCGGGACTTACGTTAGTTTAATTTAGCCTTTTCTTGTCATCAATCAAATGGGTGACAGACCACATTTAATCTATTCTTTTAACCTTATATATCTCCCGCGCGGCCTCACATCTCTTTATTATTAAATAAAATCAGAAGTAAACATTATATAGAGCACACCTTGAATTAGTAAAAAACACATTAAAATTATATAAAACACACATTAATACACAATACACAATAGGACAAAAATATAACAAACTAAATTTTAAAACAGGAAGAAGATAGTGTATGAGGTTGGCGGGAAAATGTTAAGTAAGAATAAATAAATTGGGATGGGATGTGCTGATGGAAAGAGGTATAGGTAGGAATGGACCGCCACACTACTCGATCCTGTCATACCTCTCTAGCTTCCTCCACATTTTAAATAGCGAGTCAAACATGCACACCAATTCTTCCGACTAAAGGAAAGACTCTATCGTACGCCTGATACCTAACATCATCTCAAGTGAGGCTTGCTGCTTTAACTATGTCTGCAGGGTTCTTCTCTATGTGGCTCTAGGTCTGCCTGGCTTCCTCTTTCCACCCACAGGAAACCAGTTTAGTACGCTCTGAGCGATGTAGGCTGGTTTCCATCTCAGAGTGTGACCAATTGACAGTCATTTGCGTCTAGCGACTTGTTATCTGAATGACATTTCGTCTACCATGACCCAGAGAACGGCATTTGCCACTGTTTGGGCCAAAAGATTGTGATAATTATTATTATTGAAATTATTATTATTATTTTGTTGAATCGCTCTTTACATCATGACAGCATGAGCCAAATTGATGTAAAGGGTATTATAGCTATCATAGTGATTCTCGTGACATATGATAAGTAGCTAATCTATCGCCATTTTATTGTCTCGTGAATTCTACACCAGACCAAAGACAGTGTGACAATTACACTGCCCTCGCCGGGAATCGGGCCCGAAACCTTTGGGGTGGCAGTCAATGCACTAACCACTCGGTCACGAAGGTCGTAACCTATTTGTAAATACCTGGAGTTTTCCAATAACATCCGTGATAGATTTCCAAATCTCAGAACATTACAGCAGTACGCTTTTAACGCTATGTTAAATATTTGGAACTTGAACTTTTACAAAATGAGAAGAGACGATGAGAGATCTCGGGTTCATCTATGAGAGTAGGTTGACTTTTCGTGCACATGTTGAGAGGATTTGTGGCACTGCACTGAAGATGTTGGGCTTCATCGTCCGGACCGGCAGAGTTTTCAGGGATCCCAATGTGCTCAGAGTCCTATACAACGCATTAGTTCGGAGCAGACTCGAAAATCGTTCTGTGATATGGAGTCCTCACGAGGCGAGATATTCCGTTATGCTGAAGAGGGTACAAGAAAAAATTCTGAGATGAAGTGAGAATTCTACATGAGGGAGTATGGTGGCTATCCGTGGCTCTATTCCACGGCATTTCTTTTGGGAATGCTCGGAACCAATTCTCTACAGCTTCGAAGAGATGGACATCTAATTACCCATTTCTTCAGATTAATTAGGGGATACTTCGAGAACTCGGCCGTACTGGAGGGTGTCCGGCTTTTTATCCCTGATAGATATCTCCGACAGCGACAGCACAGATTGTTTTACCTACCGGCCGCCAGAACCAATCTGCCTCTGGTGACACCGGTGGCAAGAGCAATTAGTCTGCTGAATGCGGTCTCCTCGGAGATCGACGTCTTTCATATTAGTGAAAGTACGTTCAGAAGGCAAATACTCTTAATTCTGGAGAGTATCCTGTCTTCCTAATGTTGAACCATCTCTCATGCGTTTCTGGTAGTATACTATACATAATATATAATATTATTTTACCTGTTCTCAATAGATGCCTTAAAAAGAAAATTTGTAATGTCTGTTGATGAAATAAACTGATTTGATTTGATTTGAAATAGTACTGGAACGATTTTTTTTTTCGAAATATGTTATATGTGATGTTACTATCTTTTAATATCATTAAACTCGTATCATAGGTGTGAAATGCTGAAAGCATTCCTTTTTTAAATTTAATTATATTATCGTGAATTGTCTTTCTCCATCTGATGGAGTCTGAATAGAGCTATAATCTGAAGCAATCACACACGAGTGGAATGGATCCGCCCGGGACCAGTTCGGACGAACTCCATTATTACCTCCTCATAAAAACCCTTACCTTTTGTACTAAACTGGGAAGCGTTTAAGTTTTTCAAGAGGGTAGCTTAAGACCATTCTTACAAGAAAACCTTTCGACTCAAAAAGGATGAAAGTCGAATCGCTATTATTATTATTGGAAGGCTAAATTAAATGTAGCCTTCGAGTGTTGTTCTCTTGAGCTTTTTGTATTGTTTGTTTTAAACACATTTAATTTTAAACAAAATCGACGACAGTTTAATTTTATTGAAAATGACCGGGTGGTTGTCTAAGGGATAGAACGCTTGGCTCCTGATCCAGAGTACATGGGTTCAAGCCTGGACACGACCAGATTCCTTCTTCATAATAATGAGCTATTTTCTGCTCACATTGAAGATTGTAAAATAAATTCTAATATAATTGATTAAAATCCTTCGTATTAGTATTTATTAAATATTAAAAATATATATTATATAAAATTATAAAACAACTAGCTGACCCAGCAAACTTCTTAACTGCCTCAGGATAAATTAATGTTATTACTGTTAAAATTTAAAACATTGTTCTATATCACAATTTTTATTTATTTACTGAGTGTCACGACAGCTGTTTCGCCAACCGATGTTGGCATCATCAGGTGTTACAATAAACTCAAGTTTATTGTAACATCTGATGATGCCAATATCAGTTGGCGAAATAGCTGTCGCGACACTCAGTAAATAAATAAAAATTGTGATATAAGTGTTTTAAATTTTAACAGTAATTATGTTGAAGTGTCATAGTGTTTCGGCCAAAACAATGTTAATCCTAGGTTCTCAAAGTGGGCGCTAACGCACCCTTTTGATGGGCGTTTAAGACTTTCAGGGGGGCAGTTGTAGACCCAGAAAAAATAAAGTGCGTTAGCAGATAAAAACATATATTCTTAAAAGACAAAAAAAAACACGCTAATTATTTCTTTCTTTTTTTCGTTCGGTATTCTACCTTACAGGTATGTCTTTTTCAGATGCATGAAAGATTTAATCATATTTTAAAATTCAACTATGTGTTTCTAAATATTTGGAATAACTTTTATGGGAGGGGGGCGTTGATTTTTCTTGTAAAGGGGACGGTGGCCCAGAAAAGATTGGAAACCTTTGCTGTAAATGGTATTAAAATTGACCGCATTCTCGTGACATGTGATATGAAGTTAATCTATCGTCATTTTATTTTCACGTGGATTCTATACCAGACCAAATACAGTATGACAATCACGCTTCCATCGCCGGGAATCGAATCCAGGACCTTCGATATGGTAGAGATTTTTCCATTCTGCCACAGACGCAGAAGAAGAAGAAGAGAAATAACAGGACGCAGTCATAAATAAAGCAGAATAAGAAGAAGAAGAATAAATGGTATGTTACAAGATTTTTCAAGGAACAATAAATAAGTGTAAAAAATAAAACACATTTAAATTAGTAACTAACTAACCATCACGCCGTCTCCCCGAAGAGGTAGGCAGAAAGAATAGACTGCCACACTTTTCTTTCCTGGCATATTTCTCTCGCTTCCTGAACATTCATACGCCGTGTCATGCATGCGCGTCGATTTTTCTGACTCCTCACATGGCTGACATTAAATATTTGATTTATTTGATCGTGCCATGTTTTCCTCGGTCTTCCTCTATTTCTGGTTCCATTTACATCATTAACATATATTTTTTTACCATTCTTTCTTCATTTATTCTTTCCATATGTCCAAACCATCTTAATGATGCTTTCATTATTTTTTTCATGACACCATCATGCGCACCGCATTCACTTCTAATATTTTCATTCGACACTCTATCATACACAGAGAGATCTCATCGTCTAAGAGATCTCATTTCTACTGCATTTATTCTACTTTCATCCTTCTTTTGCCAGTTCCATGCTTCGCTTCCATACATAAGGGTCGGTAGAAGAACACCATTGTGCACTGCCATTCTAGCTTTTTTGGATAGGTTTTTGTTTGCGATGACAACCATTCTTTCAATATGCCTCTCCACTCGCCCATCTCTTGTAAACATACTACCTAAATATACTTTAAATTAGTAAAAGCAATTTTATTGAATTAGTTACCTCTACGTGACACCCGGGCCAACGGAAAGGCAACGTTCATTCAATTCATTGGAAACAAATGCAAATATAATTGCGATTTCAATCAAAGTAAAAGCTTAAATAAAATTTTACTCATTTACAACACAACACGTTAACAATGTAAATGGAGTAAGGAGTCGAGGTAGACCGAGGAAAACATGGCATGACCAAATTAATCAAATATTAAAAGTTGGTCATGTAAGAAGCCGGAAGAATCGACGTGCGTGTATGACTCGATGTATGAAT
The DNA here is from genome assembly GCA_022606425.2 of Lepidostoma basale. Lineage (NCBI taxonomy): Eukaryota > Metazoa > Arthropoda > Insecta > Trichoptera > Lepidostomatidae > Lepidostoma > Lepidostoma basale. The sequence goes on from JAHDVF020000875.1 coordinate 1,481,751, forward strand.
GTGCAGGAAGAGTAGTGTGGCGGTCCATTCTCTCTGCCTACCCCTGCGGGGAAACGGCGTAATGGTTTGTTGTTGTTGTTGTTGTACAACACATTCTTCTGGTTCTCATTTCTACTGCATTTATTCTATTCATGCCTTACTTTCGTACATAAGAGTCGGTACAATAACACGTTGTTCTATTTTCAAAACACGGATAGAAATGTTCTTGTTATTTCTCGAATAGTATTTTCTAGCATTACTGTCGTGAGTGCTTCCGGAAATTCTGTAATGTCAAACTTGCTAAACATAACCTCAATTTTAGAAGGAGTATCGATTTAAGTAATAAAAATAAGGAAATGAGATCATTTGCATAATGTAAAGGATTGGTGTCACCTTAAGCAATAAAATAGCGTTGTACGGTGGACGCAGGGGAATAACGCGATAGCCCAATTGAATTGTAAATAATGAAATTTAAAAAATGTCGTAAAAAAATCTTTTTAACTAAATACACATTTTTAAAAGATTTTTTTATAATCAAATGATTTTACTGAAATCCCTTGATGGAAGTTCATTTTAAATAATGATTAAAGAAAACGATTTTTTTTAACTACTTCCACTTTTGTCTTTATTTCGACAGCGACCGGTTTCGCCAGGCTCGCTGGCATCGACAGACTGGTGACACTATTGCAAACCGAGTCCTTTATATACACACAGATCAGGGGTGGTAGACATGATTCTGTACAAAAATAATCTTTAATTTGATTTTAAATATATTATTTACAATATTTTTTTAACAATAATATTTAAGTAACTAACTAACTAACTAACTAACCATCACGCTGTCTCCCCGGAGGGTTAGCCAGAAATAATGGAACGCCACACTGTTCTGTCCTGACATGCTTCTCTTGCTTCCTCAACATTCATACATCTTGTCATGCAAGCACGTCGATTTCTCCGATTTCTCACGTGACCGACATTTAATATTTGATTGATTTGATCGTGCCACGTTTTCCTCGGCCTTCCTCTATTTCTAGCTCCGTTCACGTCGTTTACATATACCTTCTTTATCATTCTGTTTTCACTCATTCTTTCCATGTGTCCAAACCATCTTAATGACCCTTTAATTATTTTGTTCATAACTCTTTCATTCGCACCACATTCACTTCTTATACTTGCATGTGACACTCTATCATATACACATTTGCGACACATTCGTCTTGGAGATCTCATTTCTACTGCATTTATTCTACTTTCATCCTTCTTTTGCCAGTTTCATGCTTCACTTCCAAGGGTCGGCACAAGAACACCATTATGCATTGCCATCTTTGGTGCCACCATAATTGAATTTTAAATTATGAAATTAAAACAAATGTTGTAAAAACTCTTTTTAAAGTGTACATTTAGTTAAAATCCGCTAATGTTGGTTCTCTGTTGACAGCGACACAAAAATGAGTGGATTTTAACGTAAATATACGTTTTTAAAAGATTTTTTTATTATTTTTTTAATATCATTATTTACAATAATTTTTTACCATGAAATTTCGAATAACAAAATGAAGTTTTCAATAAAACTGTTTTATATTCACCGTTTACAGGTGATAATTTGTGGTGTTCTACCCTTTGGCATTCTTTCCACAAGGCCAGCCCACCGTAGGCATTGAGACTTACAGAATCTAACTACTATTTCCTGGTTAATCAGTTCTTCAAGTTCAGAATCTCACTACTGTTTCCTGGTTAATCAGTTAAAAGTAAAGTGGGTGGGCCGACGACATTGCTGCCGGGGGGAATGTGGTTGCAGCTGGCAGAAAATAGAGACGAGTGGAAAGGACGGGAAGAGGCCTAGGTCCAGCAGTGGACCGATGAAGGCTAACGAAGAAGAAGAAAAAAAAGAACAGTACAGTAATATCAAGTGAATAAATTTTAATTTTCTTAATTAGGTCACGATGCTTATTTTATAGTTCCCTGTTAATTAAAAATATTCCAGATTCTGAAATATCACGTTATTCCTATGTATTTTCCATCTTCCCTAATGAGATTTATAGTCAAATAACAGAAACTTTAGAGTCGATGTGAATGAAACAGACCGGAATAATTTTCCCTAGCAAAAAAAATCTGAAGGCAATCCATATTTAGCCATTAAAACTGTCGCTATTACTCTCAAAACAAAACAAATATCAAATAATGCTTTGTCTTAAAATAAGCAGGAAATTAGGACAACAAAACTGACTTCATCCGTCATTTTGTAGTAACAAAATTGGCTTAGTACTTCTATTTTTTTTTCCTGAAAGGATATCGGTTAGTTAAGGCTACTGTACAGAGAAACAAAATATTATAGATTGTATATGTTAATGATGTAAATGGTACCAGAAATAGAGGAAGACCGAGGAAAACGTGGCACGATCAAATAAATCAAATATTGAATGTCGGCGATGTGAGGCCGCAGAGAAATCGACGCGCGTGCATGACACGATGTATGAATGTTGAGGAAGCGAGAGAAATATGTCAGGAAAGAAAAGTGTGGCAGTCCATTATATCCAGAGACGGCGTGATGGTTAGTTAGTTATTATAGTTAGTTAGATTGTATTTACAGCGGTTTATCAACTTAGAATGTATAGAACCAACCAGCCTTTGATGATATTGTGGAGCATGATTACTCTGAAATCGATTGTATTCATAGCATTTGAGATATTCTTGAAGTGAATATCTAACAAGATTGACTCATTAACCCTGGTTATGCCGGTAGGTAAAGTTAGAAAATATTGACTAAACATTTGATAATGCATTCTTCTTCATCTGGCTTTGTCCACTCCTGGACAAAGGCCTTCTCCATGCGCTTCCATATCAATCTGTCTTATGCAGACTGCATCCAGGTTATTCCGACGTGTCTATTCAGATCACCCTTCCACCGTAGTTGCGATCGCCCTGCACTTATCTTTACTCCACGGTCTCCAAGTCAGCAGTCTTCTTGTCCATTTTTCATCTGAGCTTCTGGCTACGTGACCTGCCCAATGCCATTTTAGAGTCGCCACCCGGTGGATGATGTCAGTGACCTTTGTTTTTTCTCTCACCACATCGTTTCTGACTCTGTTGTCTCTTAGGATTATTCCTTACATGGCTCTTTCCATGGCTCTTTGGGTCACTCGTAGTTTCTCAGAACTTTGTTTGGACAATGTTATAGTTTCAAGACCATAAGTACCAACTGGCAGAATGCAGGTTTCATAAACCTTACGTTTCAGGTTGATCGGGTTGATAATGCATTAATAAATTGAGGGACGCCGAGAGCCCAGTAGGAGACAGATGTCCTAGCTAAATAATAAAACGATGTTTATTTTGTCTTTATTTCGACAGCGAGCCTGGCGAAACCAGTCGCTGTCGAAAAAAAGACAAAGGTGGAAGTAGTTAAAAATCGTCGTTTTATTTAATTATTATTTACATTTTAGTAAAATCATTTGATTATCATAAAAATAGACTTTCAATGACGTGTTTAGATATAGTCAAATACAAAAAGATCATTAAAATGGTTAGGACATATGGAAAGAATGAATGAAGAAAGAATGGTAAAAAAATTATATGTTAACTATGTAAATGGAACCAGAAATAGAGGAAGACCGAGGAAAACGTGGCACGATCAGATAAATCAAATATTGAATGTCGGCCATGTGAGGAGTCTGAGAAATCGACGCGCATGCATGACACGATGTATGAATGATGAGGAAACGAGAGAAATATGTCAGGAAAGAAAAGTGTGGCAGTCCATTCATTATGCCTACGCCTTCAGGGAGACGGCGTGATGGTTAGTTAGTTAGTTTTTTCAAAATTCAAATGAAAATCATTTCCCTGGTGAGTGGCCGCGAAAATTAAAACGTACGAAGCAAAGAAGTGAAGTTATTCCCCTTAACGTAATTTTATTTTATATGAAAAAATTCTTTCAAACAAAAAGTAATCAGTCTGTTTTTGTAACAATATTCTTCCCAAACGAGAGGACAAAAACATGAGTCCTTGCCATCGTTTTGAACATAAATCAATCCGAGCTTTTTATTAAGTGAGTGATTTATGATGTTATAATATATGAAATACTCGCCGGAAAATTGCCTACATTGTTGCCAGAGGATCACACGAGATCATATCATCTCTGAGGGCAGAAAATCTTACGAGATTTTAGACTTATTTTGAATCTAGAGAGTGTTCTTATAAGGTTTCATTTATTCAAGTTTTTTTTAAATTAAGCTTTTTTCGCTACTATCTACAACGTTTTTTGTACCAAAATTTGTAACAGTTTTATATGTTATTTGCGACATTTTGTATTGTAACCATAAAAAATCTCCACTTGGAGAGAATCTTGATGAGTCTTATGTATGTTGGAAAACTAGGGCCATCAGAAATGTATCAAATCAAAACAAATCAATTTATTTTTAGAAATTTCTACTATCTCAAAAGATATTTAAAAAAAAATTAAGGAATTGAGAACTGGTTAAACTTTAGGAAGACAAGATACTCTTTAAAGTCAAGAGTATTTGTCTTCTGAACGTACTTTCACAAATATGAAAGACGTCGATCACCGAAAAGATTGTGTTCAGCAGACTAATTGCTCTTTACACCAGTGTCATTAGAGGCAGGTTGGTTCTGGCGGCCGGTAGGTAAAACAATATATGCTGTCGGGGATATCTATCAGGAACAAAATATCAACTTTCTCCAGCTCGGCCGAATTTTTTAAAATATCTCCTGATTAATCTAAAGAAATGAGTAATGAGATGCCCATCTCTACGAAGCTGCAGAGAGTTCATTCCCAACATTCACAAAAGAAATGCCATAGGATTGAGCTACCCCAGAATCTACCCCAGATATACCCCAGATATACCCCAGAATCTACCCCAGAATACCATACTCCTCATATATCTTAGTTTTTTTTTCTGAATCCTCTCTAGCATAATGGAATATCTGATAATATGTGGTACAATTTCACAATATGAAATACCTAAAGTAAATAATAGAGTTGTACACAATATCAATTAACTCTGAATTAATAAATCTTACCATCCATATTATAAAATTTCATGTATTATTGTTGCTACATAATTACTGGTTTTCTCACCTCATAATAAAGGACTAATTTGTCTGACTCATTGAGATTGAATTTCTTTATGGTATAAGTACTGTTATTTAATTAGCGTGTTTTTCCATATTAATTGCTTATATTATTGTGTAAAGTTTCTTCCCCTATTAATAATCGTGAATAATATAAAAATGAAATCTTTGTGTATTTATCTTTGTGTATTTACCGAAACAGCTGTCGCGACGATTTTATAAAAAATAAACTAATTCGATTTATTTTATAACTGTTAATTCAAAAACTTTGTTTTATATCACAAATTGTATTTATTTTACTTTACGACATTTGATATATATTTATGAAACACCTGATGATGTCAACATTGGTTGATGAAACAGCTGTCGTAAAGGCAAATAAATACAATTTGTGATATAAAACAAAGTTTTTGAATTAACAGTTATAAAATGTCAAAATATCATAGTGTTTCGGCCAAAACAATGGACTATTAATTTTTTTATATTAAAACAGTGTTTTTAATTTAACAGTGAATAATAAAGTTACAACGAATACCAGACATTCATGTATTTTTGCGTCACCATGTAGTTGCAAATAGAATGTATAATTTGTGCTCGTATATAGTTGCAGTATTTGCGGAGACCGTGTGCGTGACAGGGTGTGATGCGGTTATGAAAGGCGGGAATTTCAAAGCATATTGAAAGTCGCGAACGACACCACCTAGCGGTAGAAGGGTGCACTTGAATCAATAATAACATATTGCCAATGAGAAGCAGAGCGAAGAGTTCGAAATTGTGCGGGGTCCAATATTACGAGTTATGGAACATAGCGTATGCAGGGATTTGTCAGAGGCGCGGGGCGGCTTCAATAAATTCCAAATCGATTTAGAATAAATAAAAACGTCTATTTATAGAAGCTCGCTCAAAGATTATGTGAATGACATGTTTTTTGACTATCTAAGGCATTATCAAATTTGATAACGAGAATGCCTTAAACAGGCGAAACTTGTTATTCAAATAAATTATAATAAAACTTCTAGAAAACAAACGTTTTCATTCGTATTAATTATTTAATATGGATAATTAATACGATATACATATTTGGCCTGTTTAAGGCATTATCAAATGTTACATTCACATAAAATGTGGAGCATTATCAAAAACATTTGATAATGCCTAAGACAGGTGAAATATGTCATTCAATACGATATAATAAAACTTCAATAAAACCGAGTTTAACATATTTTTCATGATACAATAAATATTTTTAATAAGCAGTTTTACATCACTTTTCAATAAAAAATAAATAACTCCATAAAGTAATTGATTACAACAAAATAACCCTGTTTGCCATAATAAACTGTTTTCAAGAAGTTTTTTTTATGGGAATGAAATGTATCGCTTTGTTAGGTCATTATCAAATATAATAATGTCTTAGCAATGCAAAACATGTCATTCGAATAAAAAATAATAAAACTTCTAGAAAACAGACGTTTTCTTTCGTATTTAGGAAAACATAAGTTTTCGTAAATATTATTTTAAACGTGCATAAAAGAAGGTAAAAAGATAGAAACGTGTGCGACCACAAAGCAAATTGTTGTCGCACACTTAAACTTTTTTGATAACATCAAACCAAACAAAAACCTATCCAAAAAAGCTAGAATGGCAATATACAATGGTGTTCTTCTACCGACCCTTATGTATGGAAGCGAAGCATGGAACTGGCAAAGGAAGGATGAAAGTAGAATAAATGCAGTAGAAATGAGATTTCTTAGACGAATGTGTGGATACTCTGTGCATGATAGAGTGTCGAATGAAAATATAAGAAGTGAATGCGGTGCGAATGATGGTGTCATGAACAAAATAATGAAAGGATCATTAAGATGGTTTGGCCATATGGAAAGAATGAATGAAGAAAGAATGGTAAAAAAATTATATGTTAATGATGTAAATGGAACCAGAAATAGAGGAAGACCGAGGAAAACGTGGCACGATCAAATAAATCAAATATTGAACGTCGGCCATGTGAGGAGTCAGAGAAATCGACGCGCGTGCATGACACGATGTATGAATGTTGAGGAAGCGAGAAAAATATGTCAGGAAAGAAAGGTGTGGCAGTCCATTCTTTCTGCCTACCCCTTCGGGGAAATGTTTGGTCTTCGGGGTCTGTTTTATAATATTAACAAGTTTTATAAGATTTAATGAAAATGACATGCTTCACTTTGTTAATGTATTATCAAATGTCAAAATTTGATAATGTCTATGTCCAAATAATGCTTTAACATGGCGTATTGCCTAGAAGGTGCCTCCGCTTATATCGTGACTATAATCATATAGATATCACCCGGCGCTCCTTTGAATGAAATAAAGACGTTAAAACATTCCACCACAGTGGCAAGAGTATTGAAAAAGGATATTTTCAAGGCCATCCCTACAAAACTGAGTGCCATTGACACGAATAAGAAAAATGCGTATTTGTTTTAAACGTTAGATAATGCTTAAGCAAAGCGAAACATGTCATTCCCGTAAAATATAATAAAACTTTTAGAAAACAGACGATAACCCTAAGAAAAAGAACAGGCAGGATTCTACGCAACAGAATAAGAAACACCACGATGTTGTCAGATGGGGGAGACAAATGAAAAGCTATTGGAGAGACCATGTGAAAATAATGGAAGCCCAAAGACTACAACACCTTGCCTTATATAGAAAGTCAGAGGAAAGATGCCTGGAAGATCGCTCAAAATATGTGTGGGGTTAACAAACCATGCAGGACTTTGTTTAAACACGCGAGACCATACGAGTGGAGGCAATGGACTCAGACTGCTGTACAAGCATATTACAATGGTGAAATACATTGCATGGACAATCAAAACCCCCGACACAATAGATTCTCAGCCTAACGAAGCCGATGACCGAAGGAGACCATTTGCGAAAAATGATGAATCAGGGCCCGGGTTCATACACAAAGGTTACTAAAGGTTGTCCGGCAGAGTATCGTGTGCAAAGGAAGCAAAACATATAAAAGCCGTACAGCCATCCACTCTACACGCCAGTCATTGATACGACTTCTAACAGACACAAGTCTACGTCACGAGGAATCTCGGACTCTCTTCCTCCGATCTACGAAGCCACTCTACTACGTCACGCAGCTTCTGGCGAGTCTTCGCTTCAGGTGACCGAAACTACCGCCCAGCGTATCATCATCCTCAGCTGCTCACCGCCTGGACTCCGCCCCGCTGCTATTGACACCCTGTGAAGTTACTCCGCCGTCCATCCACGCTCCATTACGAGTACATAATACTATTATTGTATAATTACTTGTGATCGAGAATAAACATTGAAACTTCCACCGTTTTTCAACGCTCACCACATCGCCCCAAAGATGAAAAGACAGCTGGGAGTCCACATTGCAAAAGACGGTAAATTCTGCCCAAAATCTTGTCTGAATCATAGGCACACAATGTTTGATTACTTATTAAAGTTATTTCTTGAAAACTAAGGTGGGCTTTTAGCATAAAGGTTTTGTGCCACTGTAATTTTGACATTGTACTGTATTATAAAGATGTCTTTATTCTTTGTGTTATTAAGAATTTTTTATTAAAAAATGTAAAGACATACATAAATAATATGTATAAATTATTAAATTTGTAAAACCAAGTAACAACACACTGGTGTGGGTTTAAATAATGTCGTTTTAAATTACTTGAAAATGGTTTATTATGTTTTGTATTATTACAAAATGTAATTTTCTTAATTTAATCCCCGGAGATATAAGACGCAGCTTCATTTTGAAATACGTACTCGTAAATAAGGTGAGAGATATTGTAGATTTCTAAATATATTACTTGAAACATTATCTAATCTCCATTTAAGGTATATTTTGAACAAATGTAAAACTCCACATTAAAAAATTAATACGAATTTGTCTGTTTTCATTATTTTCAGTTTTAATATATTTCATATTTTATATTTTGGGAAAGGCATGTTACGCTTTATTAATGTTACTGATAATAATGTTTTGGCAAGGTGAAACACGTCATTCCTGTAAATAAAATATGTGAAAACTAACTGAAAACTGATGTTTCCGTAGTTATCCTTTTGTCGTTTTGACAATGCATAATGGTGTTCTTGTGCCGACGCTTATGTATGGAAGTGAAGCATGGAACTGGCAAAAGAAGGATGAAAGTAGAATAAATGCAGTAAAAATGAGATCTCTTGGACGAATGTGTGTGGATACTCTGTGTATTATAGAATGTAGAAAGTGAATGCGGTGCGAATGATGTTGTATTGAATAAAATAATGAAAGGATCATTTAGATGGTTTGTACACATGGAAAGAAAGAATGAAGAAAAAATGGTAAAAAAATTAAATGTGAACGATGTAAATGGAACTATAAATAAAGAAAGGGCGAGGAAAAACGTGACACGATCAAATAAATCAAATATTGAATGTCAGTCACGTGAGGAATCAGAGAAATCGACGCGCGTGCATGACACGACATAAGAATGTTGAGGAAGCGAGAGAAATATGTCAGGAAAGAAAATTGATAGTTAGTTAGTAAATTAGTTTTGTTAGCTATTTTATTTTGTATTCAAATAAGTAGCTTAAATGTTATATGTTTGTTATATCACAATAGTGCAGAAAACATTTAATAAATATGTGGTTAGCAATGGACCTTTGAATTAAGGAGCTAATTTTGATATCACGTGTTCGAGGTCCAAACGCGAATCCTTGTGGGACTCCTAATAACATAAATCAATGAACCTTAATAATTTACCGGAATGTAAGGACTAGGAACTACTTAACATCCTTAATGAATTTCTTAAGCCGAATCCAAGGGGTAAGTAAGTTTGATTAAGCTTAATGCCTTGTAATATATGGTTCCTTGTGAGCTTTTTGATCGCCGTTGTATAAATAGGTCACCTTTCTTATTTAATCATTTTTATTTTTAGATAGTTTGTAACATTAGTGTGAACGAAGAGAATTTGGAGCAGGTGAGTAAATTTGTTTATTTAAGTATCATGTTCACAGCGGATGGCCAAACGGATAGTGATGTGGAAAGTAGGGCGGGTAACAAAGTGAATGGGGCTTTAAAAAACAGTTATTGGAAACAAGAATTTATCAATGAAAGCGAAAACGGCCGTTCACAATTGAATTCTGGTCCCAACCCTAATATATGGAAGCGAGCATGGAACTGGCAGAAAAAGGATGAGAGCAGAATACATGCGGTAGAGATGAGGTCCCTAGAACGTATGTGTAGTAGAACGATATACGACAGAATCTCAAATGCTGATGTAAGAAAGGAATATAGAGCGGGAGATGGTATTATGTATAAAATTATGAAATGATCGCTGAGTTAGTTCGGACATATGGAGCGCATGGATGGAGAAGGAATGGTTAATAAAGTATACATTAATGATGTTAATGGAGTACGGAGTCGATGCAGACCGAGGAAAACATGGCATGACCAAATTATCATATTTTAAAGGTTGGTCATGTTAGAAGTCGGAAGAGTCAACGTGCGTGTATGATTCGCTGTATGCATGTGGAGGAAGCTAGAGAGGTTTGCCAGGATAGAATAGTGTGGTGGTCCATTCTCTCTGCCTACCCCTGCGGGGAAACGGCGTGATGGTTTGTTGTCGTTGTTGTTTATTTTTGGAAGCTGTATTGCAATATCCTGTGTACCGTAAAAATATTTTAAAATTGAATCAATTTATGAAGACAGCACTGATTGGGAAATGTTTTACAGCTATACAAACAGTTATTTGTTGGCTTTATTGTGGGACGTGCTTCTTGATTGCTACTACTTGCAGTTTCAGCAGCCAGTTTCTTGCTAACATGGTAGCCAGGTTACGAATTTTAAAATATTACCAAAAGAGAATTACAAATATTTTTTGTAAAATAAAAGTCAGAGATATCTCGAAATATACAATTTTTCTATTATATAATTAGCATCAACAACTTTTGCAACAAACTTTTGGTTCTGATTTTGAAAATTCGATTTGGTTCATGTGGTACTCCCGTAAATTTGGAGATATATTTTGTATATGTGAATTGTTTTGGTCAATTTGATTGTTGCCGCACTTTATAATAGTAAGTTGTGACACGAAATACGTTTGTAATGTTTTGATGTTAAAGTTTTTTCGTTTGTAAAAATAATTTTGACAGGTGTAAAAATATTTTTTTCATTTGTTTCAGTGACAATTTGAATAAACTCTTCAATAATATTTGAAAGTTTAAAGATTTCGGCAGCTTGGTGTTAATACCATATATCATTAAGGTTGTGGAGAGATGATGTATGACAGAATACTGAAATAAATCATAAAGAAGAGGGCAGATAATGGCGACATCATTAAAATTAAAGAATGTTAGAAGTTCAAGAACAGGATGATTGTAGTAAGTGTTCGAAGAGAACGAGAGCAAAAATTTGTGAAATAATTTTCTCTAACGATCTGTTACCCAAAATTTCAGTAATTACAAAAGCTTTGCGAGGTAATGAAACGTTATTGTTTTACGCCGAGGTAATAAATTTCAATTCCTGCGTTGTCTAATCGACTTCGCCCGACGTAAATATAAGTTCATATTAATAAAGCCCAACGTGTGAACTTATTTTGCTTATGTATTCTTCTCGCATATTGTGAAAGGCGAGGGCATGTTTCAAATTATTAAAACTTCTTCTTATTCCTCTTCTACCGGAGTCTGGACAACATCGTGGCTATTTATTTCTACCCTTGATACAGCAGATCTAAACTGGGATGTTATGCTGCAACTATACCATTCTCGAAGGTTTTCAAGCCTACATTTCTTATTCTTCAGACACTTCGTTTGCCGTTAATTTTACATCCACCACTGGCATCACCATTGTCACCACCATTGGCACCATCTTATATATCTGAATATATCTGGAACCTTAATGCCAGACAGTTTACATTGCGATTAGCTAAGTCTTCTGAAATCGGTAGATTGACTGTGCCAAAACGCGGTCCAAGCACAAACTTTGGCGACCGAGCCTTCGTGGTAGCCGGCCCTTCAGCCTGTGACCATCTTCCAGCAGACTTTAAGTGCATAGATAATCAGTCAGAGTTTAGATATAGACTCAAAACGCACCTTTCAAAATTATCATTTCCTAAAAGGAAGGGCTGATCGACTACGCCAGGTGCAGCCCTCATACTAAATATGTTTATTATTACTATTATATATTTTTAACTAGTTCATAAAATGGAGCATTTTTCTGCAGCGCCCTTGAGATGAGATTCATAAAAATAGCACTCTATAAATTATCCAATTTATTATTATTATCATTATTATTATTATGAGTTCATGTAAAAAAATATATTTATGCATACAAATTCATTGGATGTGCTTCTTTAAGGCAATTTAGATCATTAAATAAACCTAGCTTTATTACAGTCGTTCGTAACGTATAGATATAATTTTCTTGAAATTCCCGGATTTCAAGTAACTCTGAATAAAATTTGTAAGTATTCAACTAAATAATTTAACAAATACTCATCCAATGTATGTAATTCTATAAGGAAAATTTTGACGAATGTTGGTGTAAACTTTTGAACGCTGAAAAGCAATTTTCCATTAAACGAATTTCCCTGAAAGTGAAAAGGTTTCTGCTCTGAAAAATATCCCCCGATGGGGAGCGTTTAACTTCCCCCTAATATATTATATCATCCCCTGCGTAGCATATCATTTGTTCGGGGCTCCAACTCGCCGATATACCCCCAGAATTATTATGAAGCTTCTTTTGCCAGCAACGTGTAATCTTGAGTGAATTTCCTGTATTGCGATTATTAATGTTATCTGAAATGAGTTTATTCAAAAATGTTCATATTGCTTTGAGATTAAAAGCTATTACATCATGTGATGCCTATATTCTGGCAAGGTTTTGGGATAGAAGAAAATATGATAAGTATGATAAATATATATATTATAATATTTTCAGTTTGTTTAATAACTAATAACCAATTAAAAAAAAATAATATCGTGGTTTTATTCCTGTAGTATAAAATTCAAATATTGTTCATATTTTGGGGATATTATATGTATGTTCATACGATTACATCCAGAATTAATTACGGAGATGCCTATTGGTGGCGATGAGGTTGGGAACCCGTAATAACAAAAATATACCTATGACCACCGTCGTATTCCACTTAATCCATTCTCCAAGTTTCAGAAGGATCTGTTGAGGAATCACCGAGAAAAAAGGAGACACACAGAACGAAGATCGAGTTTTATTTATATGCGTCTACTGCGGGGGCGAGAAGAGAAGGATGGAGTGTCGCATAGGTGAAAGTGTGGCAATCCATTCTTTCTTCCTACCCCTCCGTAGAGACGGTGTGAAGGTTAGTTAGTTTTTACATAGGTACCCCCCAGCAGGGTAGGTTTCACCGTGGCACCGTATAATTAAATAGCGTGACGATCATAATCTAAGTTTATTTGGGCTTAAGTTCACACCGAAGGCATTGCTATTTCATGGTAATTTCTTTAATGAGCTAAGTTATGCAATCGCGCCGTTATGTTACCTATAGAGGGGGAAATGCCTGATTATTAAAAGTCATACAGAACCTTGGTCATATATCATGATATCCCGCGCGTGGGCGGCGATACAATTCCGTGGTACCTGTTGTAAATGTGACGCAAATATTCCTGATAACTTTTCTTTGACGAGTTAAAAAAAATCCACACTTTACGGTGTTGTGTTATCACGACACACTTCATAATAATCGTATTTGTATTTAAGATGTTCCTTGAACTATACGATTTTGAACTATTTTCTTTTGCTGTTGTATTGCTATGTGTGTACGGCGAGATATCGAGGGAGAGTAGCGTAGCTTAAATGTGGTCTGGGTCCCCCTTGGTTGCAAATGTACATATACTATTTTTTTTTAAACATAAGTCTCGCATTGAGGGGGGGCGGGCCTAGGGAGTGCACGGGTGAAGCTGACGAAAGGCGCCGCTGCGCCTATAACAGCTTCGGGTGGAGCGGAGGGAGCCCTCTATGGCTCGGCCATTAAAAAAAACTGTACAATTAAACTTTGTTAAGCATACAAGTAGATTCTTCTTCTTCTTTAATGGTACTTATAACCTATATCGAGCTTTCATCTCCTTTTACTTTCGCATCTAACTCTCTCCGTTATTAATTAATTATTAAAATTGTTTTAATAAACTAAAGGCGTTAACGCTGTGGAATTCTATAATGATGAATTTTTTATTAATTTAAACACTGTTTTTTCCACTTTTCAGTTTATTTTCTCGACATATTTTGAAGGTTTTTCAAATTAAATCATTAATAAGAATGAAAACTTCTTCTTCTTCTTATTTAAATAGATCTGACGATCTGTGACACAGAAATCATATCTCGTCGGATGATGAGATCCAGCTGTCCCTCCATCTCTTAGGCGGTCTTCCAGGTGGGCGGTGTCCGGAAGGGATTTCATAAGCGGCTGTATATGCGAGTCTGTCACCATCCATTCGGGCTACATGGTCCCTTCAGTATCTTCTTCTGGATCTACTCCACTGAACGATATCCTCTATTTCGCAGGTTTTTCTTATGTCTACGTTGCGGACACGATCTCGGAGGGTTTTTCCAGTAATTGATCTTAGGACCTTCATCTCCGATGTTCTTAGTAGTCCCTTGGTTCGCACAGTGTCAGCCCGCGTCTCTACAGCGTACGTTATGATAGGTCGCACGCATGTTTTATAGATTCTGATCTTGCTGTCGATACGCATGTGCTTGTTCTTCCAGACCAGATTCTTCAGGCATCCTGACACGGCAGAGGCTTTACTGACTTGTTCACGTACTTTGGTATAAAGGTAACTTTGGCTGCATATCTCCACTCCCAAATACCTGAAACTCATCACCTGCTCTACAGGTATATCATCAACAGTCAGCTTACATCTTGTAGGCTGCCTAGATATAGTGAGACTTTTTGTTTTGTTGACTGATATAGCCATATTTAGCCTTTGGGATACTGTGTGGAATTTGTACAACATTCTTTGCAGGTCATCTTCAGACTCTGCTATTAATGCGGCATCGTCCGCATAACAAATGACATTCACAGTTTGACTGCGCATTTTATAGTTTATCATAACTAGATTTTGTATTTCATTTATCCGAAACATATTTACAGAAAATGGTAAAGTGTTGATAAAATACAAAAGTATTTTTAATTATGATCAGATAGCATATCCTGATAAAGAAATAAAATATCATTGTTATTAGGTTGAAAAGGTTTTTGAATGCCGCAGGGACCATCCGCAGGCCAGATGCGGGCTTCTCGGGATGATTCAGAGGCCGAGGTTGTTCAATAAACAGCACGGCTGGCGGGAATAGTCCGACAGAGGCTCGGCTATTCCCGTCAGCCGCAAATGACCACTAATAACAGTTAGCGTGACCGAAGCCATAGTGATTCGCCAAAACAATTATTGCTATTGGCATACAAACATATCGAGAGTACTAGGAGTTAAATTGTGTTTTCCACAGCAACAGAAAATCAAAACACTTTTTACGTTTAACCCCTACATCGCGCAAACTGTCGAACTTTAGATAAAAAATGTTTGCTTAAAAATGAACTGAAAGCTAACTAAATAATACGAATGAAACCGTATGTTTTCTAGACGTTTAATACTAACTAACTAACTAACCATCACGCCGTCTCTCCGGAGTAGGGGAGTAAGGGTAGGGGTAGCCAGAAAGAATGAACCGCCACATTGTTTTGTCCTGAAATACTTCTCTCGATTCCTCTACATTCATACATATTGTCATGCACGCAGTCGATTTCTCCGACACCTCACGTGACCGACATTCAATATTTGATTGATTTGATCGTGCCACGTTTTCTTCGGCCTTCCTCGGTTTCTAACTCCGTACACGTCGTTTACATATATCTTCTTCACCATTATTTCTTCACTCATTCCTTCCATGTGTTCTAACCGCCTTTACGACCCGTTCACTATTTTGTTCATAACACTTTCATTCGCACCGCATTCACTTCTTATACTATACAATATTTAATGTAAACGTCATCTTTCGCCTGGCTAAGACATTATAACTCAACGATGTAAATGATCTCTTGAGCTCTGTGGATATAAAAATAAACTACTACAAAACAAAAAGTATGTGTACTTCAGAGCGCCCAAAACTAGTGACGGTGGAGGGAAGGATCATTGAAAGAGTTGGCGCGTATATATATCTGGGACATAAGGTCAAGCTTGGAGGAGACAACCAAGAAGCCGAGATCGAACGTAGAAGGCGTCTTGCATGGGCTGCTTTCGGTTAACTGCCCTATATCCTTAAGTCTAAAAGATTCGCGAACCACCCGAAGATAAAGATATTTGACATATGCATCCTCCTAGTACTGACATACGGGCTGGAAATAGTTACGTTTACAAAAGGAAGAATACAGAAACTCCAAGTAACCCAGCGGGCAATGGAGAGGAGGATGTCAAACGTCTGCGTGACAGGAAGCGAAATGAATGGGTTAGAGAAAATACCAAGTTGCGGACGTAGCGTGCTAAATTGCCTCGTTGAAGTGAAATTGGGCCGGCCATATATCAAGGACAACGGACGATCGGTAGACAAGACGCACCTTGGACTGGCGACCGAAAACCGGCCATAGAAATCCTGGCACACCACAACCCAGATGGTCTGATGACATTAAGAGAGTAGCAGGAAGTCAATGGCACAGAGTGGCGAAAGATAGAGAGTTGTGAACGTTGGGACCGGAGGCCTAGTTCAGCACTGGACGACTAAAGACTGAAGATGATGATGATGAAGATATTATAAAATGTGACGAAAAATCAGATGCGCTGCTGCTTATATACACGAATGAAAACATATGTTAACACTTATTTACAAGTAATTATGATAATGATTTCGGTTTTTATTTTGATTAAGAAACATTGTTTTCATAAATTAACCCTATTCCAGATAATACTTTCCTGTATTCTGGGGTTTATCCCTATAATTGTTTTGGACAACAATGTATTAAGCCACGTCAATTACCGTATTATGTTCTTTTAACTCGTGTATATAACCAGCAATGCGTCTGATTTTTCGCTATATTTGATAATGCTCGCGTAAAACTTCCATAAAACAAAAGTTTTTATTCGTATTTATTATTTAATATGGATTTTTACATCATTGTTCAAGAAACAATGAATACCGTGCCTTGCATTTATGATGAAAGTGTATTCATATAAATAATTTATAACCTTGATGTAACTATATAAGACTATCGGTCAAAAGGTTAATTCTTAAGGGAGACAAAATAAGAAAGGCATTCATACATATTTGATGATTTTAAATGGTTCATATAGATAATCTCACAGAGAAAAACATATGTTGTATTTTTTACGAGTATTATATTTAAATACACAACACGAATCGTGGTCTTATATCCTCAACTCGGATATATTTAAGGACTTGACTTTCTTTATTTCTGACGTCAACATAGATTATTTAACATGCGACTGTGAAGAACAAATCTACCACCAAAGGTCTGATCTGTCTGTTTTTCTACTCCTTTTCGGATTATGCCTTTCGACCTGTTTTATCCTGCGGCAAGTACCTTATTCATCTATCTTTAATATAATTGATATACTCGTATGCTATTGTATTTTCCAAAAAAAATTATTCGTTTTTTTCCGTATGAAGCACTTACATTGTGGTGTAGAAATATTAAAAATAATTTTAAAAATATTGTTTCTTGAACAATGATGTAAAACTCTATACGAAATAATAATACGAATGAAAATGTCAGTTTTCTAGAAGTTTCATTATATTTTATGGGAATGACATGTTTCGCCATTATCAGAACAGAATAGATTAAGATGGGGCGGTCAACTGCAACAACATCATCGCAAACCGTAAAAATGATGCTAGAGTGGCATCCAGGTGGTAGAAGACCAATTGGGCGACCAATGCTGCGATGGGAGGATGAATTTGGGAGAGATGGGGCGAAATTGTTACGAGTGTTAGATTGGAGGGTCGAAGCGGGGGACAGGAGGAGTTGGAGGTGAAAAATAATGGAGGCTAAGACCTGATATGGGTTATAGGGCCACCGAAGAAGAATATTTCATTCGCTTCCATGTCACTCTGTCTTGTGCAAACTGCATCGAAGTTATTCAGACATGTCTGTTCAGATCATCCTTCCACCGTAGTTGCGGTCGCCTTGCACTTCTCTTTGCCATCTACGCTCTACAGTCTCCAAGTCAGCAGTCTTCTTGTTCATTTTTCATCTGAACTTCCGGCTACGTGACCTGCCCATTGCCATTTTAGAGCCGCCACCCGGTGGATGATGTCAATGACCTTTGTTTTTTCTCTCACCGTATCATTTCTGACCCTGTCTCTTAGGCTTATTCATAACATGGCGCTTTCCATGGCTCTTTAGGTTTTCCGAAGAAGAAGATTATCGAACATTTTTTATTTAACCTAATTTTTTATTATCGAACATTAATTATATTAAAACTAACTAACTAATCTTTACTCCGTCTCTCTGAAGGGACAGAAAGAATGGACTACCACAATGTAACTAACTAACTAACTAACCATCACACCGTCTCACCGGAGGGGTAGGCAGAAAGAATGGAACGCCACACTGTTCAGTCCTGACATACTTCTCTCAATTCCTCTACATTCATACATCTTGTCATGCACGCACGTCGATTTCTCTGACTCCTCACGTAACCGACATTCAATATTTGATTGATTTGATCGTGCCACGTTTTCCTCGGCCTTCCTATATTTCTAGCTCCGTTCACGCCGTTTACATATACCTTATTTACGATTCTGTCTTCACTCATTCTTTCCATGTGTCCAAACCATCTTAATGACCCTTTCCTTATTTTATTCATAACACTTTCATTCGCACCACATTCACTTATTATACATGCATTTGTCACTCTATCATATACAGATTTGTCACACATTCGTCTTAGAGATCTCATTTCTACTGCATTTATTCTACTTTCATCCTTCTTTTGCCAGTTCCATGCTTCACTTCCATACATAAGGGTCGGCACAAGAACACCATTGTGCACTATTCTTACATATTTCTCTGGATTCATTAACATTTACACATCTTATCATGCAGGCACCTCAATATAAGAAATAATAAAAGCAAAGTGTGTGAAACAAAAAATCATTTTTATTTCTTTGTTTTAAAAATCTATGTAACAAACCATACAAACGTTGGCTATAATTAACTTTGAATGTTATAACAGTGCAAATAATCCAATTTGTATTAATATCTACTTCAGTTTACATTGAGAGTCGTATTTTGGGACCGGGATAGCGAGATTCCCGCCAAAAATATTCGACGCGTTTCGTTTCCCGCGCTTGTCCACCTGCCGAGGTAAACGGGTTTATGAAGGCTATTTGGACGTTTTCAAAATCGTACCAACCCGGGTAGTTCGGAGCGGTTTTGTGGTAATTTATTAACACTATTAAAAGCAGCAATTTACATTTGAATGTTTATTGAAAAACGTTCTTTATTCGAAATATTATTTAATGTATTCGAACACTAAATTAAAAATATTTGGATAACCTTTTAGAACAGGTTACTAAAAAATTATTACAATATTTAAAGACCGATTTTTTTGAGGACTTGGACTTGGACTTGGATCTTCTGGCTTACAGAGGTTCAGCTCATGTGGCTATTCCTCTTACGTCTGATGGGAACATTGTTGGAAGGTGATTTGGTGGGTTGTTAGTTTATTCAGGGGCATGATTTGTGTGGCCCGGAGTGTTCCTCTGAAGGAGAATCGATTTTGGGCGCTTGTGGCGGCTGGAAGTGTTTGGGTCGTAATTAGAGAGGTCTTTTATTGTGGGGTTGGGATGTGAAGGGAGTCCTTTGTAAAAACGTTCGGCAAGTTTCAGAATGAATTCATCTATCATCGGGATTCCCGATTCTAGGTGCAGTTGTGTAATCCTGGTCCATGAAGGCGCACCAAGCGATAAACGGATAGCCTTATTTTGCAGGATTTGGAGTTTTTGTATGTGACTCGAAGCTGCATAGCCCCAGATTGGGGCTGCATAAGTGAAGATCGGCCTTATAACCGTTTTGTATATCAGGAGTTTATTGTCGATGCTTAGTTTACTGTTTCTAGCTAACATTGGGTAGAGGGCTGAGATTGCTTTTGACGCGGCTTTGGCTTTATTTGTAATGTGTGGCCTCCATGTCAGCTTAGAATCCAAGTTTTTTTGAGGAATTATAAATAGTTTTTTTCCGTTTTTAAGTTCATTTTTCTCTACAACGTTTTGAATGTATACAAATACTTGTAGACGAACAACTAGATTTCACTCATTGTGGGCTATCAATTCAAGAATCAATTGTATCTCAATAGAGATGAAGATGCATATAGTTTTTTTAAACATCTGATGTATTTAAAATATAATATGTTTTATGTAATCCCAAACATACACCTATAAAAATATGTAAACAGGCAGTATTGAGGATCGTGCCCATGTCACCTGAATCAGGAGAAGATATTCTGCTTAATGCTTAAAACACAATCTTCATAGATGGCGTTAGTGTGTAGATTGAATAAACTACCATGCAAAGGGTGGTGTTGCCGATTTACATATATACAACTTCCAAAAATTTGTCAGACATGGTGGTCATAAGAAAAGAAGGTGGAATGGGGAATGTTGTATTACATAAAGCGTGCGCTTAACCCAACCAATGACAGGTCATAAGTCCTATAAACACCTCGATCAACCATATTCTGGTTCCAATTTGCATCTTCGTCTCAATTGAGATAAAATTGATTCATTTTTCTCGACTTATATTTTTTTCTTCTCCTTTTAGACATTTCTTATGTTCCTGTCCGTTATTGGGAAGTTGGCTCCAAGCTATCCCTCCATCTCTTGGTTTTCTGGAGCGGACGGTAGCCAACAGGAATCTGATGCATAACAACGTGTGGGATTCTGGAGAGATCTTTTGCTTTGTCCACCCCATCTGATAATACCTTCCACCTGGCAGATTTTCGTGTTCCTCACCCTTTCTTAAACTTATATCGAATATATTTTATGAAGGTATATTATCTTCAAAACATTTAAAAAATATTTTTATTAATTTTAAAATCATCATCACAATATTTCACCGTATTAACGCTGTTAATTATAAAAAAATATACGTAATTGACTTATTTACTATTCAGATCTATGCGACAGAATGCTTGGCTCCTGATTCAGGTGACATGGGCACGATCAATAATACTGCCTGTTTACATATTTTTTGCATGTTTGGGATTACATAAATAATTTTTTTTTAAATACATCAGATGATTAAAAAAATATATTTCAATTGATTACAATATCTAGTTATGTTTTTTTTTATTATTCGTCACATTTTTAAGAAAGCTAGACATAATTAATGCACGAAGAAATACTTCTCTTGATCCTTTTAACATTCAAACAAGACGACATTCGCGGCAGAGTGGCAAGAGCTATGACTGGTACCCGAAGGCGAAGGCAATGTGACTCTAACAATCTCTCGTCTAATGTAGAATTCACGTGACAATAAAAATGGTAAAAGATAAGCTACTTATCGCCATGGCTTGGAAATTATAATAGCTCAATTTTATTTTTTTAATAATTCTGAAGTAAACGATAGAAATGGTGAAATATTGATATATCAATATAGATGGAGAAATATAAAGATATCAAGATAGATGGAGAAATACGTGTTAAGTGACTAAAATTTATTTTTAAATCATTTTAATTTTTAACAACTTACCGGTTTCGGTCCCACCGGAGCTTCTCCAGGGCTCATGCATGACTCACCGCTCTACCATACTAATTGACCTCATGCACACTTTCTCTTATCCCCTCGCGCCCCATTTAATATGTTTATGTATTGTGCTGTTTTCTGATTTCATATTTAGTATATTTTGTAACCCTAATAATAATTTTTAACAATTTCAAACGCGTTGTTAAATAATATATGTCTCAAATTTGACAGCTATCGCTTTATCAAAATGGCTGCTGTACGCTGGCAAAGTTTGATCGTCCTTACTGAAAAACCCTTTGACCACCAGGATACACCACTTGCAGCAAAGCCACGGCGGACATTTGGCCGAAATTATATTCCATACATAATGTAATTGAATTTCCATTTAAATTTTAAAAAATGTGTATTATTACGGATAAGATAGGTCGTTTAAATGAAAAACGATATATTATATTGTACTTAAAATTTTGATAAAATAATAATACACTTTTAGTAATTTGTATTAACACCACTTTATTTGGTAACACCAACCGGTTTCGCTCTCGCCGCGGCTTCGTCAGGGTGAGAGAATAAACGACAGAATAAAATACAGTTTATTCTGTCACCCTGACGAAGCTCCGGCGGGAGCGAAACCGGTTGGTGTTACCAAATCAAGTGGTGGTACTACAAATTACTAAAAGCGAATTATTATTTAATTTAATAATGTCACACCACAAAATAAGTGCTTCATACGAAAGTTTAAAATGTTTGACTTTAGGCACTTGTGTCAAGAAGGCTGTCAAAGTTTGAGTGTTCTTATTGAAAAACCCTTTGAACACCAGGATACACCACTTGCAGCAAAGCCACGGCGGACATTTGGCTGAAATTATATTCCATACATAATGTAATTGAATTTCCATTAAAATTTAAAAAAATGTAAATACCACTCAGATATTTATTGTTTCTTGAACAATGATGTAAAACTCCATATTAAATAATTAATACGAATGAAAACGTTAGTTTTCAAGAAGTATTATTATATTTTATGAGAATGACATGTTTCGCTCTTCTAAGTCATTATCAAATGAAATCAAATCAAATCAGTATATTTTCTCAAAAGATATTACAAACAACAATTATAGTTTAAGGCATGTATTGAGAACAGGTAAACATAAAAAATATATAATACCAGGAACGCATGAGAGATGGTTCGACATTATGAATACAATATACTCTCCAAATTCAGAAGTATTTGTCTTCTGAACGTACTTTCGCAAATATGAAAGGCATCGATCTCCGAAGCGATCGTGTTCAGCAGTTTGATTGCTCTCTCCACCGGCATCACCAGAGGATAATGACTTAGAAGGGCGAACCACTTAGATAGATTGTTTTCTTCATTTCAAAGTTCGAGCGGCGCACTTTAAATGAAAAACGCTCTATTATACTTAAAATGTTTGACTTCAGGCAA
Source organism: Lepidostoma basale (assembly GCA_022606425.2). NCBI lineage: Eukaryota > Metazoa > Arthropoda > Insecta > Trichoptera > Lepidostomatidae > Lepidostoma > Lepidostoma basale. The sequence goes on from JAHDVF020000875.1 coordinate 1,504,992, forward strand.
GTCTCGAATTAGAAAAATTGAAGTGTGTTTTGTGTGCATGACAGAAGTAAAATAAACCTTTCCGGTCGTTTTAGGGTTAACAGCTTAAAGCTTAATTATCGTGAGTAATACGGCACATGTGGCTTGGTCCGTTTTTCCGCAGATAGCTTATTTAAGCTCCGCCGGAGCTAAATATAGGCATTCGTGAATCACGCGCGGGCGATGCACACGGAAGACTTCCCAGAAAGCTCTAAGTGCCGGAGTCTTTCATTTTTCGCAATCACACATCAAAGAGCAATGTTTACGGAGGTAAAAATAAAATAATATCTTCGGATTTAGGTTATGTTTACCCCCCGCCACTGAAGTATACCTTATGATGCCCGTTATCTGTCAACACGCTAATAACTGTATCCCAAATTTTAAAATCTACATTCCATAAATTAAGAATATTACTAAAAAAATAACTCTTTATGAACAACAAAGAATCTACAAGTTTATAATACGGTACTAAGATTGAAAACTGGCAAAAGAAAGGATGAAAGTATAATAAATGCAGTAGAAATGAGATCTCTTAGACGAATGTCTGGATACTGTGTGTATGATAGAGTGTCGAATAAAAATATAAGAAGTGAATGCGGTGCAAATGATGGTGTTATGGACAAAATAATGAAAGGATCATTAAGATGGTTAGGACATATGGAATGAATGAATGAAGAAAGTATGGGAAAAAATTATATGTTAACGATGTAAATGGAACCAAAAATAGAGAAAAACCGAGGCAAACGTGGCACGATCAAATAAATCAAATATTGAATGTCGGCCATGTGAGGAGTCTGAGAAATTGGCGCGCGTGCGTGACAAGATGTATTTTTTGTATTTTTATTTTTTTTTATTTTTGAGGGTAACAAACAACAATTACAGTATATGAATATAAACACACAGAGACAACAAAACAAGGCCAATTACATGCTACCACAAATATTATATAACAACTGACATAAGGTTAAATATATATAAGAAGAATAAAGTAACACTTTAATAAGTTTAAGAGAAAACTAGTAGTATTAGTAATAATGAATAATTAAAGATGAAATATAATTCAAAAATGTAAAAAAAAGAAAAAACAAGAAAAGAAAAAGTAGAGTAACTAGTTTCATTCGTCCCGAAGTGTTGCTCCAACCATTTTTTTTAAATCACTTTCATTAAGATGGAACACATGGATGTTATTAAAGCACTTATTGTACATGTCGCACGTCCGGTACACCGCCGCACTCTGGGCGTAGTTAGTCCAATAAGCACGAAGGTGGAATATTTGGTTCGCAGTGTGTCTTGTGCGAAGCATAGGGGAATTCATTAATAATTTACTTAGAAGTTCGGAGTTGTCTATTGTAAAGTGAATGATTTTGTGAAGCAACATTATATCATTAATTGTTCGCCTATTTTCGAGAGAGTCCAAGGGAAAAAAAATAAGGGCAGAATTATAATTTGTACGTATGAAATAGGACTTATGACCCGTATGAATGTTGAGGAAGCGAAATATGTCAGGAAAGAAAAGTGTTACAGTCCATACTTTCTACCTACCCCTTCGGTGAGACGGCGTTATGGTTAGTTAGTTATGGTTAGTTACTAAGATTGATCCTGGGACCTGGATCTGATATATTAAATATGGAGTGTCACACCATTTCTTCTATATTCGCCATAACTTTGTGTTTAAGATGTTTAGATGTTTAATGTTTTTTTTATGTATTTGTAAATAATGAAATAAAATAATAATCTATTTGCATGCGTCCGATACAACATGTTTCGCTCTTCGTAATACATATCAAATGTATTCTAAGGCATTTGATGATACCTTAGAATAATAATAATATAATAAATTGGATAATTTATAGAGCGCCATTTTGATGAATTACTCATCTCAAGGGCGCTGTAGAAGATGCTCCGTTTTATCAACTAGATAATAATAATATTAATAATGATAACAAAAATAATAAACATATTTAGTATGAGGGCTGCACCTGACGAAGTCGATCAGCCCTTCCTGTCAGGAAATTATAATTTGAAAAGGTGCGTTTTGAGTCTTGATCTAAACTCTGATTGATTCTCAATGCACTTAAGGTCTGCTGGAAGACTGTTCCAGGCTGATGCTCGGTCGCCAAAGTTTGTGCTTGGACAGCGTTTTGGCACAGTCAATCTACCGATCGCAGAAGACTTAGCTGATCACAGTGTAGACTGTCTAGCATTCAGGTTCTCGTTGATGCATAGTTCAGATATATTCAGATATATAAGAAGGGCGAAACTTGTCAATTCCCATAAATTATAATAAAACTTCTAAAAAACTGACGTTTTTCATTCGTATTAATGAAATAAAACGATGTTTTTTAACAGTATTGTTTCAGCTGTATTTGTCGAAAGCTGTCTGAATGGAATGTGAATGTGAATTTACTAGAAGAGATTTAATTTCGAAGACATTTGTCTCTCAACGTACTTTTATATGAAAGACGTCGCAATATATATTTCATACGCGTAAATATATTTGTAATGTCATTTGAAAGATAATAATTTAATGAAACGATAGTTTATAACTACTTCCACTTCTGTCTTTATGGCCTTGTGGTTCCTTGGCTCTATCCCACGGCATTTCTTTTGGGAATGCTCGGAACCAATTCTCTACAGCTTCAAAGAGATGGACATCTAATTACCCATTTCTTTAGATTAATTAGGGGATGCTTCGAGAACTCGGCCGTACTGGAGGGTGTTCGGCTTTTTGTCCCCGATAGATATCTCCGACAGCGACAGCACAGATTGTTTTACCTACCGGTTGCCAGAACTAATCTGCCTCTGGTGACACCGGTGGGAAGAGCAATTAGTCTGCTGAACGCGGTCTCCTCGGAGATCGACGTCTTTCATGTTAGTGAAAGTACGTTCAGAAGGCAAATACTCTTAATTCTGGGGAGTATCCTGTCTTCCTAATGTTGAACCATCTCTTATGCGTTTCTGGTAGTATACTATATATAATATATTATTTTACCTGTTCTCAATAGATGCCTTAAAAATAAATTTTGTAATGTCTGTTGATGAAATAAACTGATTTGATTTGATTTGATTTGATTTGATTTATTTCGACAGCGACCAGTTTCACCAGGCTCGCTGTCGAAATAAAAACAAAAGTGGAAGTTGTTAAAAAAACATCGTTATATTTTTTAACGATTAATTGTATCTCAATAGAGACGAAAATGTAAATTATTTGGAAACAGAATATGGTAGTCGAGGCGTTTACAGGACTTATGACTTGTCATTGGTTGGGTTAAGCGATCACTTTATGTTTAACAACATTCACCATTCCGCATTTCTTACGACACCACGTCTGACAAATTTTTGGAACTTCTATATGTGTTAATATTTTTTAATAACTTCACTGTTGGTAGGTCCATCTACACTAGCGCCATCTATTAAGATAATTTGTTAATCTTTATTATGTTAACAATTTGTATCCAGTTTCATGAATGTCGCTGATATCGCCAAAAGCTAAGAATCACAATAATCTAATACTAGTACAGGAAGGCAAGCTGTTTGTTGTATGCGGACGACGCTGTGCTACTTGCATACAACGAGCACGAACTGCAAGCCCTGGTGTCTAGTATGTATGAGGTATGCAAGCGATACGATTTGATGATGAATGTGAATAAGTCTAAGGTAATGATTTTCGGAAAAGAAGGAAGCATGACAGTCTGCAACATTAGTGTAAACGGTGAAAATCTGGAACAAGTGGATGAATTTGTTTATTTAGGAAGTATGTTTACAAAAGATGGGAGGGTGGAGAAGGATATTGAAAGAAGGGTTGGGGCAGGCAACAGAATAAATGGTGCACTTAAAGTTGTCATCGCAAACAAAAGCCTATCCAAAAAAGCTAAGATGGCAGTACACAATGGTGTTCTTGTGCCGACCCTTATGTATGGAAGTGAAGCATGAAACTGGCAAAAGAAGGATGAAAGTAGAATAAATGCAGTAGAAATGAGATCTCTAAGACGAATGTGTAGCAAATCTGTTTATGATAGAGTGACAAATGCAAGTATAAGAAGTGAATGTGGTGCGAATGGAAGTGTTATGAACAAAATAAGGAAAGGGTCATTAAGATGGTTTGGACACATGGAAAGAATGAGTGAAGACAGAATGGTAAAGAAGGTATATGTGAACGGCGTGAACGGAGCTAGAAATAGAGGAAGGCCGAGGAAAACGTGGCACGATCAAATCAATCAAATATTGAATGTCGGTCACGTGAGGAGTCAGAAAAATCGACGTGCGTGCATGACAAGATGTATGAATGTAGAGGAAGCGAGAGACGTATGTCAGGACAGAACAGTGTGGCGTTCCATTCTTTCTGCCTACCCCTCCGGGGAGACGGCGTGATGGTAAGTTAGTTAGTTAGTTAGTTAGTACAGGAACATTAAAAATGGTACAAGCAATACATAGTTATAGAATAAATCGCCTCCTTTGCAGATATATCACTGAATTTAAAACATCCTGCTATTTTAATTCTAATCTATTCATAACACTGCCACACAGCGATAATAACAAATTGGTTTATAAAGAGATCAATTCGTCCTTGATTTTTCTACACGTGTAAATTTAAACGCCTACTCCGTTGTCATGGTTACGTCAATATATTAGGGTAATGTCAAAGTAGATACTTATACGTGGAAATTTCATTGCTTTGCGCGGGAACTTATGCACCAATTAAATAATAAATACAATGTGTTTAGTGGAGAATAGGTGTTTAGTAAATCCATCAACATATGAATGTATACACATGTTTTGTGTGGTTAACCCTTGAAGTACTGAAGGCACATTTTAGTACCCTTTTTTAAGCAGTGCTGAGTTACCGGAATGCATTAATTGCAATGGGTTAAATATATTAGATATTAGGTATAATATATCCTTATGTATGGAAGCGAAGCATGGAACTGGCAAAAGAAGGATGAAAGTAGAATAAATGCAGTAGAAATGAGATCTCTTAGACGGATGTGTGGATACTCTGTGTATGATAGAGTGTCGAATGAAAATATAAGAAGTGAATGCGGTGCAAATGATGGTGTCATGAACAAAATAATGAAAAGATCATTAAGATGGTTTGGACATATGGAAAGAATGAATGAAGAAAGAATGGAAAAAAAATATATGTTAATGATGTAAATGGAACCAGAAATAGAGGAAGACCGAGGAAAACGTGGCATGATCAAATAAATCAAATATTGAATATCGGCCATGTGAGGAGTCAGAGAAATCGACGCGCGTGCATGACACGATGTATGAATGTTGAGGAAGCGAGAGAAATATGTCAGGAAAGAAAGGTGTGGCAGTCCAGTGATGGTTAGTTAGTTAGTTAGTTAGTTTATTTTTGGTATTCATTTTAATAAGACTCTTTTCCACTCCGCCCTATCGGTTGCACTACTCGCAGTCCAATTCTCTGTTTACACTCTTAACTGCAGTATGCAGGTTGTCCTTATAACTCTTGCTCTCTCCTCCGTGATTCCTTTTCCCTCTTATTAGTTAGATGTTTGGGGAGCCTGTTGTCGTTCATGCGCAGCACATGACCAGACCAGCGCAAGAGAGCGTGAGTGAGCAGTGTCTCCATATGGAAACAGTTGGATCTCCTTAGCACCTTGGCATTGCAGCTCTGATTGCGGTGTTGCAGCAGGAACTTGGAGGCATAGGACCAACCAAGAGATCCGTACAATGACCCAGCAGCCCCTTATAACGAGCACCGTGAGAGCCGGTCGCCTAGCATGGATTGGGCACGTATGCCGAGCCGAAGATACCAGAGCAATCAAGACCCTGTAAACGTCTAGACCGACTGGAGTAAGACCTCTAAGAAGGCCTAAACAGTGCCTAATGGACAATGTTCTGGCTGACCTGGCTAGGTTGGGCGAATCGGACTGCTGGGAGCAAAAGGCGCAGGATCGGGGAGCTTGGCGAAAAATCATCAAGTAGGCTAAAACTCTTCGAGAGTTCTATGGCCATAGCAAGGAAGTAAGTAAGTACGCACCTCGGCATTGGAGACTTTGTGCAATCAGCTTATCCTGTGTAGTTGGTGAAGATGACGCTGCAGAAGTGTTTCTAGGGACATGATCTGGGGTCTATAACTGACCCATGTCTCGCATCCGTAGTTGAGTGTCGGAATGATTTTAGCCTTGTATACGATATTTGGTACCTATTGTGAGATCGTGATTGTCTTTGGATCTTCTTCTTCTTTCTGTGTCCTGTCAGGTCTCCCTAACGTTGACTATCACCCTTGAGTAGACCTCCCTGTCCTGGGCAGCTCGGAACAGCTCCTCCACGGTCCTCAGGCTTGTTAACTCTCGGATGTTCCTCAGCCAGGAAACCTGTCTTCTCCCAACACCTCGTCGACCCTCAATCCTACCCTCCAAGATCAGATGTAACAGTGCGTACTTTTCGCCTCTCAGAACATGGCCCAAGTAGGACACCTTACGGACTTTGATGTTTTGTCAGCAACTCTGTCAACTGTGGCTCTATGGAAAACGTTTGTGTTGCTGACCATGTCATTCCAGGAGATGCGTAACATCATTCGGTGTATCCACATCTCAAAGGCCTCTAATCGGTTCATAATATTGACTTTAAGGGTTCATTACTCCACGCCGTATAACAAACAGCACTGACCAAACATAGTATCTGAAAATTCTTTGTTGTAATTTGAAATTAATATTATCATCGCAGAAAACAGTTCTCATCTTATTAAAGGCAGCACGAGCTGCTTCTATTCTGCATTTGATTTCAATATCTGGGTCGAGGTTTTTTGTTAATAATGTAACCAAATTATAAAAAACAGTAATATAAGTTTTAAAACCCTTTTCACTTGTTATCTATTTCTCTTTATAAACATATCAATCCTAATGAATAAAAAATCATTGAAAATTGTTTTGTATTGACCGGTGGCAAAATAAAGTAAAGAATTAAACTATAAAAAGGCAACTGTTCAAACAATGGATTCTCTAACAATAGAAAAATATTATTTGGATGAATGGGAACAATGGCATCATACGTGTATGTGTGAACTGAACGATTTGATGTTTTATTGCGATGGATAGCAACCGTGATTGGATTTTAATTGCAGTTGCAAAACATGAACATATATACGATAAATAATGTTACGTAGATCAAGCAAATATTAATTGTCGCCTATGTGAGGAGTCGCAAGAATCAACGTGTGTGCACGACACGATGAATGGTGAGGAATCCAGAGAAGTGTATCAGGAAAGAACAGTGTGGAAGTTCATCCTTTCTGCCTACCCCTTCGTGGGGATACGGCGTGATGGTTAGTTGGTTAATATTACATGACTTTAAAGTGGGTATACAGCAGCTAAGAGGGGAAAATGATTTAAAAAATGATACATTCTAACAAATAGATATGTCTTAGTGAGAAATTCAATTCGAATTAGACATTACAAAAAATATTAATGATTAAGGCATGTATTAAGTACAGGTAAAATATTATATTTCAATTTCATTTAAATTTCAATTAAATTTCAATTAAATTTCAATTCAATTTCAATTCATATTCAATTCAATTTCAATTCAATTTCAATTCAATTTCAATTCAATTTCAATTCAATTTCAATTAAATTTCAATTAAATTTCAATTCAATTTCAATTCAATTTCAATTCAATTTCAATTCAATTTCAATTAAATTTCAATTCAATTTCAATTCAATTTCAATTAAATTTCAATTCAATTTCAATTCAATTTCAATTCAATTTCAATTCAATTTCAATTAAATTTCAATTAAATTTCAATTAAATTTCAATTAAATTTCAATTCAATTTCAATTCAATTTCAATTCAATTTCAATTCAATTTCAATTCAATTTCAATTCAATTTCAATTCAATTTCAATTCAATTTCAATTCAATTTCAATTCAATTTCAATTAAATTTCAATTCAATTTCAATTCAATTTCAATTCAATTTCAATTCAATTTCAATTCAATTTCAATTCAATTCAATTCAATTTCAATTCAATTTCAATTCAATTTCAATTCAATTTCAATTCAATTTCAATTCAATTTCAATTCAATTTCAATTCAATTTCAATTCAATTTCAATTCAATTTCAATTCAATTTCAATTCAATTTCAATTCAATTTCAATTCAATTTCAATTCAATTTCAATTCAATTTCAATTCAATTTCAATTCAATTTCATTTCAATTTCAATTCAATTTCAATTCAATTTCAATTCAATTTCAATTCAATTTCAATTCAATTTCAATTCAATTTCAATTCAATTTCAATTCAATTTCAATTCAATTTCAATTTATTTTTTAAAATCGTAAACATTACAGTATATTACCCAAGCGCTCATGACTATACAGATAGGATACAAAAACAACAAAAAAACTATTTTAAACAGTAAATACAATTATGAAATTTAAAAATAGACATAAACACAAAAAAAAACGAGATAATATAAAAATAAAGACCAAATAAGTAATTAGAAACAATAAAAAGAACAACACATTATTTAAGATATAGATGTTTTCTGAGGGTAGCCTCACTATCGTGGAAGATGTCCACATCCGAAAAGATGCGGTTTCGAAAGAGTATTGCCCTGCCCACGGGCATAACCTTAGGTAAATTGGTTCTACACAGTGGCAGGTGAAATAATATGTTGCCTTTGTCGCAGATGATTGTCAGGGACAAACAAAGTCAATTCATTCAAAATATCCGAGTTATGTATTCGACCACGAATCAGTTAAAAAAAATTAACATATATACAATGTATAATAATACCAGGAACGTATGAGAGATGGCTCGACAAAAGAAAGACAAGATACTCTCTAAAGTCAAGAGTATTTGTCTTCTGAACGTACTTTCAGTTTTTTTTTTAAAGGAACATAAAGTTCCCGCCACACACTCGAGGCTGTTACAGGGCGTAGCGGCGCCCTTTTGTCAGCCTCGCTCGTACACTCCGTGTCTGTCCCCGGTCCATCCGGGACATTTAAAGACGGCAACAACAAGGGGGTGCCAGACCACACTTATCTACTTTCACTTATATGAAAGACATCGATCTCAGAGGAGACCGCGTTCAGCGCGATGGTTAGTTGGTGAATTTTACATGACTTTGAAGTGGAGATACGGCAGCTGAGAAGGGAAGATGATTTAAAAAAAATGATATCCAACACAAAAATGACATTCCAACAACCAGAAATAAGGGTATTATTTGCAAACCTGGCAAACTCCATCATTAAATGTTTTGAGTAAATCGCAAAAAACTGATACGATAATAAAATGCGCTTTTTTACGATATTTATTTTTTTCATCACAACCAGTTAGTATTTTAAAAGTAATCAGCCATGAAATAATCATCATTATGTTGATAATTAAAGTAAAATAATGAATTTAATTTTGGAGTTTGCCAGCTTTGCAACACTCAAGTTGAAGATGCCATGTTTGCAACAAACCCTATATTTTAATAGCAAAATTCTTCAGAATAAAGCCGAATTTGAAACTGAAAATCAATAAAAATTGTGTGCAAATGTATTATGAATAAGACCCAATTCATATCTCACTTTTGATTGTAGGTGGAGTTTGCCGGGTTTGCAAATAATACCCTCAAATGTACTACCACTGCGGAGTTTAAATCAAATCAGACATTACATACAATATTAATGCTTAAGGCATATATTAAGTACAGGTAAAATATACTAACTAACTAACTTACCATCACGCCGTCTCCCCGGAGGGGTAGGCAGAAAGAATGGAACGCCACACTGTTCTGTCCTGACATACGTCTCTCGCTTCCTCTACATTCATACATCTTGTCATGCACGCACGTTGATTTTTCCGACTCCTCACGTGACCGACATTCAATATTTGATTGATTTGATCGTGCCACGTTTTCCTCGGCCTTCCTCTATTTCTAGCTCCGTTCACGCCGTTTAGATATACCTTCTTTACCATTCTGTCTTCACTCATTCTTTCCATGTGTCCAAACCATCTTAATGACCCTTTCCTTATTTTGTTCATAACACTTTCATTCGCACCACATTCACTTCTTATACTTGCATTTGTCACTCTATCATAAACAGATTTGCCACACATTCGTCTTAGAGATCTCATTTCTACTGCATTTATTCTACTTTCATCCTTCTTTTGCCAGTTCCATGCTTCACTTCCATACATAAGGGTCGGCACAAGAACACCATTGTGCACTGCCATCTTAGCTTTTTTGGATAGGCTTTTGTTTGCGATGACAACTTTAAGTGCACCATTTATTCTGTTGCCTGCCCCAACCCTTCTTTCAATATCCTTCTCCACCCTCCCATCCTTTGTGAACATACTTCCTTAATAAACAAATTCATCCACTTGTTCCAGATTTTCACCGTTTACACTAATGTTGCACACTGTCATGCTTCCTTCTTTTTCGAAAATCATTACCTTAGACTTATTCACATTCATCATCAAATCGTATCGCTTGCATACCTCATACATCCTAGACACCAGGGCTTGCAGTTCGTGCTCGTTGTCTGCAAGTAGCACAGCGTCGTCCGCATACAACAAACAGCTTACTGAAACATCTTCCATTTTTGCACCTGCTTCCAACCCTTTCAGCTCTTTCATACACTTGTCCATATATAGATTAAACAACCATGGAGACATTACACACCCCTGTTTGACACCTTTATTGATATCAAACCAGGCTGTAAGATCCCCATTTACTCTGACACTAGCAGTGCTTTCTGTGTACAGCGATGTAATTGCCGTGATCAGTTTTGTATTTATTCCATATTCCGACAATATTTCCCACAGTTTACCTCTATCTACGCGATCATATGCTTTATGCAGGTAAAATATAATAAGTACAATATAATACCAGGAACGCGTTAGAGATGTCTCGATATTTGGAAGACAAGATACTCTCTAAAGTAAAGAGTATTTGTCTTCTGAACGTATAATACTTTCACTTTTATACAACATTTTGAATGTATACAAATACTTGTGGACGAATACTGCTTAACCCAACCAATGACAGGTCATAAGTCCTGTAAACACCTCGATCGCCATATTCAGTTTCCAGTTTGCATCTTCGTCTCTATTGAGATAAAATTGATCCTTGTACTTTCACTTATTTGAAAGACATCGATCTCTGAGGAGACTGCGTTCAGCAGGCTTATTTCTCTTCCCATCGGTGTCACCAGATACATAAATAATAGGTCAAAGCTCGGTAAAGGCTGTAGTACCACGAAGAATAAATACATTAAATAATAATAATAATAAATTAACTATTAACTTCACGGAAAATTGAATGGAGGAGGCCTTTGTCCAGGAGTGGACGGAACTAGAAAGAAGAAGAAGATGTCAGTACTGAGAGAACACCTGGAACACCTGAACCATTATAAAAAAGAACACCATGTGTTTGAGGAGTAAGAAAATTTAAAAAAATTCTACGTTTCACTTAAATATAGTTTTTCTTGAAGGCAGCCGTATGTGAACGTAATATTTATGTGCCGATTATTAGCAACCCCCCCGTGTCTAAACCTTCTCACCCCCTCCCCGCATATAGAGCCATGGGGAACACTTAACATGACAAACCATCCCGTCACCGCGGGGGAAATTCCCAGTCAACAACGTGACTCTACGACGTGACGCCGTGAATATACGTTCCGTCCGAAATAATAACGCTTTCCTGTCAATTAGAAATAAAAAAAGATACGAATGTAAGCTTAACACCCTGTAATTATTTGTGTTGAAATAGATTATCTTTCTAACTTGTTTATTTTATATGACAATGATTCTTAATAAATTAAAAGACTTTCGTAGATTTTCACGGTTGGTAACAATATGTTTTTGACATCTTGGTATATCCGTGCAAATGAACTAACAAGATGTTTTCTTTGCTTTACATCACACAGTGGATGGAAACTGCAACAATCTCTGAAACGTCGGTCCAGAAAGACGAGTTAATTGGATTTTCCCAAGATTAAAAAAATATATATATTTTGTCCACTTTTAAGTTAATGTTTCGAAGGTTTTACACTTAACTAACTAACTAACTAACCATCACGCCATCTCCCCGAAGGGGTAGGCAGAAAGAATGGACTGCCACACTTTCCTTTCCTGACATATTTCTCTCGTTTCCTCAACATTCATACATCGTGTCAGGACGCGCGTCGATTTCCTCACATGGCAGACATTCAATATTTGATTTATTTGATCGTGCCACGTTTTCCTCGGTCTTCCTCTATTTCTGGTTCCATTTACATCATTAACATATAATTTTTTTACCATTCTTTCTTCATTCATTCTTTCCATATGTCCAAACCATCTTAATGATCCTTTCATTATTTTGTTCATAACACCATGATTCGCACCGCATTCACTTCTTATATTTACATTCGACACTCTATCATACACAGAGTATCCACACATTCGTCTAAGAGATCTCATTTCTCCTGTTTTTGTTCTACTTTCATCCTTCATTTTCCAGTTCCATGCTTCGCTTCCATACATAAGGGTTTTACACCTTCATTATATAAATCGATATAAATTATTCTCCTGATGATAGAGATGCAAAACCTTCGAAACATGTGGAAAAAAATTAGCTAAAAAGTGGAAAAAACAGTGCTTTAATCCATAAAAAGTCCTCATTATGGATTTTCTAGTGTTAACGCCGTAAGTTTATCAAAAAATATTATGCAATTTAAAAATATTAGTTTAGTAAGTTTTATCCTACTAGTTTATTATTATTTATGTGACCGGTTTCATTAGGATCTCAGAATAAAACTTAAGTTTTTCTAAACATTGAATTTCTACATTGTGATGCGTAGAACATCAGTTTTGTAACTCCATTATTAGTTTATAGTATTATACACGATAAATGTAAATGAAAACGTCTTTCTTCTACTAGTTTTATTAAGTTTTATATGAAATGACATGTTTCGCTCTTCTAAGGCATCATCATTGAAGGGCGAAACATTTCATTTCATATAAAACATAATAAAATTCTTAGAACTCAGATGTTTTCATTTATATAAATTATTTAATCTGGAATTTTTAATCATTGTTCAAGAAACAATAATAACATATGGCGTCGAAGCAAGGGCAGATACAATAAAGACCTAACAAGCTTTGAGGACTTCCGAGATGAAGGCGACGATAGTAGGCAAGACACTGAGAGATCGCACGAGGAATACCAGAATAAGAGAGATATGTGAGGTTGAGAAAATTATAAGATGGAGCAGACAGCAAAAAGGGGACTGATACGGTCATGTCCAAAGAATGGACGCCACCAGACTCCCCTATATTGCACTGCATAATCAGCCTCATGGGACTCGTCCTATTGGAAGACCTTCTTAAAGATGGAAGGATAGCCGGGAGTCTACCTCACATAAGAACAGATAACAAAGATCTACAACAAGGAAGAAGAAGAATAATAATAAATTAAATAAATAGATGTGACAAGTTTGTTCAAAGCAATCATGAAAAGAGCGTGATTTTTTTTTTTTTTTTGAGCTTCGGTGTGGCAGTCATGCTACTCTGCCACAAAGGCTATCATATAAATATTACTTTGCATATTACTATTTTTACTATTTTTAAATTGCTTTTTAAATATTTGTCATAAATAAATAAAAATGTAAAGTAAAGAAAAACAACCCTTATAGTTGGTTATCATGTAAATCCTCCGTAGATAAAATTAATTTACGGATGAAGTCTTTTAAAGCTTGATTTATATTATGAAGACAGTCAATTAAGATTTTTATCAAGCAATCAAAATGCACCCCAAAAATTTCTGACCCCTACGCAAATTTAACCACGGTCTTCTATAATTTAAGATATTTTCAAGATTTTATAAAATCCCCTTCTCAAACAATTACCCCATGAAAGAATTCCGAAGGGTTGGGACACGAAAGATGAGAATGATTGTATCCTAAACGCCTACCCTTATTGGGACAGGACGTGATAGGGGGTTTGGTTTCTGAACAGGGGGTTGGTGGTGGTCAACAGAGTAGTAGGGGGGCGGACAAGATCAATCATGGCTGATCAAACACCAATCTAGAGACAAATAGATTTCCTATCTTGATCTATGGTAGGCGGGAGATATTTAAACGAATTTCGCTTGTTAATTTAATTTTCTCCCTTATATTAAGAGGGTGTGAATTCTTGGGGATGTTAACTGCTATCCAACGCATCGGAATGTTCTAGCCGTGTAATATTATACTCGTTACAACCGGTGAATTATTTTACCTCTTATGATCTTGGTTCTCTGCACAATCTTTATAAGTAATAAGTTTTATTTTTTAATGTACATCATGTTTTCACACACTAGTCAAAAATTTCACAATTAACAACATACAATTTTTCTAAATAACTAACCATCACGCCGTCTCTCCGAAATGGTAGGCAGAATGAATGGGCTGCCACACTTTTCTTTCCTGATATATTCCTCTCGCTTCCTCTACATTCATACATCGTGTCATGCACGCGCGTCGATTTCACTACCCCCTCACGTGGCCGACATTCAAAATTTGATTTATTTGATCGTGCCACATTTTCCTCGGTCTTCCTCTATGTCTTGTTCCATTTACATCGTTAACATATATTTTTTTTACCATTCTTTCTTCATCCATTTTTTCCACATGGTTCGGGCACATGCCCAAACCATCTTAATGATCCTTTTATTATTTTGTTCATAACACCATCATTCGCATCGCATTTACTTCTTATATTTTTATTCGACACTATCATACACAAGTATTTACACATTCGTCTAAGAGATCTCATTTTAACTGCATTTATTCTAGTTTCATCCTTCTTTTGCCAGTTCCATGCTTCGTTTTCATACATGGATCGTTTATATATTGTTTATTTAGGGAATATGATAGAAATAGCTAAGAATACACTTTAAATTTATCAAAAAGACATACTCAGTGATTAATACGGATGAAAACCTCTGTTTTCTAGAAGTTTTAATATATTTTATGGGAATGTCATATTTCGCCTTGTTAAGACATTATCAATACCCCTAAGTCAGATGCAGACTCGAGGGAGGTGCCGTGATATGGAGTATATATACTCTATTGAGAACCCCTATGTTCTGGAGCAAATAGGTCTTTTTGTTCCTGATAACTACCCGCGACAACGCCAACATCAATTATTCTTTACTCCATCATGCAGAACCAACCTGCCTTTGGTGATGCCAGTAGGAAGAGCAATTCGGACGCTGAATCTAATCATTTCGGATTTGGACATTTTCAGTGTCAGTGAGGCAGTATTCATAAAAAAATATTGCAAATTCTGGAAAGAGTACTGCCTCACTGACGTCGACATATTTGGATTCCTTCTGATATGTATGATTTTTTAGTCTCATGTTGTTTTGTTTTATTTTATCTTTGTAATACCGTTTTGTGTCGTCAAATGAGTCGCCTAAATGTTTTATCGTTTGTAATGTCTCATTTGTGTACAATGTATAAATAAATAAATAAATAAATAATACCCGTGAACCACAATATAATAAAACTTCTAGAAAACGGACGTTTACATTCGTATTAATAAATTAATGCGTAGTTTCACATCATATAAGAAACAATATACGCATATTCTCAGATGAAGTCGTAATTCGTGATGAAGGTGCATATTTCATTATTTTAAAAACAGGAGCTTTACCTTCCAAATATTGAATATTATTAACTTTGCGCGTGATAAAAGCGCAGATACTTTAAGTTTTATTCATAAATACGTCGGTTTACATTTCAGAGTCGTATTTTCGGACCAATATCGCGAGATTCCAGCCGAAAATATTCGACGTGTTTCATTTCCCGCGCTTTTCCACCTGGCAAGGTATACGAAGTTTTGAAAACTATTTGAACGTTTGAAAAATCGTTCCAACCCGCGGTCGTTTGGAACTCTTTTGCGGCAATTTATTGAAACTATTATAAGGAGCAGTTACACTAAAATGTTTTTATTTTTGTGAATGTATACTTATACTTGTATACGAAATTCTGGATTTTCACCAAAGGGTGGTCAATTCAAATTTAATTGTATCTCAATAGAGACGAAGACGCAAACTGAATATGGATGATCAATATGTTTACAGGACTTATGTAACAATGCGTTTATGGGCTACAGCCTTCGCATTGTGTTAATAAGGTAGTTTGCTAAATGCTGAAAATCATTCTCCATAGATGGCGTTAGTGGGTCGGTTTGTAAGTTAATCTTGAATAGATTCATAAGTGCAACCTAATCTACATTAATGGATAATTGAAACTGACACGTGAAGATAGGTATGGATTTTGAAGTATATATACATCTTCCAAAAATTTGTCATGCATGATCATAACAAAGGTGGAATGGGGAATGTTGTAATTACATAAAGCGTGCGCTTAACCCAACCAATGACAGGTCATAAGTCCTGTTAACACCTTGATCATCCATATTCAGTTTGCGTCTTCGTCTCTATTGAGATACAATTAAATTTAAAATGTTTTTATTTTATTTTTTGATTTATGCTTTTTGATAAGATTTAGGCATTAACACTATGGAATTCCATAATGACGAATTTTAAAGCGTAGTTTACGCCGCTCTTCTCATGATGAAGGTAAGAAATAAACTCACAAATAATACAATAAAAATAAAAACTCTCTAACGTTATGGAAAAACAATGTTTCTTGAATTAAATGTCTGAGCTAGAAATATTAGTATGCATGTTTTTTTTATTATTGCTTAGGCATTTTGATGGATTTGTTTTTATTACAACATATGCTTTTAATAAAAACATTTGCAAGTTTACTTTTTATGTAAATAAATGTAAATAAAATATGTTTTTCATTTTTGAGGATTTATAACGATAGTTTAGATTACCTAATAATAAATGTATAAACCCCTCCATATAAACCGAGATGAATAAACTTAAAAATAGAATAAAAAATCGTTTTTATTCATATTAAATCAACATTTTAGAATTCCACTACATTAATAAATATATTTTTAAAAACGTGGCACGATCCAATTTATTAAATATTAAATGTCGGCCACGTGAATAATCAGAGAAATCGACCTGCATGCTTGTCATGATGTATGAATGTTATGGAAACAATGAAGTTATGTCAGGAACAGTGTGATGGATTATTATTTATGCCTTTATCTTTGGATAGACGGCATGGGGGTTAGTTAGAAAAGTTAGAAAAATTGTAATGTTTTAATTCGCATTTCGGAGATCGTTCCGAACTTCATCAGAAGTTTCTTGAACAATGGTAAAAAACTAAACAACAACAACAACAAAAACCATCAGGCCATTTCTCTGCAGGGGTAGGCAGAGAGAATTGACCGCCACACTACTCTATCCTGACATACCTCTCTACCTCCCTCCACATTCATACAGCGAGTCATACATGCACATCGATTCTTTTGGCTTCTCATATGACCAACCTTCTAAATTTGATTAAATTGGTCATGCCATATTTTTCTCGGTCTACCTCGACTTCGTACTCGATTTACATCGTTAACGTATACTTTTTTAACCATTCTTTCTTCACCCTTGCGCTCCATGTGTCCGAACATCCTTCATAATTTTGTTCATAATACCCTCTTTCGCTCTAAATTCCTTACTAATATCAGCATTTGAGATTCTGTCGTACATCGTTCTACCACACATACATCTTAGGGATCTCATTTCTACTGCATTTATTCTGCTATCATCATTCTTCTGCTAGTTCCATGCTTCGCATCCATACATAAGGGTTGGGACCAGAACTCCATTGTGAGCGGCCATTTTTGCTTTCATTGATAGATTCTTGTTTCCAGTAACTATTTTTGGTGAAAAACTCCATACTTAATAATTAAAACAAATTAAAAAGTCTGCTTTCTAGAGGTTTTATTATATTTAATGTGATAATGCCAAATCAGGCGAAATATGTCATTCACATAAAATATTATAAAACTTCTAGAAAACATATGTTATTATTTGTATTAATAATATTAATTAACAATAAAATTAAGAAAATGTGGTGGTGATCTAGGGGATAGAACGCTTGGCTCCTAATCCAGGGGACATGGGTTCAAGACTGGACACGACCAGATTCCTTCTTCGTAATAATGAGTTATTTTCTGCTCACATTGAAGATTGTAAAATAAATTATTATATCATTGATATAAATCCTTGATATTAGTATTAAAAAAAAAAAAAAAAAAAATTATAAAAAAAATTGGTTTTATAATCCGAAACACCTATAATAAGTTTTTACAATATTCGGGTTAAGCCGGTATCACATATCAATTACGGTTGTTTACGTGTGGAAACTAAGGTCAGCAAACATTCAACACGTGTAGACTCAAAATTGATTATTCTTAAACTCTATAAAGTTCTGGAATACCTAAAAGGTATTTAAAAAAGCCCCCCCGTGTAATACAGCCGGGCCCTGTAATTATTCGGTAATAAGTCCTCCTCAGGATTCCACCTGATACTGGGAGGCACATCAAATTAAATGTTTTTCGACCTTCGGCGGAGGGTTATTTTGGTGCTAAAATTTAGCGATGGGATGACCCAAATCGATATTTGGACATTTTCCTAATCGATGTCTCTTTTTTTATAAAGATTAATCTCAATAGAAACGAATTTTTAATTATTTTTTTTGGGAACAGAATATGGTAGCCGAGGCGCTTACAGGACTTATGACCTGTAATTGGTTGGGTTGAGCGATCGCTTTATGTTTAACAACATTCCCCATTCCGTCTTTCTTATCACCACCACATCTGACAACTTTTGGAACTTGTATATATGCTAGAATCCCACGCTTATATTTACATTTTTCATTCATTTTTCAAGTTCACTCTACACTAGCGTCATCTATTAAGATATTCTGTTCCCAAAAAAAAAAACAATTTACATATTTGTCTCTATTGGGATTCAATTAATCCTTATAAAATAAATAAATCCAGTATTTGTCTACAAGCATTTGTATACATTCAAAGTGATGTCTCTTTTTCACACTTATATTTATTTAACACTTATATTTAAAAATATATTAAAATTACATAGGCATGTTTCGGACAACCAGTCCTTCTTCTATGATACATATTATAAAGATACGTATTTAAAATATTATAAAATTATTTACATGATCTGAAAGATGTTATTATATTAAGATTTATTTTGGAACGTTTATGCTTTTGTTATAACAACTAATATCTGTCGACGATTGTTTTAAACTCCAAAAAGACATTCACAGCGTCTTGGAATGGAGTAAAAGAAACAAATTGTATTTTAATATATCGAAGTGTTTCATCATGTCCTATACTAGGGCTCGCACGACGATCTATCACAGCTATACAATGGATGGTATATCACTGGATAGGACTACGTCTTCGAAAGATTTGGGAGTTACATTCGATCCTAAATTATCTTTCAGTCTTCATATTACTTCAGTAAGTAATAGCTCCCATAAGATTTTGGGATTTGTTCTTAGGAATGGGAAAGATTTTACCAATTCAAAAGTTCTGAAGTTATTGTATAACTCTTTGGTAAGAAGTCGGTTGGAATTTGGTACACTGGTGTGGGCACCACATGAAAATAAATATTGCCTGTTGATTGAAAAGGTACAAAAAAAGTTCTTACGTTTTTTGTACCTCAAAGATAACGGTTATTACCCCTGGCTGTACCCAACTGATTTCTTGCTGGGTATGCTGGACTACCAATCATTAGAAATTAGACGAACTATCCATTTGGGTGTTCATTTTTTTCAACTGATTCGTGGTCGAATACATAACTCGGATATTTTGAATGACTTGACTTTGTTTGTCCCTGACAATTATCTGCGACAAAGGCAACATAGATTATTTCACCTGCCACTGTGTAGAACCAATTTACCTAAAGTTATGCCCGTGGGCAGGGCAATAATCCTTCTAAATCGCATCTCTTCGGATGTGGACATCTTTCACGATAGTGAGGCTTCCCTCAGAAAACATCTATCTCTTAAATAATGTGTTGTTCTTCTTATTGTTTCTAATTATTTATTTGGTCTTTATTTTTTAATTATCTGGTGTTTTTTGTGTTTTTGTCTATTTTTAAATTTCTTTATTGTATTTACTGTTTAAAATAATTATTTTTTTTACCTACCTGTATAGTCATAAGCGCCTTGGTTTAATACTGTAATGTTTATGATTTAAAAATAAATTGAATTGAATTGAATTGAATATGATTCAATTGAAAATTTAAAACAATAATTTAAAGTTCTTATTGTGGTTTAGGTGAATACTAACAACAAAGGAAATAAATCAAACATTGGACTCGACGGTACATTTATTTGATTATTTACAAAACTTTCTTTATTTAATTTTTTAATTTTTTAATCTTTGATTTATTCCCTTAATTATAATTAATTACCTGAACCCCAATGAAAACTAAAAATTATTATTTTAAATTTTAAATTGAATCATTATATTTGTTATAACTAACTAACTAACTAACCATCACGCCGTCTCCCCGATTTACTGATGCGGCACTCCATCCTTCTCTTTTCGCCCCGCGGGAGACGCGGTGTGATGGGTTGCGAACCTCATCGCCACCAATAGGCATCTCCCGCGTACACTTCGATCGTCCAACACCCACAAAATAAATCTAAAACAAATAATATAAAATACAATGATATAAAATAAAATTTATGTTTATTGATGTTCTAAATGTATGTTTCTAAAGTATGTTTATGTTTATTAATGGTTTAAAAAAAGTCGTGATATTTTTTACATTTGAAAGTAAGATCAGGTTGGTCCAACATTTAATTCAACATTACGGCCTAGTAAATAGATATTTTGAGACGGCATTGGTAGAACCCTCGCCAACTCTATAGATACGTTAATTCAACCATACACGATATGCATCTTAAAATAATACAGCTGAAAAAATATCAATCTTCGATATATTATATTTTACATTTTCAATACATGATGGTACATTCCAATTTCTAGATTAATTTTTGGGAAATTTGTTATAACAAAAGCATAAACAACTTATTGAACGCTAAGGCATTAACACTGTGGAATTCCATAGTATAAACTTAGGAAATTGAAAAACGTTGTAAAAAAAGCATAAACATTCCAAAATAAATCTTTATTACATGTGTCAGATCATGTAAACATTTTTATAATATTTTAAATATGTATCTTTATAATATGTATCACTGAAGAAGGGCTGGTTGTCCGAAGCATGTCTAAGTAATTTTTTTTTAAATGTAAGTGTTGTACAGTATAAACAATGTGCATAAAAAAATAAAAAGAGAAATAAAGCATCTACAACACAAAAAATGGCGAAAATAAAAGATAGTAAATATGTTTTATTAACTTGCATATTATCATTTCTCTGAGCCGACAGAAAATATGTTTGTACCAATAAATAATTCTATCTTGACATATCTTTCGAGTAATTAATATTTTTAATTGAAATTTCTTGGTAGAAGTTCATTTTGAATAATCAAATCAAATCAAATCAAATCAAATCAGTTTATTTTCTCAAAAGACATTACAAACATTTTTTATAGTTTAAGGCATCTATTGAGAACAGGTAAAACATAAGGAATATATAATACCAGGAACGCATGAGAGATGGTTCGACATTAGGAATACGAAATACTCTCTAAAGTCAAGAGTATTTGTCTTCTGAATGTACTTTCACGAATATGAAAGACATCGATCTCCAAAGCGATCATGTTCAGCAGTTTGATTGCTCTCCCCACCGGCATCACCAGAGGCAGGTTGGTTCTGCATGCTGGGAGATAAAACAGTCTGTGCTGACGCTGTCGAAGATAGCCATCCGGAACATAAAGATGGATAGCCTCCAAGATGACGGAGTTCTCAAAGAATCCCCTGATAAGTCTGAAGAAATGGGTAAGTGTGCACCCATCCCTTCTTATCTGTAAACTATTGGTCCCCAGCATGCCCAAGAGGAATGCAGTGGGATAAAGCCACGGATAGTTACCAAACTCCCTCATGTAGAGATATCTCAGAAATCTTTTCTGAACCCTCTCCAACATGAGCGAGTATCTCGCCTCGTGGGGACTCCATATCACCGAGCCACACTCGAGCCGGCTCCGGACCAATGAGTTGTACAAAATTCGCAAAACATAGGGATTCTTGAAAACTCTACCAGTTCGGAGAATAAATCCCAACATTTTCAGTGCAACTCCACATATTCTCCACAATAATGAAAACAATAAACAATTTTACAATATTTCTTAATAATTATATATTTAGTGTGCTTCCACTTGTGTTTATCGTCGACCGGTTTCGGCAGCTACCATATACTGGTACCTCCATCAACAGTTCATAAACATTATATATTATAAAATCATTCCGAGAATCAGCCACCCTGGAAATTGCTTTTTAATTATATAGTAAACAAACTAAAACAAAACACAGTAAATTTACATTACATAGGATCATTTAAAAAAATTGTCACCTATGTATGTGTTTTTAAATTGTATAGAAAACAATAAAACTTACAACTTAATAACAGAAACACATTATTTAGAATCCCCACCACTATCATTTATTATGATGTAGGTACCAGAAGATGGCAGCAAACTATCAAAACCGGTCGACGATAAACACAAGAGGAAGCACACTAAACATGTAATAATAAAGAAATTTTATATATACGAGTATATGTATATTTTGTTTTTATTATACATTATAAATTTTCCACATCCTTCCCCGACATCTTTTTTAAATTCATATTAAGATCTTTTCTCATATCTGATATTAGAATTTTTAACGATTTAAATCATATCTGATATAAATAAAAAAAACTGGTATGGTTTTCGATATATCATATTTCATCATAATAGCAAGAGAATGATCAAATGGTATTTGTAGTCTGTTTTGTTGTATGGATGTGAAACGAAGACCTTAAAAGTCAACTCAATCGCCGAATGCTCAGAATCTCCTGAACAGACATGGTCACCAATACCGAAGTCCTGAGGCGAGCTAGAGTTGACAGGGAGCTGTTATCAGCTATCAAGGTTCAGAAGAATAAACATCTGGTTCATGTACTGCGTGGAGAAAAGCACCACTTTTTCAAACTGATGTTGGAGGGGAAATTTGAGAGACGCCGAGCGCCGGTAGGAGACAGATGTCCTGGTTGCGAAACATGAGGGAGTGGACCGGCATCCGAAATGTGGAGGAGCTGTTCCGAGCGGCGCAGGACAGGGACAGGTTCACCGAGGTGATTGCCAACGTTAGGGGGACCCGACAGGGCATTTGACGAACTGTTAATTAAGAACTTGGGTAATTAAAACTATATTTTTTGTTTGTTTTTTACATCCTTAATAAGTTAATTGAATGTCCGTTTAATTTTTAATAGATTATATTTGATCGATTATTAAAATGCTCATTGACTCCCATCACTAGTCGGTTGGTGGTTTATAACTTGCAAGTTCAAAACACGTTGAAAACTCATAAAGTTTGTCGACTTGGGGCGGTTTTACCAAATGTTTCTGTATTATTTCCAAAACACGAGTTATTACCGTGACTCAAATTCAAGCCCAAGAATATATTTATAAATCTTTGGTGTTTGAGAGTCAAACGAGATTTTATCAAGAATTTCAAAATTGTTTCTTAGATATTGAATGACGGTTTTCTTTCTTTTTGTTAATTTATTTTTATGATATTTATTTTTTCTTAAAAAATATTTGTTATTATTGTAATTCTATTAATCGTTATGTCCCTAGATCTGCAGCCAAAATAACCTTTATACCGAAGTACGAGAACAAGTCAGTAAAGCCTCTGCTGTGTCATGCAGGATGCCTGAAGAATCTGGTCTGGAAGAACAAGCACATGCGTATCGACAGCAAGATCAGAATCTACAAAACATGCGTGCGACCTATCATGACGTACGCTGTAGAGACGCGGGCCGACACTGTGCGAACCAAGGGACTACTAGGAACATCGGAGATGAAGGTCCTAAGATCAATTACTGGAAAAACTCTCCGAGATCGTGTCCGCAACGTAGACATAAGAAAAACTTGCGAAATAGAGGATATCGATCAGTGGAGTAGATCCAGAAAAAGATACTGGAAGGACTTTAAAAAAATCGTAATTCATAAAAACAATCGTCATTGTGGAATTCCACAGTTATCTTAAATTTATCAAAAATTAAATAAATTTGAGGTTTAGTTTATACCGGTTTCTCGGTGATGAAGGTGAAAAATCTTCGAAACATGTCAAGAAAAATAAACTCAAAAATGAAAAAATACTGCTTTAATTCATAAAATATTCGTTATCGTATAAATAATTAACATGAATGCAAACGTATGTTGTGTACAAGTTTAATTATAGTTTATGAGAAAGAAGTTTCACCTAGCTCAGGCATTAACAAATGACATTTTACAATGCCTCAACATAATGATATTTCGTGTATAAGTGAATTATAATTATAATAAATAATTAACTTAATTGTGACACGTAATACGTTTGTACTGTTTTGATGTTAAAATTATGCTAGTTTTTTTCTTTTATATAAAGAATTTTTATAGGTGTAAAAATAAAATTTTCATTTGTTCCAATGACAATTTGAAAAATTTCTTCAATTATTTTAAAGTTCTTGCTGATGTTGGTTTGTTTTAGGTGCCTTATTTACAGCTCATTACGTGGATACGTGGAACATAAATTAAATAGACAATATGTACACCATCTAAAAAGAACATTATTTGTTAAATTATATTTGTTTTGTTATTTTATTTTATATCATTGTATTTTATATTTTTTTGTTTTAGATCTATTTTGTAGATGTTTTACGATCGAAGTGTGCGCGGAAGATGCCCATTGGTGGCGATGAGGTTCACTATCCATCACATCGCGTCTCCCGCGGGGGGAAAAGAGAAGGATGGAGTGCCGCATCGGTTAAAGTGTGACAATACATTCTTCCTGCCTACCCTTTCGTGGAGACTAAAGAGAATAAAGTACCAACAGAAAATCACCTAAAAGATAGACATCTACATCCCAGAAACAGGCTTCGATAAATAACAGGACACAGTCCTAAATAAAGTAGAAGAAGAAGAAGAAGATTGTCAATAAATGAACATTGTCAAGTTATCATCTTCTGCTGTTATTATGAATGATACTTTATATCTATTTATTGTTATCAACATCTTAAAAGCGTGATGGTTAGGTAGTTTCTTAACAGAGAGAATATTTCATTAAAAGCACAGTGTAACTTCTAGGAAACAGACATTTCCATTCGTATTAAAAGCGTAGATCTTGTTAAGTGTTTTTATTTTTGTTTTTCGAACGGCCTGATTACAAGTAACGATAATGACTAGCCAATAAGTAAGGAGCTCGCTGGTAATTGGTCCGCTTTTTCGGCGCACTTATCACTCAGCCGACCTTCGCGGAATGTCTTATCGCCACCCCGCCCTCTCTATCAATATTGGTTATTGGCCCGACTGAAAGGTCAGTCTCCGGTAGACGCCGCATCAATCCTCGCGAGACAGGTCCAGGCGGCCGCAGATGTCTCTAATGCATGTGCCAAGAGAAACGCGATACTTATTCCGAAAGCGATACGTTAAATTTAGATATTAGATTGTCAATAAATGGATTTGGAGATATTTCGCGTATAAGTGAATTGTTTTGGTCAATTTAACTGTTGCCGCACTTTATAATAGTTAATTGTGACACGTAATACGTTTGTGCTGTTTTGCTGTTAAAATTATATTAGTTTTATCGTTTTTATAAAGAATTTTGACAGGTGTAAAAATAAATGTTTCATTTGTTCCAATGACAATTTGAATAATTTCTTCAATATTAATAGAAAACTCTTGCTGGTTAAGTGCCTAATTACAGCTAATTTTAAAAAAAACGGTGGATACGTGTAATATAAATTAAATAAACAGTACAGTAAAGTAAAGTCCGGATCGTCCATGTCAACATGTGCAACATCGAAAATTTTTTATGTGTTATTACATTATGTGCTGTATTAACAAAAAAGGGTGGATTCATGGCACATAAATTAAATAGACAATATGTGCACCATCTAAAAAGAACATTTTGTGTTAAATTATTATTTTTTTGTTATTTTATTTTATATCATTGTATTTTATATTATTTGTTTTAGATTTATTTTGTGGATGTTGGACGATCAAAGTGTGCCCGGGAGATGCCTATTGGTGGCGATGAGGTTTGCAACCCATCACACCGCGTCACCCATGGGGCGAAAAGAGAAGGATGGAGTGCCGCATCGCTTAAAGTGTGACAGTCCATTATTTCTGCCTACCCTTTCGGGGAGACGGCGTGATGGTTAGTTAGTAAGTTATAAATGAATACAGTCAAGTATCATCTGCTGCTGTTATTATGAATGGTACATTATATCTTTTTATTGTTATTTGTAACTAACTAACTAACTAACCATCACGCCGTCTCCCCGAAGGGGTAAGCAAAAATAATGGACTTCCACATTTTTCTTTCCTGACATATTTCTCTCGCTTCCTCAACATTCATACATCGTGTCATGCACGCGCGTCGATTTCTCTAACTCCTCACATGGTCGACATTTAATATTTGATTTATTTGATCATGCCACGTTTTTCTCGGTCTTCCTCTATTTCTGGTTCCATTTACATCGTTAACATATAATTTTTTTACCATTCTTTCTTCATTCATTTGTTCCATATGTCCGAACCGTCTTAATGATCCTTTCATTATTTTGTTCATAACACCATCATTCGCACCGCATTCACTTCTCATATTTTCATTCGACACTCTATCATACACAGAGTACTCACCCATTCGTCTAAGATATCTCATTTCTACTGCATTTATTCTACTTTCATCCTACTGTTACCAGTTCCATGCTTCGCTTTCATAAATAAGGGTCGGTAGAAGAACACCATTGTGCACTGCCATCCTAGCTTTCTTGGATAGATTGTTTGCGATCACAACTTTAAGACTAACTTTCTATCAAAATTCTGCCATAGACTTTACCAACGGCCCTCAAAAGACGTACGAGTATGTATAGCTCTGTGGTTTCCACATTCTATACGCGATCCTTTTATAACATTGTATTTTATATTATTTGTTTTGAATTGATTTTGTGGACGTTGGACAATCGAAGTATGCACAGGAGATACCTTTTCTAAATGTTTTATTATGATATAATTTATTAAAATGACATGTTACGTCTATATAAAGTATCATTAAATATATATATGTCCATTATATAAGTTTTGTATTTAATATCCGTATGAATATTTAATATTTGATACATTGTACAACATTTAAACATTCTCGAATATCAAAATCGTGCGTCGTTTAAGGGCGGAATTTGATTATTCTCGCTTGTAAAGTTGTGTTTTCCACATTTCCTTACTAGGGTCATAAATCAGGCAATAAAAGGATTCAGAAACCCTTCGCATCCATGCAAACAAGATATTGTTTATTTATGAATACAAATTTTTCCTTTGTACTCAATAACAGAATCGAAAAACCCAAATAGTAAAATATTCCCTCGTATATTCGCTTCCGCGAACCAGTGCCGGATTAGACATATAGAAGAAGTGGCGAGTGCTACGGCCTACGTTTCTGGAGGTGCCGGACCTATACACTCTCTTGTAGGGAACTCAAGCCTGAAACTGGCAAAATAATAGTAAAAATATAAACAATGCAGTAGAAATAAGATCTCTTGGACGAGTAAGGAGGACTATGATTTGTCTAGTATATCTAATAATAGAATGTCAAATGCAAATTTCATAAATGGATGCAGTACAAATGAACGTGTTATTAACAAAAGAATGCAAGGGTTAGATGGATTGGACACATCGAAATAATGAATGAAGATAGAATGGTAAAGAAATTTTTTTTTTATACATTTTGGCGTTTGATGCAACACTCATACTAAAAATGTATTCTGTATTCGTCAATACGTTGTGTTTTGGATTCACATTTGAATAACTTTTTGAAAACATTGTATTTAACACTATTTTGGACCTTTCACAAACATGTTTCGGGACACAGAATTCTCTTCTTCAGTGTATGAATTTTAAAATGAAAGAAGGAAAGTCCGTGGGGAAGTATTGGGAAAATATAACATAATGTTTTCAAAAAAGTTATTAAAGTTATTAAAAAAAAAAAATTAAGATGTTAACGGAAATAGAAATAGAGGATAACCCAGGGAAACGCGGCACGCTCAAATCAATATACTTGTATATTAAAAAGTCGGCCACGTTAGTGAGCTAAGTCAGAGGAAGCGATGTTTGTGCATGACGCGGTGTAAGAATGTAGAGGAATCGAGAAAAGAATTTTAGGAAAGAACATTGTGGCGATCCAATAATTCTGCCTGCCCCTTTGGGGAGATGGCGGGATTATTAGTAGGTTATTAAAATTTATGTTTTATTTTAAAATGATACAAAATCCAGGACCTCTTGGTAATATTTGTCGCAGGGCCCACGCTAGCTTAATCCGGCACTGCCGCGAACCAACTTTCGATACAATTTTAGATATTTAAAAAATATGAGCACAAATGTAATTTACCTTTTTCTATATGTGTACTCTTTCTATGCATAGAATACCTCATGGATTTGTATTACAGTAAATTCATGTTTGTGTGTTTTAAAAGCATTGTGGTTTATTCGAGTGTATCATATAAAGTAAAATCGAAACAAATGTATTTTTGAAATATTTGTGCATTTCTTATTTTTAGCGAAAAGCTGACAGAAGAAATATGTGTATTTTAATTTGATTCTATTATTTGAGTTTTTATTCCAAACAGATATATTTTTTATAAAACATAAAACACGACCTGGCTATGCCATGCGAATATGAACTCTAATTGGAATCTGAGCTCGATTATTAAGGTCTATATTCGCCTGTACTACGAAAATTATCAATCAAAAGTATGCCTATAACCACCGCCTGTTTAAATTGAATCAATTCTGAATGTTTCAGGAGGATTTGTTACGGATTTATCGAATAATTTGGCAACACAACAACACACTATCGCTTTTATTTATATAAATAGATAGATAGATATATTATGTACCTACTGTGAACGCAACAACAAAATTGTAATTAAGCATATATATATTTGGTGTAGACTTCCTGTCCCCCTAATCTATCGTAAAACAATATAACATGCTGTAAATTGCACTTTGAATGCAGTAAAATCCAGAATATTATCTTAATGTACTTATTTACTCCTGCTTATAAATAGGGAATTTGCTGAATTTGTCACACACATTAATTTTGGACACGAATCTTTTAACACACATACTATATATAAAATAAATCATCGAGATCCAGTCGATTGTGAATTTTCATTTTGGAAGATCCGTAACACATATACCATATCATAAAATCTAAATTTAAGAAATATTTGAGTGCTATCGCTAATTGTTTTTATTTCAACAGCGAACGGTTTCGCCAGGCTAGTTGGAATCGAGATTCTGGTCAAGAATGGACAAGTTTTAAATAATAACAAAAAATTGAAATTAATGAAAACATAGTAAAGAAAAAAACATCGTTTTATTTAATCATTATTTATAATAAATTTTTGTGAGCTTACCTTTAAGATTTTTTTCTACTCGGATGAATCAAGTTTTCTGTGGCACCTTCTAAATAATGTTCTCCTCTGTTCTTTCCCGGACCATGTTGGGAATACAGTTAGTTTCTGAAACAACAAAAAGCTATTTATAATTTGTTTTTTGAATGTATGCAAATATTCGTAGACAAAAATGGACTTTACCCATTGCGGGTTTATCATTTTTAAAGAATAATTGTATCTCAATAGAGACGAAGATGTACATTTTTTTAAACAGAATATGGTGACTAAGACGTTTACAGGACTTATGATCTGTCATTGTTGAGTTAAGCAATCGCTTTATGTTAACAGCATTCCCCATTCCTCCCTTCTTACGACCACCGCGTCTGACAAATTTTTGAAAGATGTATACTCGTATATGCTACTACGTTAAGACACACTTCACATTTTTTGGTCAAACTACACTAGCGCCATTTATTAAGAATATATGTAAGCATTAAGCAGAAAATCTTGATTATTGCAATGTGAAAGGCTTCGCAACTATCATACATTGCCACCATATTCTGTTTCCAAAAAAAATGTACATCTTCGTCTCTATTGAGATACAATTAATCCTTAAAAAGCTATTTATAATACCTGTATTATAACTATAGAGACACAACTAAAACAAAATTACTGGAAAGACACAGACGAACAATTTGGGAAAAACTGTCATATGTGAAGCCAAGAACAGAAGATATTGTAAGATGGGGCAAGAAATGGAGACGATTCTGGCAGGACCACGTGGAGAGAATAGATACCAACAGAATTCCACACATGTTAGTAAATAAGGATTTCGTCTTTAAAGCGCAATATGAAATGGCACTAAATTATACTATAAATCAAAATTCTGATTAACTGATAACTAACTAACTAACCATCACGCCGTCTCCCCGAAAGGGTAGGCAGAAAGAATGGACTTTCACACTTTTACTGATGCAACACTCCATCCTTCTCTTTTCGCTCCGCGGGAGACGCGGTGTGATGGGTTGCGAACCTCATCGCCACCAATAGGCATCTCCCGCGCGCACTTCGATCGTCCAACACCTACAAAATAAACTTAAAACAAATAATATAAAATACAATGATATAAAATAAAATAACAAAATAAAAATAATTTAACATAAAATGTTCTTTTTAGATGGTGCACATATTGTCTATTTAATTTATGTTCAATGAATCCACCGTTTTTTAATTTAGCACATAATGTAATAACACATAATGTTTTTTTCGATGTTGCACATGTTGACATGGACGATCCGGACTTTTGTGTTTATTTAATTTATGTTACACGCATCCACCGTTTTTTAAAATTAGCTGTAATTAGGCACTTTACCAGCAAGAACATAAAAATAATATTGAAGAAATTATTCAAATTGTCATTGGAACAAACTGATAAGATATATTCAACGAAATCCACCGTTTGCTTGAAAAACTCCTTTGCAATACGTAGTTTATTTGATAATTAATACAAATGAAAACGTCTGTTTTTTAGTCTATGGTATTGTGGTAAGTGTTGTCATAGTACAAATTTCGGGTATCAAATCTTTGCAGTAGTCAGCCCACCAGCTTGGAATAATCTCCCTTCATGCCTTAAGCGCATAAATGATCCGACAGATTTCAGATCTAAGCTAAAATAAAACTTCTTCTTCATCTTTCGTGCACCAATGTAAACCCTGATTGTAACACTGTCTTTGGTCTGCTGTATAATTTACGTTATAATACAAGTATTGAGGCTGCCATCATCCAAAAACAACTGCGCTGGGCTGGTCACGTCGTCAGAATGCCTGAGGCAAGACTCCCGAAAAAGATTATGTACTCTCAGCTTACCCAAAGAAAACGCTCACACGGTGGCCAGAGGAAACGTTTTAGGGACTCCCTCAAAGGAAACCTACAAAAGACTGGCATCGACTGTGATTGCTGGGAAAAGACTGCAGAGGACAGACCTAGGTGGAGAACAGCAGTACATAAAGACACACAAGACTCTGAAGCACAGCGCAGAGACGACGCCGCTGAGAGGAGGAGGAGGAGAAAGGAGAGACCACTGGGAGACGGTGACGGCTCCACTACAGGCGCCTTCTTCTGCCCCAGATGCCCCAACATATGTGGGTCCAGGATCGGGCTCTTCAGTCACATGCGGACCCACAACCGTGAAGGACAGTCTTCCTCGGACACGAGGGACAGCCGATGATGAATTTACGTTACAATAAAATGGAAATAGATCTACCAATCACATGTCATGAGAAAAAAATATAATATAATATATTATAATATACAGAAAATGGGTTCAAATGACCCGTTGTACATAAAAAAAAAAAATAATAATTAAAAGTTTGAGTAGAATTAACTAGCCATCACTTCGATTCTCCGAAGGGGTAGGCAGAAAGAATGGACTGCCACACTTTTCCTTCCTGACATACTTCTCTCGCTTCCTTCCATATTCCCTTGTAGTTCATGCTCGTTGTCTGCAAGTAAGACAGCATCATCCGCATACAAGAGACAGCTTACTGAAACTCCTCTCATTGTGGCACCTTAATCCAACCTTTTCATCCCTTTCAATATAATTGTTTGAATATTATTATTATTATTTGTGCAAAGGTTCGCTGTCAACCCAAAAGACCAGCAAAGAGTTCGACGTGGGACTTGTGTGTTACAAACATAATCTCTAACTAACTTACTAACCATCGCGCCGTCTCCCCGAAGGGCTAGGCAGAAAGAATGGATTGCCACACTTTTCTTTCCTGACATATTTCTCTCGCTTACTCAACATTCATACATCGTGTCATGCACGCGCGTCGATTTCTCTGACTCCTCACATGGCCGACATTCAATATTTGATTTATTTGATTGATTTATTTGATCGTGCCACGTTTTCCTCGGTCTTCCTCTATTTCTGGTTCCATTTACATCATTAAAATATAATTTTTTTACCATTATTTCTTCATTCATCCTATCCATATGTCCAAACCATCTTAATGATCCTTTCATTATTTTGTTCGTGATACCATCATTCGCACCGCATTCACTTATTATATTTTCATTCGACACTCTATCATACACAGAGTATCCTCACATTCGTCTAAGAGATCTCATTTCTACTGCATTTATTCTACTTTCATCCTTCTTTTGCCAGTTCCATGATTCGCTTCCATACATAAGGGTCGGTAGAAGAACACCATTGTGCACTGCCATTAATAGTAATACAAACATAATCTCGTATCTATAATAAGAGAAAAATAAGAAATACTATATATTATTATTACATTTCAAGAAGATGTTTATGTGTAGAGATTTACCTCGAATAACAGAGAACTCAATACCTTAGCAGACTGCCATAATATTAAATTTATTATTTTTGTTAGAGGTAGAAAATCGTGAAAAATATAATATAAATTCTTCTCGGATATTCCGGCATCCGTTTCTCATTACGAACAGGAAGAATTTTTACAATACACGCATATTAGTCTCTCCCTTTAGATATTTAAAGCCTCTTCGCAGAAACAGAAAATAATTAAATTGTTTTTCTTCTCACAATTTAAAATGTTTGAAGATGTTTTCTCATTATATTATTTTTAAGTTCTTGCTGGTAAAGTGCCTAATTACAGCTAATTTAAAAAACGGTGGATACGTGTAACATAAATTAAATAAACACAAAAGTCCGGATCGTCCATGTCAACATCGAAAAAAACATTAAGTGTTATTACATTATGTGCTAAATTAAAAAAAAAACGGTGGATTCGTGGAACATAAATTAATTAGAACATTTTGTGTTAAATTATTATTATTTTGTTATTTTATTTTATATCATTGTATTTTATATTATTTGTTTTAGATTTATTTTGTGGGTGTTGGACGATCGATGTGTGCGCGGGAGATGCCTATTGGTGGCGATGAGGTTCGCAACCCATCACACCGCGTCTCCCGCGGGGCGAAAAGAGAAGGATGGAGTGCCGCATCAGTAAATGTGTGACAGTCCATTCTTTCTACCTACCCTTTCGGGGAGACGGCGTGTTGGTTAGTTAGTTAATTAGTTAATGTTTTCTCGTCTTTTGTCGTCATGGTGATCATTTTAATTAATAATATCAAAAGAAATATAATAGTTTTTACTTTTGTGACAACGTACATCGATGTACCAGTAGACTGGATTAAGCTTATTTGACATAGTGTCGAAGCACCAGTATTTGACCGCCCCCCAGTAAATGACCTTTTGTCAATAAAACAAAATATAATAAGAATTGCTCTATGTGTCCAGTCAAAAAACTTTAATCCCAAGAAACTATGACTAAAGAGGTAGGCAGAGACAACTGTTGGTAAGAAACAAAACTATCAGTTTTGAACTGTGCCTTGTCAAACGGTAAAAGTGCGTCTTCCCGTTGTTATTTTGAGATTGTTAGTAGTTTTTTTTATAAGGAAAAGTGTGGTAAGTGTTTTTTTAATGTTATTTCTTATGCAATTCTTTGAATATTTACATATTTTTATATGTTAGGGTGTTTCATAATGTGACAATGTAACAAAATCTATGTATTGTATCAATATAACCTGAAGTGGTCATTTATTGGTGATTGTGCTATTTTTTTGAGAAATATTAATTTTAATAGTAATACTCATACGTATTTCAAAAAAAAAAGTTAGAGAATTTAGAGAAGCAATGTGTTTTTTTTTTGTTTTCTTTTATTTTGTACACTGAAATAATGAAATTAATGCCTTTAATGTGGATTTCAGTACAAGCTGAACCTTAAACGGTCATTCATTGGTGCTTTGACCCTATTTAATATTTCTACGGTGTGAAAAGTGGACCTTAAAAGTCAACTCAATGAGCAGACTGGAAGCATTTGAAATATAGCTCTATTGCCGAATGCTCAGAATTCCCTGTACAGCCATGGTTATCAATATCAAAGTCCTGAGGCGAGCTTGAGTTGACAGGGAGCTGTTATCAACTATCAAGGTTCTGAAGATTTCACATCTGGGTCATGTTCTGCGTAGGGAAGAGTATCATCTTCTCCAACTGATATTGGAGGGGAAAATTTAAGGACGCCGAGAAGCCAATAGTAAACACGATTGTTTAGTGGTTTTACTTGGATTTAATTTATGTACATTTTGAAAAATTTGTTTCGCCTTGCGAGGGCATTCTCAAACTGAACCTAATCGCCAAACAGTCAAATGAACAAATACATATAAAGATTCGAAAAATCACGAAAAATTGACATTTGATATATTATTGTAACACCTGATGATGTCAACATAGGTTTATGAAACAGCTGTCGCGTAAAATAAAATACAATTGTGATACAAAGGTATCAAAGTGTTTCGGCCAAAACAATGGACTATTATATAAACTAAGTTTTTCTTTTGTATTTTGTACTGACGATGCTAGCATCGGTTAGCGGAACAGCTGTCGAGACAATTTCGAAAGTAATATAATCAATTGTGATATTTTATAAGTTTTTTTTTAAATTAAACAGTTGAATAGTTAAATTAAAAAATAAGATGAAGACCGACAGAGACTTGGCGAACCAGGTCATTTCCATAGAATTGTGAAGTGTTAACGCCTTTAGTTTATCAAAAAAATCCTAGTATAATATGTACAGTACATAACACTTTCAGGCAACCCTAGAAAGACATGAGAATTTCCTACCATTTATAAACGACTTGGGTCTCTTCTATTTTGATTAACCACTTGGCGTGTGGAACATTCATCATATGGATATCTCCATCGCCCATCTCGCATCCCGTTCTCAAAGGATCTCGGATATCGCAAAAAGTTCTGAATAAATTTACACCCGACACAAGATCCGAGTTTTCCTTTGCCAGACTATCGCTTTCAAAGGCTGTTTTCCTGCCGAGACTAATGTGAATTTTGGGAGATCGGAATTACCTGTAATATTTATATCACAAGCTCCCGACTGGTGGAACACTACCTATTTTATTACCTGTATTTTGAATACCTTACACAGGTACATTCCATTTCATACGAGGGCAATACTACGCGATAGCAAACAAAATTTGATTTGTTCCTGATATGGCAAACGAATAAATAAGATAACTAACTAACTAACTAACCATCACGCCGTCTCCCCGAAGGGGTAGGCAGAAAGAATGGACTGCCACACCTTTCTTTCCTGACATATAGATTATTAATTCATAAAAATGGCGCTCTATAAATCATCCAATTTATATATATATATATATATATAAATATATAAATATATATATATATATATATATATATATATATATATATATATATATATATATATATATATATATATATATATATATATATATATATATATATATATATATATATATATATATATATATATATATATATATATATATATATATATATAAATATATATATATATATATACATATATATATATATAATATATATATATATATATATATATATATATATATATATATATATATATATATATATATATATATATATATATATATATATATATATATATATATATATATATATATATATATATATATATATATATATATATATATATATATATATATATATATATATATATATATATATATATATATATATATATATATATATATATATATATATATATATATATATATATATATATATATATATATATATATATATCCATACATCGTGTCATGCACGCGCGTCGATTTCTCTGGCTCCTCACATGGCCGACATTCAATATTTGATTTATTTGATCGTGCCACGTTTTCCTCGGTCTTCCTCTATTTCTGGTACCATTTACATCATTCACATATAATTTTTTTACCATTCTTTCTTCATTCATTCTTTCCATATGTCCAAACCATCTTAATGATCCTTTCATTATTTTGTTCATGACACCATCATTCGCACCGCATTCACTTCTTATATTTTCATTCGACACTCTATCATACTCGTACACAGAATATCTACACA
Source organism: Lepidostoma basale (assembly GCA_022606425.2). NCBI lineage: Eukaryota > Metazoa > Arthropoda > Insecta > Trichoptera > Lepidostomatidae > Lepidostoma > Lepidostoma basale. The sequence goes on from JAHDVF020000875.1 coordinate 1,541,468, forward strand.
TTTGTCTAAGAGATCTAATTTCTACTGCATTTATTCTACTTTCATCCTTCCTTTGCCAGTTCCATGCTTCGCTTTCATACATAAGGGTCGGTAGAAGAACATCATTGTGCACTGCCATTCTAGCTTTTTTGGATAGGTTTTTGTTTGCGATGACAACTTTAAGTGCACCATTCACTTTGTTGCCTGCCCCAACCCTTCTTTCAATATCCCTCTCCACTCTCCCATCTCTTGTAAACATACTACCTAAATACACAAACTCAACTACTTGCTCCAAATTTTCACCATTCACGCTAATGTTGCAGACTGTCATGGTTACGTTATACAGTTAATTTATTTTAAAACTGTTAAATAAAATAAAAACTGTTAAATAAAAACTGTTAAATTAGGGGGAGTAAGGGGGATTGTTTACTGTTTTACGAACTATTTTTATTTTGAAACAGTGATTCAAAATAAATCGACGTGCGTGCATGACACGATGTAGAGGAAGTTAGATAAGTATATCAGGACGGAATAATGTGCCTGTCGTTATTTTCTGTCTATCCCTTCAGGGAGACGGGATGGTTAGTTAATCAGTTAGTTAGTAATAAATTAAAACAAATATAATAATAAAAAAGGTGACACAGTTTGATAGACTAAAACATTTTAAAAATACATGTTCTTTTATGTTTCATTTTCAAATAACACTGTATAATGGAAAATAAACAACGTTTTTTTTAAATAAAGCCAACAATTTATACATTTAAAAAAGTGATAATTACTTCTAATAAAAACGTGCCTTTCCGCAGTCGTTTGTTCAGTTAAAGGGACGAAAAAAAATACGAAAAAACCCTCGCACAAAAAATAGGACATTCGGTTGAAGCTCTTTCATTTAATGTACAAGCGTTGAAATAACGCCTACGAAAAATTACAGATAGAAAAAAAATTCTCCCTTCACGCCAGAGTCCAGAAATAATAATAATATGTAAATCCGCCTTTACAGGTCTGAAGGGTTGTAAAGGTTCATTCACAGTCGTCTTTTAGTATTTCAGACACGTAGATTATCAGATACGACAAACGTAACATGAAAATTTCAGGGGGAAATTTGTATATACAATAGTTTGATAAAATTAATACGTTAATACTTCGGAATTTCATAACGACCTATTATGAATTAAAGCATTGATTTTTTCCACTTTTAAGTTTGTTTTATACGACATATTTCGAAGGTTTTACTCCTTTTTTATATACTTTCTATATACAACGCGTGTATTTAAAAAAAATACATAGACAAGTTTCGTATAAACAGTCCTTCTTCAGTGACACATATTATAAAGATTCTTCTTCTCTCCGTGTCCTGTCAGGTCTCCCCAACGTTGACTATCACCCTTGAGTAGGCCTCCCTGTCCTGGGCCGCCCGGAACAGCTCCTTCACGGTCCTCAGCCCTGTCCACTCGGATGTTCCTCAGCCAGGAAACCTGCCTTCTCCCAACACCTCGTCGACCCTCAATCTTGTTTTAGTCCGGGGAATATGGAGGCCACTGTTGTGATGAAATGAAGCTGGGAACTTTTCCTTGTAAAAAACGTTGGGTTTCACGGGCTTAATGGGATGGTGCCGAGTCTTGTTAAAACGTCCAATAGTTTCTACTGATTTTTTTACGTTTCCAAGATAACAACGCATCATTTAAAATCTTTTTATGGTAGATTTGTTGATTTACCTATACGCCCTGTTTAATGAAAACGAATGGTGAGAGTCCTGTGGCAGTTTCCGCGGCCCAAACCATCACTGATGCAGGTGCTTGCTTTTGCAGAGACAAATTGTCTCTTGATTTGCACTGTAACCTAATACGATCGTTTTGTTTGTTTACATATTTCTGAACCGTAAACAAAAATTCATCAGAAAAGACAAAATTTTCTAGCTCGCCACCAACGTGCAAGTGTTTTAACACCTTTGCTCTTGCTAGGTAAACTGCCTTTTGTGCAGACGTTAAATCTTGTACTTTTTATATGTTGTAGGGCTTTAATCGTTGTTCATTTTTTATTATGTTCCCTATGCTACGAGTAGACACATTGAGATTTTTCTCCAATCGAACTGCGCTTTGTCTTCGATTACGTTAAATTCTGGCCTCCACCTTTCGAACCATTTCTGTCGATGTTAAAGTTTTTGGATGTCCACCTCCATGGCGTTTTTTATGCTACCAGTATCATTGTAACGTGAAATGGTCCGATACATAAACATTTTGTTCACATGTAAATGTCGTAGCTCATTAACAATGGCTGGTTGCAATTTTCCAGTCAAATACAGAGCAATAACACTGTTGAGTTTGAATTCCATTTCGATTTCTTCTTTTAGCTGTGACGTAAAACGATATGCTTCCGTAGAATTGTTAAAAATATAACAGACTAACACGTGTCAAAATATGAGCACACTGTCGTTAGCCGTTTTGTTACTACAGCAGCCTGAAGTTGGTAACACTTCGAGCGCCTACCCCTGTAATATGTATCACTGAAGAAAGATCGGTTGTCCGAAACATGTCTGATATGTAATTTTAAATTTTTTAAAGTTAGTGTTATATATACAAAGTATGTAAAAAAGAAAAAGACAAAAAAATATTTTTACTATTTGTAATTGTGAGGTTGCAGACGATTTGGTAGGCAGAAAAAATGGACTGCCACACTTTTCTTTCCTGACATATTTCTCTCGATTCCTCAACATTCATAAATCGTGTCATGCGCGCGCGTCGATTTCTCTGACTTCTCACATGGCCGACATTCAATATTTGATTTATTTGATCGTGCCACGTTTTTCTCGGTTTTCCTCTATTTCTGGTTCCATTTACATCATCGACATATAATTTTTTTACCATTCTTTCTTCATTCATTCTTTCCAAAGGTCCAAACCATCTTAATGATCCTTTCATTATTTTGTTCATGACACCATTATTCGCACCGCATTCACTTCTTATATTTTCATTCGACACTCTATCATACACAGAGTATCCACACATTCGTCTAAGAGATCTCATTTCTACTGCATTCTTTGTGTATATAAATGATGAATGATACAAAAAGTACCCATCTCATGTAAATGGAACTAGGCTGGAAAAGTTTACTTTAAAACGAGTGTATATTATTTGTGAAGATACGCATCAGAAATGTTTTCAACCGTCATGTGAATTGGCTTTAAAAAATAGACTTTGAGTGATACGCTGGTGGTTTGGAGAGCGAGCTCCGGAACTGGTTTGACTTCCCCCAAAGGTCACGGGGACCGAAATCACTGATCTTGTCTATGATCTTACAGGTAATCTTAAATCGATTTCGGAATTCGTGTCGAGTCAACTGTTATTTTTATAACCCCTCGAAACTTCGATTTTCAAAATCCTACTACTCTATTCGACGATGTGACATTCATTTTATTTTCAATGTTTTAGAAGAAGCAAGGGTGGGCAATCATGTGGTGGTCTAGGGGATAGAAAGCTTGGCTCTTGATCCAGGGGACATGAGTTCAATCCTGGACACGACCAGATTCCTTATAATATAAATTGATATAAATTGTGTTTGACAGTGTTTAAGGCTCGACACCAGAGAGCGCCAGCGTATATATCGGACCTCTGCGTGACACCCATGCCAACGGAAAGGCAACGTTCACTCCGATCAGTAGAAACAAGTGCAAACAACATAGCGATTCCAGTCAGAGCCAATATAGCATGTTTCTATGATCGTGTTTTCAGCGTTGCGGGTCCGTTGGCGTGGAATAGCCTCCATGTTAGTATTAAGTATGAAGATAGTGACGTTAAATTTAAGAAACATCTGAAGACTGCACTGTTAGGTCAGTCATTTCCTAGTGCGCCCTTGGAGTAATTGATTTTACAAAACGGCGCACTTAAAATACAAATCATCATAATAATGAATAAATAAATTCCTTCCTCATAATAATGAGCTATTTTCTGCTCACACTGAAGATTGTAATTAAAAATTCTTATATCATTGATAAAAATCCTTGATTTTAGTCTTTAAAAAAAAGGACATCCATTGCTATCAAGTCAGAGATAAAAATTAAAATATTCGATTTAACACTCAATTTTCAAAACTTACTAACTAACTAACTAACCATCACGCCATTTCCCCGGAAGGGTAGGCAGAGAGGATGGATCGTCACAATGCTCTGTCCTGGCATACCTCTCGGGCTTCCTCTACATTCATACATTGTACCATGCACGTAGGTTGATTATTTCGACATCGAATGTGGCCGCCTTTTAGTAATTGATAAATTTGGATAATTATTTTGGTTCTAAAGTGTTTAAACTTTATTTTATATTTAAACTAAAGTGTTAAATTAATTTGGTTCTAAAGTGATGGTTTTCGAGAAAGAAGTGTGTATGACGATTTGTGATGTAAGTGCGAGAGCAAGTTACCGAATTTACGTATCTGGGAAGCATGTTTACAAGAGACGGAAAAATGGAGAAAGACATCGAAAGAAGAGTTGATGCTAAGAATAAAATAAATGGCGCACTCAAAGTCATTACTGCAAATAGAAATATATCCACAGAAGCAAATATGGCAGTACACAATGGAGTTCTAGTGCCAACCCTCATGTATGGAAGTGAAGCTTGGAGATGGCAAAAGAAGGATGAAAAACGCCGTAGAAATGAGATCACTAAGAAGAATATGCGGGAAAACGTTGTATGATAGAATACTGAACGATGAAATATGAAAGAAACGTAAGGCAGATGACAGCATCATGGATAAATTAATAAAAGATCCCTGATATGGTTTGGACATATGGAACGAATGTATGAGAGTAGAATAGTTAAACAGTTGTACACAAGCAGCGTGATTGGAAAAAGAAGCCGAGGACGACCGAGGAAAACATGGCATGACCAAATTAATTATTACTCAATTTTCAAATCAAATCAAATCTATTTGTGAAAGGGGAAGAGGAAACTAAGGACATCCTCAACTTCAATCGTGGGATGACATTAAAGAGACCGTCGCTACGATATGGATAAGTGTTATCCAGCATCGACAGATATAGAAGTAGAGGGAGGAGGCCTACGTCCTGGATTACCAGATACAGACTGATTATGTATTCATAATTAACAAAAAAAAACATTCTAACGAACTAACTAACTAATCATCATAGTATTTGACAACTTCACATAAAAATATCAGTTATTTTCTCCAAATTTAAAAATTTTAATTCGAGATCAAAACAAAACCGTCCCACAAGATATTCCTCTCATCACAATTGTACAGTTCCTCGCTGTCGCTCAGCTCTAGCCCAAAAACAATTTCCATTCTGCGCGCCCTATATTTTCAATCGTCCTACTGAGAATCTCCAATCTCTTAATGACATAAAGAAATTTAAATATGCTCTAACCAAATATATAAAGAGGTCAACCATAGACGTAGAAAATGTTTTTTTCTTTTAGATTTAGAAGAGTTTTCCTATCTATCCAATTTTAATTATATCATCATGTTGCGATAAGTCTCTTACCAATGTTAGCATAAGATTACTAACAAACCGCCATGTTACTAACAATTAGTTACGACGACCTTCGTGGCCGAGTGGTAAGAGCTCTGACATCCATACCGAAGGTCCCGGGTTCGATTCCCGGCGATGGCAGTGTGATTGTCACACTGTCTTTGGTCTGGTGTAGAATTCACGTGACAATAAAATGGCGGTAGATTAGCTACCTATCACATGTCACGAGAATCAATATAATAGCTAAAAAAATTAATTGTATACAGTAATTGGATTGAAACGAATTGTTGTATACATAAAAAAAAAAATTCCACTAACATGCAATTTTATGTAGTTGTCACGATACAAGCCAGTGTAACAACTGCAGTCCATAAACTTTTTTCATCAAATTAATGTTGGGGTATATGGATAAAATGGACCCCCACACTGTTCTTTTCTGACATACTTCTCTTTCTTCCTCAAATTCATGCATCGTGTGATGCACGCATTCGATATCTCTGACTCCTCAAGTGGCCGACATTTAATATTTGATTTATTTTATAATGCCATGTTTTCCTTGGTATTTCTAGTTCCGTTGACATCGTTAACATATAAATTACTTACCATTCTTTCATTATTTATTCGTTCCATGTGTCTAAACCACCTTAACGATCCTGTAATTATTTTTTAATAACATTTTGGTGCTTTTCACAAACATGTTCCGGTTCACAAACTTCTCTTCTTCAGTGTATGAATTTTAATATGGTAAAAATTCCCGTGTTGTGTCCCAAAACATGTTTATGAAAAGCGCAAAAAAGTGTTGTGATAATACAATTTTTCAAAAAGTTATTCAAATGTGAATCCACAACACAAAGTGATGGCGAATATAGAAGACTTTAATTATTTTGTTTATAACACTTTCATTCGCACTATATTCACTTATTTTATTTTCATTCGACATATACTCTATCATACACAGATTTTATAGACATTTGTCTAAAAGATCTCATGTGTACTGCACTTATTCTACTTTCATCCTTCTTTTGCAAATTCAATGTTTCACTTCCATACGTAACATAACTAACTAACTAACCATCACGCCGTCTCCCCGAAGGGGTAGGCAGAAAGAATGGACTGCCACAATTTTCTTTCCTGACATATTTCTCTCGCTTTCTCAACATTCATACATCGTGTCAGCACGCGAGTGGATGTCTCTGACTCCTCACATGGCCGACATTCAATATTTTCTTTATTTGATCTGCCACGTTTTCCTCGGTCTTCCTCTATTTCTGGTTCCATTTACATCGTTAACATATAATTTTTTTACCATTCTTTCTTCATTCATTCTTTCCATATGTCCAAACCATCTTAATGATCCTTTCATTATTTTGTTCATTACACCAGCATTCGTATCGCATTCACTTCTTATATTTTCATTCGACACTATCATACACAGGGTATTTACACATTCGTCTAAGAGATCTCATTTATACTGCATTTATTCTACTTTCATCTTTCTTTTGCCAGTTCATACATAACATTCTACTGAAAATAACTGTTTACCTCCTAATCAAGTGTACAAACAAATTTAGTACATATAATCGTATTAGTATTATATATTAAATCATTTGGTATACGTTTAATATAAACCACCAAGAGTGGAATTCAATGGTATAAAATAAAGTATTTAATGTTTATTTATTCAAAATCTGAATGTTTCGCTATTCGGAATCGAACGCGCTACCAAACGAACCCGTCTCATTTCCCTAATTGAAACTTTATATTTCCGACATGTTCGGAGAATTCCTTTTAAAATTTGCTCCTCCAATTAAGTATGCAAATATCCTGAATGGTTTCAGCCAAACTCGATGTTTGGTGTTCAATCAATCGGCGATTCGAATTGTTAAAATTTGTGGGGTGAATTTTATGTTTTGGAAATCCTTGAAAGCTTTAAGCTCGCGGCTCTTATATCTCACTAACAGAATGAAAAAGCTCGGTTAGTATGAATACTAAAAAAACATCATGTGTTGTTATAAAGCATTTAATCTGAGCTTAATAATCTAAAGCCGTTTTTTATAATATGATTGCGTGTTATTTTCTTGCATATTCACCATAACTTTGTGTTGCGGATTAATTTTACAATGTTTATTTATTGTAAACAACACTATATTAAATTTTTTAATTAAGTTATCACAAACATGTTTCGGACACAGAAGCTCTTCATTAGTATAGTTTATTATTGTATATTCAAAATAAATATTTAAACAATTTTTTGAAAATTGGTGACAGATAATTTTAATTTTATTGTTTTATCTTTATTTGTAAACTGTTAAATTAAAAAAAAACTTTGTTTTATGTCTCACAATTGTATTTTTATTTTACATGACAGCTGTTTCGTCAAAACGTTTCGTAGTTGACGTCATCAAGTCATTCAAAATAGGTTGACAAAACAGCTGGTCGCGTAAAATTAAAAATACAATCAATCGTCATCAAAATACAATTTTTTTAAATAAACAGTTTATAATGTTAAAGTATCATAGTGTTTCGGCCAAAACAATGGACTACCTTTATTTGTTTTAAGAAAGGATCACTGCGCTGGTTTGGACATATTGAATGCATGGGTGAAGAATAATGGTACAGAAAATATACGTGCACACCCTTACGATAAGAGCAACAAAGGGATAACTGTCAAACTCCTATAGTTCTACGTTTATTTACTTTGATGTTATTTTTCTCCACACTTTGCATCGATCTGAATCACGCTGTAATGATTGAAATAGCTATTCAATAAAATAATAATAATAAAACAATTATTAAAATTTGGTTTGGTTCATGTGGTGCTCCTGTAAATTTGGAGTTATTTCGTGTATAAGTGAATTGTTTTGTTCAATTTATTTGTTGCCGCAAGAGCAAAATCCGCCGAGCAGAGGATTTTGCTATTATGAAAAAAGAATTATAGCAAAATCCTCTTTTTCTCTATTGTCATTATTTAATTACACATAAATCACAGCATAACATTAAAACGTTGACAATCAACACGACAATGATGACGTCACTGACTATTTAAAATGTTAAATACTCCGTCGGTATTATAGTTACATTGCTAAAAACTTCGTACATTTGTGACAAATGGTTCACAGATGGCAGTATCGTTTGGTATTCATGAAAAACTTGAGTAATAAATTATTTTTAGGCGAAACCGTACCGGTACTGTCATGTCACCGGACAGGTTAAAGTAATTTTATTTTGTTGGCCCGCAGTTCATTCGTGAGCCCGACAACTAATTGAAGAACATAATATCTCGCGCGGTAATGAGGCGGCAATAAATTTAAATGTGTATCCCTCCGCTTGGCAGACGTCTGCTTTAAATTCATCCGCCCTCCGGAATATGGGGTGAAAATTTCATCAGGGAGTGATGGATCGGGGAACACATCACAAACCCACCCTTTGAGGCTGTATTTTTTTAAATATTAAACCAGGTCACAAAAAATTTCACTGACGCGAAGCACAATAGCATAATATAAAATATATATGTTGTATATGTGTCTGTAGTCAAATAGACAGAATTGTCAAAACAATACTGTTCGTCTATATATTCTACCATCTTGTGATGAATTTCTTTTGGAAACCATTATATTATAACGGTTTAATTAGAAATATTGGTGTCCTGTAATATTACAATTTATTCATTTATTACATTTTCGAAGCGAATCATGGAACTGGCAAAAGAAGGATGAAAGTAGAATAAATGCAGTAGAAATGAGATCTCTAAGACGAATGTGTGGATACTCTGTGTATGATAGAGTGTCGAATGAAATAATAAGAAGTGAATGCGGTGCGAATGATGGTGGTATGAACAAAATAATGAAAGGATCATAAATATGGTTTGGACATATGGAAAGAATGAATGAAGAAAAAATGGTAAAAAATTATATGTTAACGATGTAAATGGAACTAGACATAGAGGAAGACCGAGGAAAAATGTGGCACGATAAATAAATCAAATATTGAATGTCGGCCACGTGAGGAGTCAGAGAAATCGACGCGCATGCATGACACGATATATGAATGTTGAGGAAGCGAGAGAAATATGTCAGTAAAGAAAAGTGTAATCGTACATTTTTTCTGCCTACTCCTTTGGGGAGACTGCATGATGGTTAGTTAGTTAGTTATAAAATTGACTTTTACTAAAAGATTTCAATAACCAATATCATTATTTCAAATCTATTTAATTTCAATTCGCGAAGAAAAAAGATTACCATTATAAAGCGAAACATGATTCAGATAAAATATGTAACATTTTAAATGTATACAAATTCTTGTGGAAAAATACTGGATTTTACCCATTGCGAATAATTTTTTTTTTATTAGGATTAATTGTTTCTCAATAGAGACGAAGATGTAAATTGTTGACGTGGTGGTCGTAAGAAGGGCGGAATGGGGAATGTTGTTAAACATAAAGCGATCGCTCAACCCAACCAATGACAGGTCATAAGTCCTGTAAACGTCTCGGCCACCATATTTTGTTTCCAGAAAACAATTTACATCTTCGTTTCTATTGAGATACAATTAATCCTTATAAAACATGTCAAATCTGTAATGATTTAATAAAGTGTTTTGACGCTATTTGTTTTTAAAATAAGAATGTTTTTGTTTCAAGATGGCGTCCTGTTATCAAAGTTTACGAATCACGTATGCTGTATTATAACGTAAATACACTCGAAACAAAAACCTAATTTGATTCCCGTATTACGTTCACCTATGCTTCATATATTAGTCGTATTTTTCTGGATGAAATGTATTTCGGGAAAGCGCGGTGTGAGTTATTGTTTTGGGAATGAAATGAATGTATATTTTTTTGCCGAATTATGATTGCTTTGCTTGTTTTGAATTTTTCCATGAAATTTGTTATGCGAAATAACATCGAGATTTTGTATCTATTCCATTTACGGAATATCCATAAAATAATACCCTAAACGAAGTATCTGTGATTCAAGATAATTTATTATTTTATTTTTGTACATTCAATATGGATGATATTGATCGATTAATTTTATTATATTGGAATTACAAATTTTGCGTTCAATGACATTTAAAAATATTCAATCATTCCCTGGAAAGGCGATACAATTCACTCTAACAAAATATATAAAAATATACTAACTTATGTATGAAGCGAAGCATGGAATTGGTAAAAGAATGGAAGAATGGAAAGGATGAAAGTAGAATAAATGCAGTAGAAATGAGATCTCTTAGACGAATGTGTGGATACTATGTGTATGATAGAGTGTCAAATGAAATAATAAGAAGTGAATGCGGTGCGAATGATGGTATTATGAACAAAATAATGAAAGGATCATAAAGATGGTTTGGACATATGGAAAGAATGAATGAAGAAAGAATGTTACAAAAATTATATGTAAGCAATTTAAATGGAACTAGACATGGAGGAAGACCGAGGAAAACGTGGCACGATCAAATAAATCAAATATTGAATGTCGGCCATGTGAGGAGTAAGATAAATCGACGCGCGCGTATGAATGTTGAGGAAGCGAGAGAAATATGTCAGGAAAGAAAAGTGTGGCAGCCCATTCTTTCTGCCTACCCCTTCGGGGAGACGGCGTGATGGTTTGTTAGTTAGTTAGTTACTATCTAAATATTTCATATAGATTATATAGATTTTTTAAACACGTATCACGTCGTGGCAGTCTTATGTGACTCACGTCACGCGTTAATGGAGTTTTTATAATATAATATGGTTAAGTTAAGATCTACAAAGAAGAAAGTTCGGAGCCGATACCAATAGAACTAATAACCTTCTAAGAGTAGCAGAAATGCGAACCCTACGCTCCATCTCAGGCAAAACCCTCAGAGATCGGATCAGAAATGCAACAATAAGGACTGTATGTGGTGTTGAGGATATACATAGAAAGATGGCAAGAAGTATAAAGTGATTTTGGAGGGACCACGTGGACCGCACGGAGAATACAAGAATTGCAAAAATTATTAAAGATGAAAAGTCAAGCAGCAAGAGACTACCAGGAAGGCCGCCAAAACGATGGAGATATGGCTATACATCATCATCAAACAGGTCATACAACCTAAACTAAGAGGAAGAAGAAGAAGGTTAAGTTTAAATGGCTTTTTACTACGGAATCCAAAAAGATACCGTGGCAGTCAACGTATTAATAGACCAACAGCACCAAGGATTTAAACCAATGATATTAAAATTTAGTTATCAATCTCCAATATTGGCAGAAAAAAGCTCATCAAGGGAAGAGCAATCAAACTGCTGAACATGATCGCTTCGGAGATCGACGTCTTTCGTATTCGTGAAAGTATATTCATCTTCAAATATTCTGGTCAAAATTCTTTGGCATATAGAATGGAATAATACTCCTAGCGGCTTCTAACAATATGTTGGTCAACAGCCTTCACATTGTGTTAATAAAGTAGTTTGCTAAATGCCGAAAATCATTCTCCATAGATGGCGTTAGTGGGTCGGTTGTATAGGTTAATTCTTGAAAAAAAAATTCACTAGTGCAACCAAATCTACATAGATGGCTGACTGAAACTGCCACGTGAAGATAAATATGGATTTTGAAGTATATATACATCTTCCAAAAATTTGTCATGCATGATCACAAATAACAAAGGTGGAATGGGGAATGTTGTAATTACATAAAGCGTGCACTTAACCCAACCAATGACAGGTCATAAGTCCTGTTAACACCTTGATCATCCATGTTCAGTTTCCAGTTTACGTCTTCGCCTCTTTCGAGATACAATTAAAAAAAAAAGTATATTCAGATGACAAATACTCTTGACTTTGTAGAGTATCTTGTATTCCTAATGTCAAACCATCTCTCATGCGTTCCTAGTATTTTATATTTTTTTATGTTTTACCTGTTCTCAATAAATGCCTTAAACTATAATTGTTGTTTGTAATATATTTTGAGAAGAAAATAAACTGATTTGAAGAAGGAATATGATCTCGTCAAAACTTGAACCCAAGTCCTCCGGATCAGGAGCCAAGCTTTCAGTTCCTAGACCAGCACCCAAATGAAGATATTTATTAATATGTTTGTTTTCTAGATGTTTTATTATAATTTATGAAACGACTTGTTTTACTTGGGAGAAGCATTATCAAATGTTTTAAAGATGATCAACGATAAGCCTTAGCAAGGTAAAACATGCTAATTATTGTATATAATAATAAACGCGATTGTTTAATGGTTTAACTTGATTTAATTCATATAATTACTTATATAAATAGTAGTTTCAAATTTGTTTCGCCTTGCGAGGGCATTTTCAAAATGTAGCAGTTTGAAAATGCCTATTTATATAAGTATTTATACTAATTAAATAAAGTTAAACCATTAAACAATCGCGTTTATTATTATATACAATAATGATAATGGAGTTTTACAAAACAGAAACCTCAACCATCATCAAAACATGTTACTTCCTCAAAATATAATAACACATCTAGAACACTGATGGTTTTGTTGATATTTAATATGTAAAATGTATTTTTGCTTCATTGTTCAAGTTAAAATAAAAACGATGATAATTGTATATTTCTTTTTTCCACAAGTACGCATAATATTTGTAAAATAAAATAATCCACGTGTCTTGAAATAACATACGCACTACAAAAGTCCTGAATATTACTCCCCTAAGCTTTCCGCATTAAATTTTTCGCAAGAGCTTAGAGCTTAATGCGCAAAAGGAATATAAATTCGCAAGATCAAAGATGACAAGATAATTACGGCGCTTGTTAGCAGGGAAATTACGACATGGATCATGGATATTTTTATTCCCGGAATTTCAAATTATTATTCCAGACTGATGAAGGTAGCCGCTGGTTAATCCTTATAATTGTTTCGTGTGTCGGAGATAATAATGCCGAATGGTCAATTATATTATAAAACCCTTGATTCATTATTGAAGATATAACATCAGAAAAACGGCAATTGATCATAAGAAATAATGTATAGAAGCTGTGTGAATGGAAAGAGTTCGCGTGGACGGCCGTACTACATATTAACTCACGCATGGCATCACCAAATTTAACTCGACAACCATGCATGTTCTTCTTCTTGTTCTTGTTCCTTAGCCTATTCCCGTCCACTCCTGGACAAAGGCCTACTCCATTCGCTTCAGACTGCATCAGGCTTTTTCCGACGTGTCTTTTCCGATCATCCTTCCACCGCAGTTACGGTCGCCCTGCACTTATCTTTGCCGTCCACGGTCTCCAAGTCAGTAGTCTTCTGGTCTATTTTTCGTCTGAGCTTCTGGCTACGTGACCTGCCCATTGCCATTTTAGAGTCGCCACCCGGTGGATGATGTCAGTGACCTTTGTTTTTTCTCTCACCGTATCGATTCTGACTCTGTCTCTTAGGCTTATTCCTAACATGGCTCTTTCCATCGCTCTTTGGGTCACTTGTAGTTTCTCGGCACTTGTGTAGTGTAATATAATAAAATTTCTATAAAATATTTGTTTTTAACTAACTAACTAACTAACTAACTAACCATCACGCCGTCTCCCCGAAAGGGTAGGCAGAAAGAATGGACTATCACACTACTAACCGATCCTTCTCTTTTCGCCCCGCGGGAGACGCGGTGTGATGGGTTGCGAACCTCATCGCCACCAATAGGCATCTCCCGCGCACACTTCGATCTTCCAACATCCACAAAATAAATCTAAAAGAAATAATATAAAATACGATGATATAAAATAAAATAACAAAACAAAAATAATTTAACACAAAATGTTCTTTTTAGATGGTGCACATATTGTCTATTATGTGATTTAATTAATGTTCCACGAATCCACCTTGTTTAAATTAGCAGTAATTAGGCACTTAAAACCAACCAACACCAGCAAGAAATTTAAAAGAATATTGAAGAAATTATTCAAATTGTCTTGTTTTTATAAAGATTAATATGAATAATTTGAATGTCAGCCACGTGAGGAGTCGGAAAAATCGACTCGATGTATGAATGTTGAGGAATTGAGAGAAATATGTCAGGAAAGAAAAGTGTGGCAGTCCATTCTTTCTACCTACCCCTTCGGGGAGACGGCATAATGGTAAGTTAGTTTGTTAATACTTTTTTTTAATATGGAGTTTTTTTCATTGATCAAGAAACAATAACTAATTATTTCTTACTTGGTATGTTACAGTATTAATCATAGGAAACTCGACGAGCCATCCCATTGGATGTCTTATGATCGAGTAGGTATAAAAAAAGCTCCTACGATATCTATACCTTAACACAGAAAACAGTTAATACCCAACAGTAATAACGAATTAATTTCGTATGGGATATGCTCGACTGCCAATAATATGAAATATTTATATGGCCCAGCCATAGAGGGCTCCCTCCGCTTACGCGAAGCTGTTATAGGCGCAGCGGTGCCTTTCGTCAGCTTCACTCGTGCACTCCCTAGGCCTGTCCGCCGTTCATGCGGGACTTACGTTAAAAAAAAAAAATAATAATATATGTATATTTGCAACCAAGGGGGACCCAGACCACATTTAATATGAAATAAGACGAATCATCCATGAATGTGTTAATTTGTTTTCAACTGATTCGTGTACACGACTCTAACCATCACGCCCTTTCCCCGGAGGGTTGGACAGAGAGGATGGATCGCCACATTGTTCTATCCTGGCGTAATTGTTGCGACCTTCTACATTCACACGTCGGGACATGCACACTCGTCGATGGTTCCTACTTCACTAATTGATTAATTACTTTCAGTAATTGATTAATTTTTATTTAATTCAATTCAATTCAATTTATTCAAAAAATTATAAACATTACAGAATAACACATCCAAATCGTTTAATTTGGTCAGGCCATGTCTTCCTTAGCCTTCTTCGACTTCTTATTCCATTTACACTACTTGTATATATCATTTCAACCATTCTTCTCTCATATATTCGTTCCACATGTCCAAACCCTCTTAGTGACCCTTTCTTAATTTTATTTATCACGCATTCATCCGCCTTACATTCCTTCCATACTTCATCATTAGATATTCTAACATACATTGTTTTTGTGTATATTCTTCTTAGTGATCTCATTTCTACGGCACATATCCTACTTTCACCCTTCTTCTGCCAACTCCAAGCTTCGCTTCCATACATAACGGTCGGGACTAGAACTCTATTGTGCGCTGCCATCTTTGGTTCAGACGATATACTCGTATTTCTATTTGTGATAATGACTTTGAGTGCAGATATTTTTAATAAACTGTCTAAGGTAATGCCTATGGTCAGAGTAAACAGAGGATATTTTTCACGAGAGTAAGTAATTTATTTATTTATTTATTGATCATTTACCAAGTACATGGTTTAAATACCTCCCAACTGGGGTAACCCGTTCTAGGGAGGCATTCCTAGTACTCTATATATAATATAATTTACAAATTTAGGGAGCAGTTAAGGGAAGCAACACATACGAGTATCCTAAAGTGTATAACTTAAAATTAATTGTTTCTTCTATATTCGCCATTAAATGAGACAAAATACAAAGTTATCAAAAAGTAATTCAAATAAAATTAATTGACTTATATATTATATAATACTATTTAAACACTATATTGTCTTATATAACACTATTTAAACTATTTACTTATTTTAAAAAATTATACTACATTCAAGCCGGCCTTTTTCTAATGTCTCCGTAGTTACATGTTTTTTGTAATTGTGCATTGTCATTTTTTGTGGGTCGTTTATCGTTTTGTTAATAATGTTATAAAGTTTGGGTCCAAGATAGTAGAAATGTCTTTGCGCATAAGAAGTTTTAGTTTTTGGTACAAAATGGTTATCTTTGTTGCGTGTGTTGTACGTTTGTTGTGCTTTTAAATTTCTGTCGGTGTCCTTGTGGTAGTGCACTACTAAATTTCTTATATATAGTTGTATAATGTCCGGTACTTGAAATTCATCGTATAGTTGGTCTGAGGGGAATCGATATGGATTTTGTTAATGACTCTAATTATTGTCTTTTGGGCTACAATGACTGGGTTTAGTGTAGTTATTTTAGTTCCTCTCCATCCTATTAAACCGTAGTTTAGGATGGATTGGACGGATGCATAATATATTGTTTTAAGTGTGGCTGACGGTAATATATTTCTAATATTTTTAAAAGTGTAAATAAGGCTTCTGATTCTCTTGGAGACAGCTTCAATTTGGTCTGTTCATCTAAGATGATCGTCTAAATGTATTCCTAAGTATTTGGTAGAAGTAACTTTAGTCAGCGGCAGGCAATTGCATTTACTATTATTACATGTATGTATAATGAGATTATTTTTTCCTAATGGTTGTCGTCTATAGTCAATAGTTGAAGTTAAATAAGTCGTTTTGTTTGTTTTTAAAGTCAAAAGATTATTGTCCAGCCAGTATTTCACATGTTTGAGTCCTTTGTTTGCCTTCCTAAATGCTTCTCCCCAGGTGTTTGCCTCAAACTGGAGTACCGTGTCGTCTGCAAATACGGTCGTTTTCCCTCCAGTTACAAGTCTGCACAGCGGATCGATGTAAATGAGGAACAGCAATTATTCTCAGAAAGCGCCTATTTTGAATACTGTGTATTTTCATTACTTTGTTGTATTTTTTTTTTCTTTAAGACTTACTCCAAGAAAGCTCCTGGACAGTCTTCAAAGCGCTACATGGAATGGCACCAGGCTACATATCCGAACTCTGTATAACGGACAACCAAAACACAAGAAAATCCACAACTCCTCGGCAACATGAAGATTAATTGAGCCAAAACGTTGTCCTAGTACAAATTTCGGGAATCGAGTTAATTATAAATATTACTATTTCTCATTGCCAGTGATTTAATTAATAAAAAAACAATGATTATTTTAAATTATGTACTGATTACACATTACGGTAATTTTTTTTACACAAATCAGGTGCTTAAAAATATTCAATTAGTAAGTACGCAAAAACCCGTGAAACGAAACGTTAACATTGATGAAATGGTCAAAGTTCACAGTAGCAGCGAGATCACGCGACGATCAGAGAGAAATTCATCACTGAAATGCTTCTTTTGGCATTTGCTGACCTTTACCGAAATATTAATTTAAATATGCCCTTACTTATGAACTAAGCTTTTCCTATTTAAACCACGATTCAAGGAATTGTTTTATCCCATAAGACTTCGCTTAATCCGTTTATACATAAATCAGAAACTACGTAAAATTCGGAACCCTCAGTAATACGCTTTCGTGAAATAACTCCTTAGTTTTCCTGGAGTTAAGAGTATTTATGTAGTATATAGATATCTCTACTGTAAAAAACAAAATCGCGCGGCTACTCTGAAAAATATTAGGTCATTTTTAATTATATTACAAGATTGGATATGCAGGCACCATATTACTCTTAATTTTAAAAACTCAACCTCAGCCTAACTCAATCTGAGGAGTCTTATGCGTGTTGAGTTACTATTGGCTCACAATTTTTTTATTTTTTTTTAAACCCAATTGGGTTATATGGTTACATTTTTAGATCTTTTTATTAATTATGTATTGTTTCAGATATTTTTTATATTGAGTTGTAGTGAGATTCCTTGTGTCTTTTGGTAGTTCATTGTAAAGTTTCAGTCCATTGTTCAATATCCTTGATTGTCCTGTCTTAGTTCGTGCAATCGGTAAGTGATATCTGTCACAATTCCTGGTCCAGTGTCTGTGCATGTCTGAATTTTTAGTTGATTTGTAGGTGTTGTCTGTTGTCTTTTCCATGGTCACTCTGTGTACAATTTTTAAGGTCTCATATTTGGTCAGCTCTGATATGTCCATTTGTTTTGTTTGTCTGTAAACTTGTATGGTTGGGTTAATTCCTTAATACATCTCAATCGCCACTTTCCGTCCTTATCTTGACCACAAATATGTACACATATTTATATATATGCTTACTCAAAATTTTTGTAAAACAGCCCCTTGAGCTGAGCTATTCACGAAAATGGCGCTATACAAATGAGCCTAATTTGTATTATTATTCATTGATAATTTCACAAATACACTGCAGTATATTCGTAACAAAATCTCAAATAATATAAAGTAAATATAGTGTTTGCCAACAAACTGTAACATTTGCTCAAGTGATGTGGTCGTTGGTATTTTGTGCCAATATTTGACGAAAAACAACCGGAATACGGGAATTTCTCGTGTCAACAAAAACACGAAGTGTATTTTTAAACATAAAACAAGATTACGAAGATGACTTTATCTTATTTGATTTATGCTCAAGAGACATAAGCTTGTCTTGCTGCCGTTTCGATAAACTTTTTTTCAAACACGGTAACATAATAGGAGCAATAAAAAAATTGTCCATTGTTTTGGCTGAAACACTAAGATACTTAAAAATTATTACTGTTAAAATTTAAAACACTGTTATATATTACAATTTATTTTTATTTACTGATTGTCGCGACAACTGCTTCGCCAACCAATGTTGGCATCATCAGGTGTTACAGTTTATGATGCCAACATCGGTTGGCGTAACAGCTGTCGCGACACGCAGTAAATAAATAGAAATTGTGATATATACGAGTGATTTAAATTTTACCAGTAAAAAAATTGTGATTAGAAATTGAAATGAATTTGAATTACGCCGTCTCCACGAAGAGGTAGGCAGAAATAATGGACCGCCACACTGTTCTGTCCTGACATAATTCTCTCGGATCCTCTACATTCTTACATCGTGTCATGCACGAATGTCGATTTCTCCAACTTCTAACGCGACCGACATTTAATATTTGATTAATTTGATCATTCCACGTTTTTCTCGGCCTTCCTCTATTCTAGTTCTGTTCACGTCGTTAATATACCTAAACTTTTTCACCATTCTGTTTTAACTCATAATTTTCATGTGTCCAAACCATTGTAACGACCCTTTCATTATTTTGTTCATAACACTTTAATTCGCACCGCATTCACTTCTTATTTAAGCATTTAACAACAACAACAACAAACCATCACGCCGTTTCCCCGTAGGGTAAGGCAGTAAGAATGGACCGCCACACTACGCTATCCTGACAAACCTCTCTAGATTCCTCCACATTCATACAGCGAGTCATACACCCACGTCGATTCTTTCGACATCTAACATGACCAACCTTTAAAATTGGATTAATTTGGTCATGCCATGTTTTCCTCGGTTTGCCTCAACTCCGTACTCCATTTACATCATTAACGTATACTTTCTTAATCATTATTTTTCCATCCATGCGCTCCATATGTCTGAACCAACGCAGCTATCCTTTCATAATTTTGTTCATAATACCTTCTTCCGCTCTACATTCCTTTCTTATATCAGCATTTGACACTCTCATATACAGATTTATCACACCTTCGTCTTTGAGATTTCATTTCTACTGCATTTATTTTACTTTCGTCCTTTTTTTGCCAGTTCTGTGCTTCACTTCCATACTATTATTTAATGTATATAAAAAGAATAGTGTTTACCTATAACAACCTTTATAATATATTTTTTACACTGATAATAAATGTATTTTATTTAATGTTTCGTTTATCTGGGTTTAAAAATAAAGGAAGCTGTGTGTTTTAGGATGAATACATTTAACCTCTGTCAAGCCATTAAATTCAAGCAGAAAAATTCGCAAGAGAATGTCAGTTCGGGTCCAGATGGGTGGGTACCATTCGGGATGCTGAAATAAATTTCCAGGCGGAAGCACACACCCTTATGTGTCAAAACTGGCCCGTTCAACTAGCGAAAATCTTTTACTCTTGACTTATGGGGCAGAAACCGAGACTTAGAAAGCGTAACTCAAAAGATTTAAGGCTGCTTATAAATTGACAAAACATAAAAGCTGTTTCGGCAACATGATTTACGAAATTGATAAAAAGTAGGAACAGTCAAAACACGTGATTGTTTTAATGTAATAATTAAAACAACAACATCAACAAACCATCACGACGTTTCCACGAAGGGATAAGTAAATTGTAAATAAAACACTTGTTTTTTACCACTTGAGTATTATATTTTACACGACTTGTTTCGGAAGCCACAAATGCTTCCATCTACAGGTTTAAATTTAAACTTTATACAGATGCTTCCATCTACAGGTTTAAATATATAGTTTATATTTAAACCTGTAGATGGAAGCATCTGTAGTTTCCAAAACTAGTCGTGAAAAATATAATACTCAAGTGGTGAAAAACAAGTGTTTTATTTACAATTTAATCATGTCCTACCACAAAGTGAATGCCGAAACAATAAATAACATAATGCTTAAGTAAACACAATGGACCACCAAACTACTCGATCCTGACACACCTCTCTAGTTCCTCCACATTTATACAGCGAGTCATACACGCACGTCGATTCTTCCGAATTCTAACGTCGCCGACCTTTGAAATTCGTTTAATTTTGTCATGCCAAGTTTTCTTGAAAGAGAGAAGACGCATTCTGAGAAGACGCTACTGGAAAGAGCATGTTCTGAAAGAGTGATAAATATAGCCGCAAATAAAGTACCAACAAGAAATCGACCTGCAGGAAAACCACCTAAAAGATGGCGAGACAGTTGGACATCTGCATCCCAGGCACAGGCTCAGAGAAATAACAGGACACAGTCCTAAATAAAGCAGAAGAAGAAGATGTTTTCTTCGGTCTTCCACGACTCCGTCATCCATTCACATTGTTTACGTATACTTTCTAAACCATTCTTCCTTCATCCCTTTGTTCTATATGTCCAAACCAACGTACGTTGGTGGCGTATTCTTTCATAATTCTATTTACAAAAGTCCATTGTTTTGGCCGAAATACTATGATACTTCAACATTATAAACTGTTAAATTAAAAAACTTTGTTTTATGTATCACAATTGTATTTAAATTTTTCGTGACAGCTGTTTAGTCAATCTGTTTTGACATCATCAGATGTTACAATACTTTCTTCCGCTCTGCATTCGTTCCTTTTATCAGCATTTAAAATTATGTCATACATTGCTTGATCATACATTATGGATCTTATTTCTACGGCATTTATTCTGCTATAGTTCTTCATTAGGGTTGGTACTAAAACTCCATTGTGAACGGCCATTGTAAGTTTCATTGATATTTTTTAATTCCAATAACAAATAATATTATTATAATTAACCCCTACATAACCCACATCGGGTGGTGGTCTAGGGGATAGAACGCTTGGCTCCTGATCCAGGGGACATGGGTTCGAGCCTGGACACGACCAGATTCCTTCTTCATAATAATGAGCTATTTTCTGTTCACATTGAAAATTGTAAAATAAATTCTAATATCATTGATGTAAATCCTTGATATTAGTCTTTTATAAAAAAAAATATAAAAAACACTTATCAACAAACAAACATATATTCATCCCCACTTCTTAATACAGTTCTGATATTTAGATAGACTTCTCGGAACTCTTAATTAAGCTTTGTATTTTTTTTTTTCGTATTATAAATAAAAATAACACACAGATCGAGCCTACGTAAAGCAGACGAGGAATGGATTACTTAGAATCATTATTATATTTGAAAAATACAAAAACATTAACGCAATAATTTGTCAATACAATAGAACATTGTTTATCCAAACTATTTGGGACCGGAGGAGTTCATAATAATCAAACAGGCGCTTATTCTTTTAGCAAAATAAGGTGTAAATCGATTTTTTTTCTTTGGATCATTTATTGATTGACGATAGCAGGGAAGACACTGAGAGATCGCGTGAGGAACACCAGAATAAGAGAGATATGTGAGGTTGAGGATATTATAAGATGGAACAGACAGCGAAAAAGGAACTGATACGGTCATGTCCAAAGAATGGACACCACCAGACTCCCCTATATTGCATTGCATAATCAACCTCATGGGACTCGTCCTCGTGAAAGACCTCCTAAAATATGGAAGGACAGCTGGGAATTCTACCTCACAGGAGGAGCAATACTCTGAAAAATAGACCACATAGGTCTACAACAAGGGGGAAGAAGAAGAAGAAGATTAATTGATTATGAAATTACAAATTTTACGGATTAATTGTATCTCAATAGAAACGAAGATGTAAATTGTTTTTATTTATTTTTGTAAATAGAATATGGTAGTCGAGGCGTTTACAGGACTTATGACCTGTCCTTAAAAATAATTAACCCACAATGGGTAAAATCCAGTATTTGTCTACAAGCATTTGTATACATTCAAAAACAAATTGTACAAATTTTACTGCTAAAACACGTATGTATCTAGTAGATGTATATAAAAATGGCTTACATTACTAACTGAAAAAATAATCAGAGTTTTATTTTAAACAAGAAATCCTCGTCTTTTTTTCAGTTAAATCGCGGATTCATTTAACTATAAGCAATTGAGTTGGACTGCTTTATTCTTGCTCTTTGAACCATGATAGCACAGTGTCTAATACTGCAAAGGCTTCTCCGTGACTGATTCGTTCTCCTTC
The DNA here is from genome assembly GCA_022606425.2 of Lepidostoma basale. Classification (NCBI taxonomy): domain Eukaryota; kingdom Metazoa; phylum Arthropoda; class Insecta; order Trichoptera; family Lepidostomatidae; genus Lepidostoma; species Lepidostoma basale. The sequence goes on from JAHDVF020000875.1 coordinate 1,564,357, forward strand.
ATCTTCTCTCGATGATGAAGGTGTAGCAATTTCGAAATATGTCGAGAAATATAAACTTGGAACTGGAAAATATAGTGATTTAATTAATATGAAAAAACTTTTTTAATTATTTTTTTTAATAAATATGCGATAAAAACTTATAATAACAAATAACCCGTTTATTTTCATTGCGGATTTATACGAGGGGCGTTCAATATATTCTCGCTATCGATATGAAGGAGTGCAACTATGAATGAATAGTTAATTACTTCGTTATATTGCACTCATTAGTAGTATAAGTACCAAGTTTCATAACAAACGGATCATTAGTCATTGAGAGGCTGTCCCCAAAACACAAGCAAGATGGGTCATTTCGCAAAGTTAAACAAACTCGAGTACCGTGCCGTTATAAAATTCCTCACCAAACAAGGAAAAATCAGATAACCATCCACATAGAGATGTCTGAAATTTACGGAAAGCCTGCTCTTTTATTATCAATAGTTCAAAAGTGGTTCAGTGAATTTAAGGGTGGCAGAGAGAGCATAGAATACGACGAGCCATCCGGTCGACTAATCGAGGCTAGTAATGAAGAAAATGTGGAGAAAAGAGAAAATTTTGTATTGGAGGATACCAGAATGAAGGTGAAAAAAATAGCCGATATTACTAGCCTATTCACTGGTACCAATGTTTCTATTTTACTTGACCGTCTACACATGTCAAAAGTCAGTGCAAGATGGGTGCCGAGATTCCTAAAGCCACTTCAAAAAACTCGCCGAGTAAAAAGTTGCAAAGGGTTTTTGGAGCTCTGCGGTGAAAATTGTAGAGAAACTATTGACAAAATTTTTACTGGGAATGAAACCTGGGTTTATCACTATGATCCTGAAAGTAAGCAGGAGTCCATGTAGTGGCACCGAAAAGGTACAGAGCACCCAAAGAAGTTCAAGGTGACACAATCCGCAGGGAAGGTCATGGCTACAGTTCTCTGTGATTCCCAGGGAATTTTGCTGATAGATTACAAGAAAAACGGCATCAATATCACCAGGGAATACTACTCTAGCATCCTTTATCAATTAAGGGAGGCGATCAAAGAGATAAGGTGTGGAAAATTGGCCAGAGGGACCCTGCTCCTCTACGACAATACACCGGTGCACAAGGCTCAAGTTGCAAAGGCTGCAGTTCGTGAATGTGGTTTTACAGAAATCAATCATCTACCGTATAGTCTAGATCTGGCACCAAGTGATTTATTTCTGTTTCTAAATCTAAAGAAAGACATTCGTGTCTCGATGAGTCGTTAAAAGCGGCGATTAATGATCATTTTGATAAAAACATTTTTTGAGGGTTTAAATATAATAAATTGATTGCTAGAAGTAAGAAGTGCATAGATATTAAAAGTGACTATATTGAGAAAAAAAATTATTAACCTAAGTATTTTCCTTCATACCCATACCGAGAATATATTAAACGCCCCTCGTATAACTACGTTTAAATTTAATACGGCCACTATAAAATATATTTAATAAAATATATTTCTTGTTTTCTTGAACAAAGATGTAAAGCTTCATATTAAACCATTTATACGAATGAAATCGTCAGTTTTCTAGAAGTTTAATTATATTTTATGGGCATGTTTCGCCTATCTAAGACATTATGAAATGTTACTTGACATTTGATAATGCTTTAGAATAACGAAACACATCATTTCCATTAAACGTAATAAAACTCTTAAAAAACTGACGTTTTATTCGTATTAATTATAATATTGGGTTTTACATCATTGTTCAATAAAATACGAATGAAAACGTCTGTTTTCGCGCTTTTCTAAGGCATTATCAAATGTAGCTACATTTGATAATGCTTTAGACAGGCGTAACGTGTCATTGACATAAAATATAGTAAAACTTCTAAAAAACAGTCATTTTCATTATTCTTAAATGGCGTTACTACTTGCAAAGTCAGTAATCTCCACATTTTTTTTTTTTTTTTAAATGAAGATATGTGTTATTTTTCTTCTAGATATCAGGTACGAGTATTATATGTTTATGGCTTGTACATGTTTAATTTAGGTAGAAAACCAGGATCACCAAAAAAACTATATTAAATAAAGAGTAAAACTGAGATAAATTGAATAATAGTTTCGATTTTGCTGACTTTGATCAATACATTTGGAGGTTACCGGATTTGCACCATTTTTTTTATATTTAATATAAAAAATGACGTAATGCTTTAGCCAAATGGGTTTGAATTTATATGTTAGAACAACATCTTACAAATATTGAAGAGATTCGCAATAATTTCGTCAATATAGGGAGTCAGTTAGTATATTTAGGGCGCGGAGTGTTTGTACAAGATTACCGGGAATCCCGGGCTACCTGTTGAACATCCCGGGAGTTATGGACGCTTCCCGCGCAAATCTGGTCGCCATGGCAACCGGGAATAGGGAGGCAACTCGTCCACGTTTGATAGCCCACTCGTGTAAAGGGCTTTTCGCCGTCCCGGCAATGTCAGCTTGTTCTAGCCCCGATGCTTGTAGCTTTAAGGGCCAAGGTATTCGAGGTAAGATTGGAAACGTATTTAGGTACTAAAATCCTATACTGTCGGCTTCAAAGGTGAGTATTTTGTGTCTCTAAAAACCCTACGGCGTATCTATGACTACCCAGACGATGAAATTGTTTTATTTGGTGTACCACTAACTAACTACCCATCATGTCGTTTCTTCAAAGGGGTAGATAGAGAGGGTAGACCGACAACATTTTCTTACCATCAGCTTGGAATAATCTCCTTTCATGCCTTAGACGCATAAATGATTTCAAATCTAAGCTGAAAACCCATAATTTTTAAATTCCATACCCAAATCAAAACTTGTATATTTTGTAATATTATACTTTCTAACCAATAGCGATTATTAGATGCAGCGTTCATATTTAGATTTTAAGATTTTAAACACATCTTAATGCGCCTTTGAGGTGATGACATCACAAAAACGGTGCTTTTAGAGTCATCATATTATTTTATTAATGGCATTAGAATTCATTTTAGAATCTTCAATATGAGCAGAAAATATCTCATTATTATGAAGAAGGAATCTGGTCGTGTTCAGGCTTGAACGCATATCCCCTGGATCAGGACCCAAGCGTTTTATACCTTAGACCACCACCAAATGATTAGACTATTATATTGTGTTTATTATTATAGTTGTATCATGTAGAGGAAGCGAGAGAAGTATGTCAGGACAGAACAGTGTGGCGTTCCATTCTTTCTGCCTACCCTTCCGGAGAGACGGCGTGATGGTTAGTTATTATAATTTTAAATATTAATTTATTTTCAACTTTAATTTCCATGCCCCACAACCATATAAAATAACAGACCACACATAACACCTTAACATCCTCTATCTTAGTTTTAAGTTGACGTTGTCATTGCAAAATAGTGACTTTAGTTTGTTAAATACTGTTCTTGCTGCTTCAATCCGACATTTCAACTCTACGTCTGGGTCAAGGGTGTCTGTAAGCATGCTGCCGAGGTATCTGAACTTTTCCACATTTTCAACATTGTAACTGTTCAGTTGCATCGCCGAATCAGTATGATCCAGTCGTCCGAATGTCATCCACTTAGTTTTACTGACATTAATGGTTAAGCCCAACTATTCTACGGAATTATTAACCATATTCAGTAGGTCCTGAAGATAATCAATACTGTTAGCTAGTAATACAGTATCATCTTCAGAAACACTCTAAATATATAATAATAAAAAAAAATTTAATGTTTTTTTTTGTTTTCATTACATAAAATTATTGTAAAATCAACAAAACTTTAAAAAAATCAAAGTATCGTATTTGAAAAAGAGCAAATTCAGAATTCTTCGCATAGATAACAGAAAACTATTTTACTTATTAAACCAAATAATTATTTTGCCTACTAGTACGCTGGTGGATATTTTTTCTGTATTCATTTACATAGTCAATATTTAGAGAAGCAAACATAATTAAGTAAAATAAATATTACCTAAACGTAAAAAAGACAAATCTATACGAATTTGTTTTTGTAATGATTTCCAGAACATGTTATGTGGGATTTAACCTTTCAGTCTCCCCTCTCTCATTTCTCCTCTTTCTTCCCTCCTTATCTATATTCCGCCTACTTCAAAGTTTTAAAATATTCCTTCCAATTAAATTTACATTATCCATGTAAACCGGAACGTAAACACTTGGAGAAATTTCTAACGGTTTTAATTGAATGGTGAAAGACACTGTAAGAATGGTTCAATGTTTCCTATTGTTTGGAGATTTAAATAAATACTCAAAATCAAATACTGAAATCTGATTAAGTTTGAATTAATGGAATAGAATTCTATGGTATCATTCATACAGTAAATTATGTTTATTTTTGAAAATCGAATGTAATCAGCGACTTGAACACGCAATTGCAAAAAGTGAAGAACAGCAAGGATTAAAAAAAAAGATCTATAACTGATGCAATATTCATTATAAGACAGATCAAGGAGAAAATCAATAGAATACAACAATCCAGCTTATATAATATGTGTTTAATTTACTTGACTAATGCGTTTGATAGAGTATTGATAAAATACATTGTCAATATCATTTTAGAAAGAGGGTGATATACCTTCTATAATAAAAACAATACAAGACCTAAACACTAATGGCAAAACGATCATTAAAGCAGGTGAGGAGCTCTCTAGGGAAATACCTGCTATATCAGGAATAAGACAGGGTGACAGTCTCAGTCCATTTCTTTTTAACCTCATCATGGACAAGATCATAGAAGAGGTTGCATCTCTTAACCTCGGATATAGGAGGGGAGATAACCTCATAATTGTGGTATGCTATGCTGACGACGTAACAATACTGACAGAAAGTGAAGACGATCTACAACGAATGCTTTAGGATTAGAACATAGGTTACATCTTGCGTCTGAGAAGTATAATATCGTCGCCAAAACAAAATGTCTTACATTATCTAGTCACCCTCTCAGATGCAAACTGGTTGTCAAATCAAATCAAATCAAATCAGTTTATTTCATCAACAGAAATTACAAAATTATTTTTAAGGCATCTATTGAGAACAGGTAAAATAATTTATTTTGTATAATATACTACCAAAAACGCATGAGAGATGGTTCAACATTAAGAAGACAAGATACTCTCCAGAATTAAGAGTATTTGCCTTCTAAACGTACTTTCACTAATATGAAAGACGTCGATCTCCGAGGAGACCGCGCTCAGCAGATTAATTTCTGTTCCTACCGGAGGCAGGTTGGTTCTGGTGGCCGGTAGGTAAAACAATCTATGCTGTCTCTGTCGGAGATATCTATCAGAAACAATAAGCCAATCACCCTCCAGCACGGTCGAGTTCTCGAAATATCCCCTGAGTAATCTAAAGAAAACCCATAGAATAGGTCATGAAATTCAGATATCTAGTAGCGGCAATCTATATAATGAAGTTAAAAACATACTGATAAAGCAGCAGTTATCTCCGGATGCCTGAGGGACAACGTTTTTAACAATTGGCCTATGCTAGTGGAAAGAAAAGTGAGAATTTATAAAACATGCATCAGTCCCATAATGACACACGAAATGAAGCAAGAGCAGACACTGTCAGAACCAAACATCTCTTAAGAGTAGCAGAAATGAGAACATTGTGACCTATAGTGGGGAAAACCCTTATAGATGAAGAAACTCAATGAAGAAATTCGCAAATCCTACAAAATTGAAGACATAGTGAGATGGAGGAGATTGACAAGACAATTCTGGAGGGACCACGTCGAGAGAATGGATCCAGCGAAAATTTCAAAGATCGTTATGCACGAGACATCTGCCAGAGAGATGGAGAGAAGGCTGGTCGTCTTCATCACAGGAAAAAAGTTGATATCCTGCATAAACAGATCACAAGATCTACGATCAGAAGAAGAAAAATAATAATATTAGATGTACCGTACCGACAGCAAATTTTTCTTCCTAGTCTATATCTCATTTATCTATATTCTATCTACAGTTATGATGCAGTTGTCGCAGATAACTGTCAGGAATAAACAATGTCAAGTCATTCAAAATGGCAGTTAGTTATGTAATCAACCATAATGCACTTGGACGATGAAGTCCAGCTTACCCACCAAGAAATCAGTTGGATATGGTCTTGGCTAATAACCATTTTCTTGAAAGTAAGGAAAACGTAGGAACTTTTTCTGTATCTTCTCAATCAACGGATAATATTTAGTTTTAGACGGTGGCCATACCAGTATACTAAATTCCAATCGATTTCAAACCACGGAGTTAGACCATAACTAAATTAATACGAAAGAAAACGTCTGTTTTCTAGATGTTTTATAATACTTAATTCTTAACGAATTAAAACATTGTTTTTTCCACTTTTCATTTTATTTTTCTCAAGATATTTCGAAAGCTTTATCGGTGTAAAGATTTTGAAAAATGTTGAGAAAAATCCATTTAATAGTGGGAAAACTGTGTTTACATTCATAAAATAACGTCAATACGGAATTTCACAGTGTTAACGCTTTAAGTTCATCGTTTTTTTTTAAATATAATTGATTGGAATGAGATGTTTCATATTTCTAATGTACGAGTATTATCAAATGTGAATGGCTTAGAAATGCCAAACATGTTTTTTTAAGTATTAATTGTTTTATTTTTCGAATTTGTTTATCTGGGAAGCACGTTTACAAGAGCTGAAAGAATAGAGACAGGGTCGGAACTGGAAACCAAATAAATGGTGCACTCAAAGTCATTACCGCGAATAAAAATATATCAACTGAAGCAAAGATGGCAGTGCACAATGGAGTTTTATTATAGTGCCGACCCTTATGTGTAGAAGTGAAGCTTGGAGTTGGTAGAAGAAGAATGAAAGTAGGATAAATGACGTAGAAGAGAGGTAAGTAGAAAAATGTGCGGAAAAACAATGTATGATAGAATATCTAATGATGAAGTTAGAAAGGTATGTAAGGCAGATGAATGCGTGATAAATAAAATTAAGAAAGGGTCACGAAGATGGTTTGAATATATGGTACGAATGGATGAGGGAAGAATGGTTATAAAGATATATGCAAGTAGTGTGAACGGGAAAAGAAGTTGAGGAAGGCCAAGAAAGACATGGCATGATCAAATTAATCAATTACTGAAAGGCGGCCATGTTCGAAGTAGGAACAATCGACGAGCGTGCATGTCACGATGTGTAAATGTAGAAGAGACGCGAGAAGTATGCCAGGGCAGAACAATGTGGCGATCCATCCTCTCTGCCTTCCCTGTGATGGTTAGTTAGGTAGTTAATTGTTTTATTAACTATTTTAATTTTAAGTAATACGAAAGAAAACGTATGTTTTCTTGAAGTTTCATAATATAATATGTGATTGACATGTTTTGTCGTTTTAATGCATTATCAAATTCAATTGCCTAAGTAAAGGCGAAACATGTAATTTCCATAAACAAAAATAAAACTTCTATGATAGAAAACAGACATTTTCATACGTTTTTAAGATAATCAAATGATTTTACTGAAATCTCTTGATGGAAGTTCATTTTAAATAATAATTAAATAAAACGATGTTTTTTAACTACTTCCACTTTTGTCTTTATTTAGACAGCGACCGGTTTCGCCAGGCTCGCTGGCATCGACAGACTGGTCACCAGTCTGTCGATGCCAGCGAGCCTGGCGAAACCGGTCGCTGTCTAAATAAAGACAAAAGTGGAAGTAGTTAAAAAACATCGTTTTATTTAATTATAATTTTCATACGTATTAATAATTTATAATAATATAGAGTTTTACACAATTGTTCCAGAAACATAAAAAATATACAATAACGTTATTATAGCAATAGAGAAAGGTGATTTTTGAGGATCATATTAAGATCAAATGAAGACACTGAGGACGATAGTAGGCAAGACACTGAAGGATGAGGAACACCAGAATAAGATAGATATGTGAGGTTGAGGATATTATAAGATGAAGCAGACAGCGAAAAAGGAACTGATACGGTCATGTCCAAAGAATGGACACCACCAGACTCCCCTATATTGCATTGCATAATCAACCTCATGGGACTCGTCCTCGTGAAAGACCTCCTAAAATATGGAAGGACAGCTGGGTTATTCTACCTCACAGGAGGAGCAACACTCTGAAGTACAAACCACATAGGTCTACAATAAGGAAGAAGAAGAAGAAGATATTAAGATGGCATAATAAAAAATCATTTTAGGGAGTTTTTACCATTGGGGTTTAAGAGCTGTTAATAATAATATATTCCTGGGCTATGATAAGTTAATAACATAGGTAAATATCCCCCTCCCGCTGGAGCACTTGAGATGTTTCAGTATAATGTATTAGGGGCATTTCTTTTATACATTTTACGTTAATACACGTATCTTCCAATTTATTTTCCCTCAGTGATCAAAGGCGGAGTCCTTGCGTCGCCGTACCAAATTCCTACGCAGCATTACGAACATGTAAAATTATGATATTTGAATATTCATAAATGCCTACGCAAATTTGTCATGTTTCATTATTATCACTAACGTGCAAACACACCATAACACTGCTCTAACCTGACAAGCCTATTTAGAATCACGTTCGCTACATTAATACAATAATTCATACATATTGAATATTAATTATTCAACATTTATTAATTTAAGATATACTTAAGGCTGTGGAATTCCATAATGACGATTTTTTATGAATTAAATTTGATTTTTTCACTTTTAAGTTTATTTTTCTCAACATGTTTCGAAGGCTTACACCTTCATCATCGGAATAACGATATAAACTGTTTATATTGTTTTCCCGATGATGAAGGTGTATGTATGCCTTCGAAACATGTCGAGAAAAGTAAACTAGTGGAAAAAAGTGCCTTAATTACAAAAAATACATACGAGTATGTAATAATTAAATATTATTTCCGACTATCATGAAACACCTGTACAATTTGACCAATTTGGTGATACCGGGTTTTCCTCGGTCTTCCTTCGTACTCCATACACTATTAAGTAACTAAACATCTTCCGAAGGGGTAGACAGAAAAAAATGGACTGCCACACTTTTATTTATTGACATATTTCTCTTGATTCCTCATCATTCATATATCGTGTCATACACGTGCGTCGATTTCTCTGACTCCTCACGTGGTCGACATTCAATAATTGATCTATTTGACCGTGCCACATTTTCCTCAGTTTTCTCTATTTCTAGTTCCATTTACGTCGTTAAAATATATATTTTTTTACCATTATTTCTTAATTTATGCTTTCCATGTGTCCAAACCATTTTAATGATCCTTTCATTATTTTGTTCATAACACCATCATTCGCACCGCATTCACATCTTATATTTTCATTCGAAACTCTATCATACACAGTTTTTCTACACATTCATCTAAGAGATCTTATTTCTACTATGTTAATTCTAATTTCATCTATTTTTTGCCAGTTCCATGCTTCGCTTCCATACATAAGGGTCGATAGAAGAACAACATTGTGCACTGCCATTTTAGCTTTTTTGGATATGTTTTTGTTTGCGATGACAACTTTAAATGCACCATTCACTTTGTTGCCTGCCCCAAACCTTCTTTTGATATCCCTCTCCAGTCGCCCATTTTGGAAACATGTACTCGTATGTGGTTTATTAAAATTAACATAAAATCAAATTTTCGTATGAAGCATCCACTTTGTGGTAAGACATTAAAAAATATATATTATTTGTATTTTTAATAAAATAAAATATAAACACTGTACTTCGTTTTTCACCACTATGCGGTTATTTTTATTGCCGACTAGTTTCGCTTGTACCCGAGCTCCCTCAGGGCTTCGTAATAAAAGTTATTTTTCATTTATTTATTTATAAAGATTACAAACATTACAGATGCGTCCAAGTCGTCTGCAACCTCAAAATTACATAATTAGATATAGATATTTTCAAAAAAACATTTAAAAAATTACAGAATACATAAATACTACGGCATCAGAGATAACAATCACAACATTGATATTGCATCCCTGAGGCAACTCACACTATCACGAAATATGTCGACATCCGAGGCCACCCGATTAAGCAATAAGATTGCCCTACCCACAGGCATAACCGTTGGTTCTGCAGCGTGGCAAATAAAACAATCTGTGCTGTCTTTGACGAAGGTAATTATCAGGGACAAATCTACATCACTCAGGACATCCGAGTTTTGAATACGGCCGCCAATCAGCGAAATGAAGTGAACTCCCAAGTGAATATTCCTTCTTCTCTCCATTACGAAACCCTGAGGAAGCTTGGATACAAGCGAAACTAATCGGTAATTGAAATAACCGTACAATATATACGAAATAAGTACAGTGTTTTTATTTTATTTTATTATAAATACAAATAATAATAAAAATTTAACATTAAATCGTTTTTTGAATGAATTAAAACACTGATTTATAGACATCAAAATAGTGTAAAAACAGGGTCTTAATTCATAAAAAAGTGTTATTACGTAATTCTAAGTCAAAACGACTTAGGTTGATCAAAAATGAAATCGGTTCTATATAAGAATACGGTGTTTATTCGATTCGTTCGCCAATTACATTTCCATCAGCACCCAGAAGCCGCCTTTTGTTGATGTTCCGAAATGCACTTGATCGGCTGCGCGTGCATGTTCGTAAAATACTAAATCTATTATCGAACACGCCGGCGTTCATAACATTCCCCTGGCAGATGTCAAACACAGCGTTAACATACCAGAAAACCAGTGTTACGCGTTGCTCCAGACCAGAGATTCTTCAACTAGTGTACCGCTGAACCTAAATAGGAGTTTCACGACAATTTGGAAAGATTTATTATAATATACTGCAAAACATTTTAAGACATTCTTCTCCATATTGAAGTGAAGCTTGGAGCTTGCAAAAGCAGGATAAACGCCGTAGAAATGAGATCACTAAGAAGAATGTGCGGGAAAACGTTGTATGATAGAATACCGAACGATGAAATAAGAGAGAAATGTTAGGCAACATGGACAAAATTAAAAAAAGGATCCCTGAGATGGTTTGGACATATGGAACGAATGGGTGAGAGAAGAATGGTTAAAAAGTTTTACACAAGCAGCGTGAGTGGAAAAAAAAAGCCGAGGACGACCGAGGAAAACATGGCATGACCAAATTAATCAATTACTAAAAGACGGCCACATTCGAAGTCGCAATAATCGACGTGCGTGAATGGTACGATGTATGAATGTAGAGGAAGTCCAAAAGGTATGCCAGGACAAAGCATTGTGGCAGTCCAACCTCTCTGCCAACTCCTCCGGGGAAATGGCGTGATGGTTAGTTAGTTAGTTAGTTTTTTATCCATATTGATGAAAATCTACAACAAGTGGATGAATTTGTATATTTTCCAAAGAATGGACGAGTAGAGAGGGATATTTAAAGAAGGATTGGGGCATGCATCACAGTGAATGGTGCACTAAGAATCGTCATCGCAAAACAAAAGCCTTTCCAAAAAAGCTAAGATGGCAGTATACTATGGTGTTCTTGTTGTGACCCTTATATTATATTATATATGGAAGTAAATAGTGCAACTAGCAGAAGAATGTGTGGTAAGTCTTTGTCTCTTAGGCTTATTCCTAACATGGCTCTTCCATGGCTCTTTGGGTCACTCGTAATTTCTCGGCACTTTGTTTGGACAATGTTACAGTTTCAAGATCATAAGTACCAACTGGCAGAACGTAGGCTTCATAGACTTTTCGTTTCCGGTTGAACGGTATTTTCCGGTTTTTAAGGATGTAACCCATGTTTCCGAAAGCTGCTCAGCTTAGTCCAATTCTTATTTTTAGCTCTGCGGTTTGGTTATCTCGGCCCAATCGAATATTGTGTCCCAGGTATGTATATTCTTGGACATTCTCAATCCTGTTGCCATCCACGTTGATTTCAAGCCTTTCCGTGCCCATCACCTTGGTCTTTGCCAGGTTCATATTCAAACCTCCAGATTTGGATTCATCGTTTATATATTCAGTATATCAGTAAATTAATTAAGGAAGGATAAGTCTAGTTTCATACGTAACCGCGTTGTTTTTTTAACGTTAAAGTTTTATCTACTTAGAACACACAACAACCGTGTCGACCTTCGTGGCAGAGTGGTTAGTGCTTCGATTCACACCCCGAAAGTCCCGGGTTCGATTCCCGGCAATGGCGGTGTGATTGTCACTACGTCTTTGGTCTGGTTCAGAATTCGAGTGACAGTTATATGGTGATGGATGTGCTAACTATCACGTATCACGAGAATCGGTGTGACGGCTGTACCCTTTGCATTGCTTCGGTTTGGCTCGCGCTGTAATGATGTAGGGAAGCCATTCAGCGATTCAACAAAAAAACCATCAAGCCTTTTCTCCGCAGGGGCAGGCAGAGAAAATGGTCATACCTCTCTAGGTTCCTCCACATTCATGCAGCGAGTCATACACGCACGTCGATTCTTCCGGCTTCTAACATGACCAACCTTTAAAATTTTATTAATTTGGTCATGCCTCAGTCTACCTCGACTCCGTACTCCATTTACATCGTTAGCGTATACTTTTTTAACCATTTTTTCTTCACCCATGCGCTCCATATATCCGAACCAACGCAGCAATCCTTTCATAATTTTGTTCATAATACCTTCTTTCGCTCTACTTTCCTTTCTAGTATCAGCATTTGAGATTCTGTCGTACATCGTTCTACCACACATGTCTTAGGGACCTCATCTCTACCGCATTTATTCTGCTCTCATCTCTCTTCTGCCAGTTCTATGCTTCGCTTACATACATAAAGGTTGGGACCAGAACTCCATTGTGAACGGCCATTTTCGCTTTCATTGATAAATTTCGAATTCATTGATAAATCGACATTAACTGAAATTTAAAAAATGTTCCTTTACAATTTCCAATTTTGAGAAGGGTCCATTACACAATGTTTGGGAAACACTGCTCCAGACCAACTAACAAGCACACTGGTGATTGACGCATTTCATACGTCAGTTGTATGAACCGTATTTTTAGGTTTGATTGGAAGTTACTTTTTGAAGTAATTAATGGTTTAGTATAGACGATATCCTTCAGATGAATGCGTATAAAACATTACGCGACACATTTTCAAATTGGACAGAAATATGAAAATGGCAAAAGAAGGATAAAAGAATAAAGGCAGAAACATACTATTAACACGCCACGCCACCCGATGCCACGTGATGCGTGTTGAGTCGAATCAAATTGTATTGTTTTCTATGGACAGAATCACACTACGAACACCCGACGCGACGCCATGCGTGCACACGCCACCCGATCCAGACGAGCTAGATCGGCGTGTTGCCGGTGGTGGGGGTAAGCACGCCACGTCGCGTGTTAACCGTCGCGTTGCCATGTGGTCAATTGAGTTTCCACTGCCAATTTAAAGTTGATTTTTTTAAAACCTATGGACCCTAATATTATAAAAAAAATTGTAATCCTCCATTGAAGTGTTCTCAATATTTCGTAAAATTAAAAAAGCAAAAAATTACTTCCTTCATCCCAAAAAAAAATATTTTTTAAGACTGCCCTCACCTTCATTCGTGTTAAGGTAGAATTTGTTTTGCTAATATTTACAACTTTATCAAAAGTGACAAATACTTACTCGCTGTTTTGAACGTATTATAAATTATATGTTTGGCCTTTTCTCATAGATACGTAATAATACCGACTGTGGACGGAAAAGCAGCACGCAACTTAATAATATCAGAACTGTGAAAATATTAACACTTTACCAAAAGGGACAAATATAAATACGTACTCGTTGTCTTGAACGTACTATACATTTTGCCCGGGTGCGTTTATCATACGTAAAACTTGTCTCGCGCCGCGCCGCGGCGGGGCGAGACAAGTTCATACTTGGTGTCAGTTGCTCATATGCTGTGACGCATTCCATATCAGAAATCGCATGGTTCCAGAAAAAAATAATAATGATATGTTTTTCAAATAATCCATGTATGTTATAGATATCGATCTATTCCTAATGAATTTCCCTACAAGATGACATAAATTAAATTTTGATTTATCGAGTCATATGCTTGATATTTAGATAAAGCTAGCGGTAAACTGAATTGACCACATGGGAGCGAGCGTTTTGTTTTGAACACGGTACGTTAAGGGTTAATAGTATATTTCTGCCTTTAATAGTATGTTTCTGCCTTAAATTCAATAAAAATGAGATGACTTAGACCAATGGTTTCCAATCTTTTCTGGGCCATCGCCCCCTTTACAAGAAAAATTAACGTTAACCCCCCCCCCCTCCCATAAAAGTTATTCGAAATATGGGAAAATGATTACAATACATACAATAACAAAATAAACCAATATTTAAGTTTAATATGCTTTATTAGTACCTACGTGATTTGCGTGTTTTTTTGTTGTCTTTTTAGACTATATTTTTTTATCTGCCCACGCCCCCTATTTTTTCCGGGTCTTCTACTGCCCCCCTGAAAGTCTCAAATGCCCACAAGGGGGCGTAATCACTCACTTTGAGAACCTAGGTCTTAGACGAATGTGTGGTAAATCTGTCTATAAAATATATAAGTGTTAAATGTAAATATAAGAATTGAGTACACTGCAAATGAAAGTGTAATGAATAAAACAATAAAAAGTCATTAAGATGGTTTGGACACGTGGAATGGAAGAATGAATTAATAATGCTAAAGAATGTTTTTGTTGTTGTTGTCTCACATTCTGATTGGTTTATTTAGTAACTGCAGCTTTTGTTTTGAAAATTTGTTGACATTCTCGGGTTTGTTTCAAATCTGATTTTCAAAAGTCAATAATGTATGTTGGATAGATGCAGTAGAAAGTAGAATAAATGCAGAAGAAATGAGATCTCTAAGACGAATGTGTGGCAAATCTGTATATGATAGAGTGACAAATGCAAGTATAAGAAGTGAATGTGGTGCGAATGAAAGTGTTATGAACAAAATAAGGAAAGGGTCATTAAGATGGTTTGGACACATGGAAAGAATGAGTGAAGACAGAATGGTAAAGATGGTATATGTAAATCAAATCAATCAAATATTGAATGTCGATCACGTGAGGAGTCGGAGGAATCGACGTACGTGCATGAGAAGATGTATGAATGTAAAGGAATCGAGAGAAGTATGTCAGGACAGAACAGTGTGGCGTTCCATGCCTACCCCTCCGGGGAGACGGCGTGATGGTAAGTTAGTTAGTTAGTTAGATAATGTATGTTTAAATGGCGGATTTGTTTCAAACCAAACGTACACTCAGATTGTAATAAATTTTCTCTATCAAACTGAATAATAATAATAATATGCTAACTTTTAAAGCGCCGTTTTTGTGATGTAATCACCTCCAGGGCGCACTAAGACTTGTTTTAAATCTAAAAATCTAAATGTGAACGCTGCATCTGATTTTCGCGATCGGTTAGAAAGTATAGTAGAAAAAAGTATAAATGTTGAAATTGGGTTAAATGTTGAAATTAAAAAGATGGGTTTTCAGTTTAGATCTGAAATCTATCGGATCATTTATGCATCTGAGGTGTGAAGGAAGATTGTTCCATTTAACTCATTTTCGTATTTTGCTTGACATTGGCGTCTTTGTTTCTATACGCTTCATATTATTTGATATTATCCCTATTAAGACACATGTGAAGTGTAATTAAAGATTTCAGAAGTTAAATCTACTCAGATGGGCTTTTCGAGAATATAACGACCAGTAGAAGGCGCGACAAATTTATACACCCGCAAAGGTTCAGTATTTCACACGACATGCTCACATCAAAGCCCTAACGAATCTTCCCTTCGGAGGTAAAAAAGGGTGTCGGCCTCCCGTGTTGTTATAAGCCCGCCATCCATTTTACCTTTGATGACAGCGATGCCCTTTTTGCAAAGTCTCCTACCCGGGGAAAACAAGCCATAATGAAGAAACCCCTCTTTTCAACACGACATTTTCGTTATCGTCCCAGTATACCGGGACGTTTGGTATTAATATTGTAATTAGACATGAGGAAATAATTTGCTTTCGTAAATATATATCCCTAAGATATACAGAACGAAATGGGTGCGATTCTGTTTATGCAATTCTATGCGTTTTTACGTAAAAATAATATTGAAAAAATTGTAGAGATTTTTTCTTCATAAAATATTTATTTTACAATACGAGTATATCCATGTTGTGTTGTGGATTTCCATTTGCATATTTTTTTTGAAAACATTGTATTTTCACAACACTTTTTTTGCATTTTTTACTATCATGTTTCGGAACACAGTTACTACATTACTTTAAAAAAATATTGACAAATAATATCACTATACTTAGGAAATTGAAAAACTTTGTTTTATTCACTATAAATAAAAAATATTAAAAAACACGACATGTTTCGGAGGATACCTCCATCTTCAGGTGTAAAAATATAATAAAAACTGGATTAAACAAAGTTTTCCAATATCCCAAGTATAATAATATGGACCAGTGTATCAGTGGACCAGTAGACCAGTGAATGTAGCCAGAAGCTCAGACGAAAAGTGGACAAGAAGACTGCTGACTTGGAGACCGTGGACGCCGAAGAGAAGTGCAGGGCGACAACAACTACGGTAGAAGGATGATCTAAACAGACACGTCGGAATAACCTGGATGTAGTCTGCACAGTACAGAATTACATGGAAGCAAATGGAGGAGGCCTTTGTCCAGGAGTGGACGAGAATAGACTGAGGAAGAAGAAGAAGAAGAAGAATAATATGGAATTCCACAATTCAATAAGTTAAATAAGTTAAATAATATTTTTTTTTTCTTCACTTTTTAGTTTATTTTTCTTGGCATGTTTTTAAGATGTTACATTTTCATCATCGGGAGAACAATATGAATCTCGATTTTATTGTTTATATCAACCTCCCAATGAGAAAGGTGTTAAACCATCGAAAGATCTCAACGAAATTAAAATAAAAGTGAAAAAAACTCTTCAAGTTAATAAATACATCATCATTGTGGAATTCCACAGTGTTAATGCCATCGTTTTTCCTATATTTCCTATAACTTTTTGAAAACGTAGTATTTAACAACACTTTTTTGCACTTCTTACAAACATGTTTCGGTACCCAGAAGCCCTTCCTCCATGTAGAAATTTTAACAGTAACGTGAAGTAACACCTCAAGTTTATAGAAAGTATTATATATACTTGAAAACAACGTTTAATTATGCCCTAGTATAGATGATATAAAACATAATGAAATTTCTTGAAACCAAAATATTTTCACGAATATTAATACAATACATATTTAAATTAATTCATTTACACTTTTTAAATACCTATATGAGTTTTTTCGATGAAAATATAGCGAATTAATACGGATGAAAACGTCTATTTTCTAGAAGTTTTTTATAGTTTATGCAAATGACACGTTTTGCCTTTCAAAGGCATTATGAAATGTCGTTTTCATTCGTACTAATTATTTAATATGGAGTTTTATATCGCTGTTCAAGAAACAATAGATATTTAGTAGATTATTTTTTAAGAATAGATTGTGGAGAATAAATGGGTCATGAAAAGAAAGGAGAAAAGCACCACTGGCATAGTTCATTCACATAGATATAAAAAAATAAATGTACAGTGAAGTAAGAAAACGTTGCAGATGTGACAAAGACATGCACGAATATGTATGATTTTGAACACTCTGAACCGGCTCCTTTTAATATGCTTTTAGGTGCTATCGATCTGTGTGAAACATGCGATGAATTAAAGAAGAATCACTTGAAGTTTGTCCGGAGAGGAAGGATATATGAAGGAATTCCTTTCAGACTTTACCCTTCTCTGGTAAGGTAGGAAGGAAAGATGACTATCAGATGTTCTCTTGCCTTTCTGCCTTACTCTTAGAGGTTTCAGCGTATTCGAACTTTTCTTTCCATAAATGAGTATGAACTAATATACGGTAAATCGAATACAATTGTATTTATATGTAATACAAATGTATTCTTGGAACTTTTGGTACTGTTATGTTCTTTTTACATTACAAAAACTACTATAAGGATGCAATCATTTAGTCTACGAAACGAAACTCTGACAATATATAAAATACTAAGTATCAAATATTTTTACTTTTAACCTTTTAAGGCCTAGTGGTCCCGTACGGAACCGCGGATTTGCGTCGTTCAATTCCCAATGGTCCCGTACGGAACCGGTGATATTAATGGATTTCGCTATCGGATTACACTAATTTATGACAATAGTATTAAAAAAGTTAATATTAGCTTACGTAAATAATGTCTTTGAGATACCGATCTATAATTTTATTTTCGGTTCCGATAAGTATTTTTGTTATGATGCGTAATATTAGTGTTTATACCTGCGTAACAAGGTCGACTCTTGGGATATGCGTTGTTTTATTACGGTCCGCCTAATAGGACACACAATCTACACTACTGCCTAAAATAGGTCTATGCATAGACAAATATTTAAAAAAAATATTATATAAAACATCTACAACACAACGTATGGCGAACATAGAAGAAGAAAAAAGAGTTTCTTCCATTATAGTACATTCACCATATGAGTTGCGGATTCATTGCGCAATGTTTATTGCATTTTTTTACAACACTAAATTTATTTAAAAAATAAATTTAAATTAGTTACGTTAGTTTTTTCAAAATACAAAATAAATAAGGAAGAAATTTAAGACAGATGACTGCATCATGGATAAAATTAAAAAAGGATCCCTGAGATGGTTTGGACATATGAAACGAATGGATGAGAGAAGAACGGTTAAAAAGTTGCCGGTGGTGTGAAGTGAAAAAGTGAGTGGAAAAAGAAGCCGAGGACGACCGAGGAAAACATGGCATGACCAAATTAATCAATTACTAAAAGGCGGTCACATTCGAAGTCGGAATAATCGACGTGCGTGCATGGTACGATGTATAAATGTAGAGGAACCCCGAGAGGTATGCCAGGACAGAGCATTGTGGCGATCCATCCTCTCTGCCTACCCCTCCGGGGAAATGGCGTAATGGTTAGTTAGTTACTTACAAAATAAATATTAAAATATTTTTTTCATGAATATCTTTATCAAAACTGACCACATTCATGAAAAGTTTGTTTAAATATTATTTTGTATATAAAAAAAACTCCCAACACTGATGAAGGGATTCTGTGTCCGAAACATGGTTGTATTTTAATTTTTAAATAAATTTAGTGTTGATTAGTCCATTGTTTTGGCCGAAACACTATGAAACTGTAACATTATAAACTGTTAAAAAAAAAAAAACGTTTATTGTATCACAATTGTATTTTTATTTTACGCGACAGCTGTTTCGTTAACCTATGTTGACATCATCAGGTGTTACAATTGTAACACCAGATGATGTCATTATAGGTTGACGAAACAGCTGTCGCGTAAAATAAAAATACAATTGTGATACATAAAACAAAGCTTTGTTTTTAATTAAACCGTTTAAAAATTTTGTGTTGTTTACGCAGACATACACCTTGTTCAATTAAATAGACTCTCGTATTTTATGATGGAAACAAGAAATAATTTAATGTAAATGAAGAACACAGCACTATACGAGTATATAATATAATAGTTTTCCATACAAAACGAAAACCCTGCATTGAAATTCTTTGCGCTTTGCAAGAATTATGATTGCGATTTGAATAATCCCAGAAATGGACCCGCGGCTGCTCTAAAGTAGTTTATGAATTAAACGCCCAAGATGGCCGCCGCAGTAGTGTTTCCCGCGCGATTCTGACGTTTCGGAAAAAATGGCGGCATCCATCTCGCTGACAGCCCTCCATTCACGGGACGTCGGCATCTCGGAATGAATACATAATTATATAATTTCGCACTCTGTTTTGCAATAGCGGGACCCCGCACACTTCAAGACGATGAACATTCATCCCGAGATGATATTATCAAAATATAAATAAAAAAATTATCATAGAACTGGTAGAAAAAGGATAAGAGTGGTATAAATGCGGTAGAGATGAGGCCCCTAAGACGCATGTGTAGTAGAACGATATACGACAGAATCTCAAATGCTGATTAAATTAAGCAATGTAGAGCTGAAGAAGGTATTATGAACCAAATTATGAAAGGATCACTGCGTTGGTTCGGACATATGGAATGCAAGGATGGAGAAAGAATGGTTAAGAAACTATACGTTAATGATGTAAATGGAGTACGGAGTTGAATTAGACCGAAGAAAACATAATATGACCAAATTCATAAAATTTTAAAGGTTGGTCATGCTAGCAGTCGAAAGAATCGACGTGCTTGTACAACTCGTTGTATGAATGTGGAGGAAGCTAGGTTCATTGTGTCAAGATAGAGTAGTGTGGCGGTACATTCTCTATGCCTACCCTTGTGGGGAAACCGCGTGATGGTTTGTTTGTTTGTTTGAAAATTTATTTTGTTATACATACGTATTTGAAATGCCATGGTAGAAGTTATCTAAATCTATCCAATTTAAAGGGTCGGCCGTGTTAGAAATCGGAAGAATTGACATGCGTGTATGAATTGCTGTATGAATGTGGAGGACGCTAGAGAGGTGTGTCAGGATAGAGTAGTGTGGCGGTCCATTCTCTCTGCCTATCCTTTCGGAGAAACGGTATGATGGTTAGTTTTTGTTTTTTCAATCGACATCTAAAATAATTATTTCAGTATAACAATGACGGATTGGAAACAATGAGATTCCTCGAAGGAAGATTTATTAACTACAGCTACAAATCAGCTTGTATCTTTCCTCTCAAAACAATCCCGTTAACACTCCGTAAGCATGTCGCCTGTTTATATTTCAGATGATGAATTGGTTGCTTAGTCAAAACATGAAGCTGTTTTTATTATAAGGGTGAATTCATCATCGCTCAAACTACTTTATAAATTGTTTTTTTGTTTAAAAAAAGAGTTCATTAATGCTCGATTTTTAAATTTAATTTTCGCTTATTTTTCGAACGAATTCTCTCATTTAATTAATTCTGTCGTACCTACACAAATCATTTAAACGCCTAAATTACAGTAAAAATCAAAGGTTTACAAGGCATTGTGTTACTCAAAGAAAGATGAAAAGTCTTCATAACAAAATTACATTAACGGGAGAATATAAGTTTTGAAAATATTATTTAAAAAGGTATGCTTAGGCCAAAATAATGTTGCGTTGAATCAAAATAATGTTGGGTAAATGTAAATGTAGCACATGTAAAGTTTCAAAAATTATTATAATATCAGAGTGAAGTTAGTAATATTTTAAATATCTTTGCGAAAACATTTTCTTACCTAAAAACCTTTTATACATCTTAATATCATCAAATCAAGTCGGTTTATCTTTCTCAAAAGATAATCAAATGATTTTACTGAAATCTCTTGATGGAAGTTCCTTTTTTATAAGAATTATATAATATGATGTTTTTGAACTATCAAATCAAATCAGTTTATTTCATCAACAGACATTACAAAATTAATTTTTAAGGCATCTATTGAGAACAGGAAAAAAATAATATATTGTGTATAATATACTACCAGAAACGCATGAGTGATGGTTCAACATTAGGAAGACAGAATACTCTCCAGAATTAAGAGTATTTCTCTTCTGAACGTACTTTCTAATATGAAATATGTCAATCTCCGAGGAGACCGCGTTCAGCAGATTAATTGCTCTTCCCACCGGTGTCAACAGAGGCAGATTGGTTCTGGCGGCCGGTAGGTAAAACAATCTATGCTGTCGCTGTCGGAGATATCTATCAGCGACAAAAAACCGAACACCCTCCAGCACGGCCGAGCTCTCTAAATATCCCCTTGAGTAATCTAAATTAATGGGTTATGAGATGCCCATATCTTCGAAGCTGTCCACTTTTGTATTTATTTCGACAGCGAGGCTGGCAAAACCGGTTGCTGTTAAAATAAAGACAAAGGTGGAAGTAGTTTTTATTTAATTATTATCTTTCAAAAGACATTACAAATATATTTACACGTATGAAATATATTTCGACGTATTTCATATTAAAGTACGTCCAGAGACAAATATCTTCTAAATTTAATCTCTTCTAGTAAATTCTCTTCGATTTTCCCATTTCGAATGTGATCACCTTTTTTTTTATTAAATTAGTCGTGCAGTTTTTTCCTCAGCCGTCCTCGGTTTATTTTTCCATTTACACAGCTTGTATATAATTTTGAACCATTTTTATCTCACCCATTCGTTTCATACGTTCAAAACATCTAAGTGATCAATTTTAAATTTTACTTAGGATCATCTGCCTTACATTCGTTTGGTATTCTGTCTTAAATAATTTATAATATTAAAAAAAATATCTGTGTGTTCGTTTTCTATGCTTTTGGCATCGTTCGTCCGATTGAGTTAAAACTTTGTACAGTTGTTGTTGGTAATATTGGCGTTTAAACTGATATCATTTGGAACCGATAAAGTATTTTAAAAAAATTAAAGGGCATTGCAACGCTTGCCGGGTACTAGTTAGAATGAAATAAAACAAAAGTTTTCATTAAAATGAAAATTTGATATTTATGGAGATGGCGGTGGTATTTAGCCGACAGGACTACCCAGAAGCCAGTCTAAATGATGCCACATTAGAATAAATTGTCAAATTTAATTATGTCGACAGTATTTTAGTTGAAAATGTCGACGGGGAAATTGAAAATAGATGTAGAATAGAAGTAGCACGTGCAGCATTCAATAAAATGATAAAGGTCTTTTACGACGATAATCTTAATTTGAAGGTTCGTGCAAAGAATGATTAAGTGTTATATAAGGTCGGTGCTTTTGTATGGTGTGGAGTCATGGAACCACAAAATTGCACTGTGAACAGGCTAGAGGCATTCGAGATGTGGATACATTGTAAAATGCTACGCATTCCATGGACCGATATGGTTAGCAATATTGTTGTACTACAAAGAGCGGTGATAGAGAGACAATTGCTGACTGAAATCAAGTTCCGGAAAGTGACCTATTTGGGTGACCGTCCTGCTTAGAAGAGAAAAGTACGAGTTGCTGCACTTTATTATTAAGGGCAAAATAGAGGGTCGTCGAGGTGTGGTGGAAGACGGATCTCTTGACTCCGGAACATTCGTGAATGGACTGGGAATGAAACAGTCGAGGCACTATTTAGAACTGCGAAAGACAAAAACATGAGGATGAAGTGGCAATGGGCTAGACATGTGTACCGACTGAATGATGTAAGTCGAAATCATAGGGCTACTGAATGGAGACCAAGGTTGGGCAGGAAAAGTGTCGGGAGACAGCCCACCATTGTGTGGACAGTGGGAATAGCCTGAAGAACACTGGTGAGAGACCGAGAGGGATGTCGTGGGGGTGGAGAGGCGTACGTTAAGCAGTGGATGGAGGCAAGCTGACGAAGTAGGAAACCGGAATTCACCGTAATTTGTGCTGTTTCTTGACTTCTGAGGGTGCGCTGCTTTCCAGCTGGGAGGGGGGGATTGCTCCGCTGTTTCGGGCCTCGTTCCTATCCCTCTCGGCCATTAATATAATTTGTGCAGTGATTTTTATTAAATTTTATGAAATACTTCCTAAACCTCGTCCGTCGCCTACGTGTCAAAAACTGTACTCCACAATTTTACCCATCCCGCATTTGTCTCCTCTGTCTTTCCTGTGCTTCCCGCTGTATATACTTGTGGTGTATTTTTCCTTTAATCTTTTATATAATATTTCTAAAATGTTCATATTTTGTTTATTTATTCAATAAAGTACAGCGTAAGATAGAAGTAAGATAGGATAGATTAAATGTGGTCTGGCACCCCCTGGTTGTTGCCGTCTTTAAATTTAAGTCCCGGATGGACCGGGGACAGGCCCAGGGAATATATGAGCGAGGCTGGCAAAAGGGCGCCGCTACGCTATCGGTATGTGGCGGGAACTTCTATGTTCCTTAAAAAAATTAAAAAGGTGATGAAGCAGACAAGGACGTGCACTCTCGAGTAATCGTCTATGCCGGAGGGACCTGATACGATACATGATTAAGAAGATAAAGATGGCGAAAAAAATAATTCCACATATTTTTTATTTAATCATCATTATGTTACGAGAATTATTGCCTCAAACGTAGAAATGAAATGATTCGTTTGAAAATTGTTTTTTTTAGTACAGTATGCTCTGACACTGAATCAGAAAGGACCGCTGCTTTTATTTGCAGAGATACGTTTTTAGAGAGGGTTCTTTTTAAATATCGCAGACAATCTCACCCCCATCCCCGTGGGTGGGCGGCAGTGGAAGAAGTTAAACGCTTGTAATAATTTTATATCGTGACAACTCGTGTCTGCTGTAAATCATGCGAATTTTCAGGATTTCACGAAATTCAGAGACGAGCTAAATTCTCCCGTGAAAATGTTAATTCTCCTTTACTTCTGTGGCCGTGACGACAGCGGACCTCAAACGGACGACAAGGCATTCGTGTCTTGGTTTATATATTATCTTCTTCTTCCTTAGCCTATTCCCGCCCACTCCTGGACAAAGGCCTCCTCCATTCGCTTCCATGTCACTCTGTCATGTGCAGACTGCATCGAGGTTATTCCGACGTGTCTGTTCAGATCGTCTTTCCACCCTAGTTGCGGTCGCCCTGCACTTCTGTTTGACGTCCACGGTCTCCAAGTCAGCAGTCCATTTTTCGTCTGAACTTCTGGCTACGTGACCTGCCCATTG
This sequence comes from Lepidostoma basale, assembly GCA_022606425.2. NCBI lineage: Eukaryota > Metazoa > Arthropoda > Insecta > Trichoptera > Lepidostomatidae > Lepidostoma > Lepidostoma basale. The sequence goes on from JAHDVF020000875.1 coordinate 1,588,984, forward strand.
CCACTTTAAAAGTCGCTACCCAGTGGATGATGTCAGTGACCTTTGTTTTTTCACTCACCATATCGTTTCTGACTCTGTCTCTTAGGCTTATTCCTAACATGGCTCTTTCCAGGGTCACTCGTAGTTTCTCGGCATATATATATAAAAATTTTATTTGTATGATAAAATACATAGAATTGCACTCCACACGTTACGAAATAAAATATAAAGAAACTAATTAACTAACTAACATAACATCACTGCCACACTTTTCTTTCCTGACATTTTTCTTTCGCATCTTCTACGTTCATAAATTGTGTCATGCACGCACATCGATTTCTCCGACTTATCAAGTGGGCGATATTCAATATTTGATTTATTTGTTCGTGACACGTTTCCTCGGTTTTCCTGTCGGCCACGTAAATAGTCAAAAAATGATCATAAGACAATGTATGAATGTTAAGGAAACGAGAGAAATTTGTCAGAAACTTAAATAAACTAGACTGAAGAAAACAGGCATTGCTAGTTTTAAATTGTAATATTATACAATAAGTTTTCTTTTGATTCCGTCCGTCTGTGGTTTCCTTACAAAATGTATGACATTTGTTTCATATTTATGAAACGGTACACCCTCGTCACAGGACAGGGTGTTCAGGATATATTCTGCAGCGCAGTGTACAGGGTAACCGCAAAGACCCTGTCGCGTGGCTTAAAATGACAAATATTTATATAAACAGAATCACGCATAAGGTTTCGGATAAAGGTGTTCATAATAGAAGTACGAGTATGCTTTGCAATTTGAAAGCAATTATTATTCAAAAACATTCCTTTGTAGAGGGTGCTTCAAACAAATGACAAAAACAGGTGAATGAATAAAGTTAATTAGAAGTTAGGATGATCGATTTTTTTTATCATTGAGTGTTTAAAAAAAATATTTCAAAAAGGAATTTGCACAATATTTCAACTCGTTGTCTGAATAAAATAAGCGTTTTGTTTTAAGGAATACTTAATCTACTGACATTAATTTATATAATTTAGTTAATCCATTGTTCTGGCGGAAGCACTTTGATATTTAAACATTATACAGACGACCTTCAAATCAAATCAAATCAGTTTATTTTCTCAAAAGACATTACAAATATTTTTTATAGTTTAAGGCATCTATTGAGAACAGGTAAAACATAATAATTATATGATACCAGGAACGCATGAGAGATGGTTCGACATTAGGAATACAAGATACTCTCCAAAGTCAAGAGTATTTGTCTTCTGAATGTACTTTCACGAATATGAAAGACATCGATCTCCGATGCGGTCATGTTCAGCAGTTTGATTGCTCTCCCCACCGGCATCACCAGAGTCAGGTTGTTTCTGCATGCTGGGAGATAAAACAGTCTGTGCTGACGCTGTCGAAGATAACCATCCGGAACATAAAGATGGATAGCCTCCAAGATGACGGAATTCTCAAAGAATCCCCTGATAAGTCTGAAGAAATGGGTAAGTGTGCACCCATCCCTTCTTATCTGCAAACTATTGGTCCCCAGCTTGCCCAAGAGGAATGCAGTAGGATAAAGCCACGGATAGCTACCAAACTCCCTCATGTAGAGATATCTCAGAAATCTTTTCTGAACCCTCTCTAACATGAGCGAGTATCTCGCCTCGTGGGGACTCCATATCACCGAGCCACACTCGAGCCGGCTCCGGGCCAATGAGTTATACAAAATTCGCAGAGTGGCAGAGTGTTAAGAGCTCTGGCTTCCATACCGAAGGTTCGATTCCCGGCGATGGCAGTGTGATTGTCACACTGTCTTTGGTCTGGTGTAAAATTCATGTGACATTAAAATGGCGATAGATTGGCTACCTATCACATGTCACGAAAACCAATATAATAGCTAAAAAAATAATCGTATACAGTAATTGGGTTCAAACGACCTGTTGTATACAAACATTATTTGTGTTCCCAGCACCGACCCTTCTATCGATATCTTTCTCCATTTTTCCATCTCTTGTAAACATGCTTCCAAACACTGTCATGGAATATCACAAATTGATTTTATTTCTTTTGAAATTGTCGCAACAGCTGTTTCGCTAACCAATGTAAGCATCATCAGGTGTTACAATTAACTAATTGATCAACAGTTGATTGTAACTTTGTACAATTTATTTTTGCTATTATATTGATTCTTACGACATGTGATAGGTAGCCAATCTATCGCCAATTGTCAAAAGACAGTGTGACAATCACACTGCCACCGCCGGGAATCGAACCCGGAACCTTCGGTATAGAAGTCAGAGCTCTTACCACTCTCACACGAAGGTCGACTTAATAATTATTTTTACATAAAACTAACTAACTAACAAACTAACCATCACGCCATCTCCCCGAAAGGGTAGGCAGAAAGGATGGACTGTCACACCTTAACCGATGCGGCACTCCATCCTTCTCTTTTCGCTCCGCGGTAGACGCGGTGTGATGGTTTGCGAACCTCATCGCCACCAATAGGCATCTCCCATGCACACTTCGATTGACCAACATCAAATCATATAACAAATCATATAAAATACAATGATACAAAATTTAATTACAATAAATAAAATAAAAATATTTTAGCACATAATTTTTATTTTTGATGTTGCACTTGTTAAAATAGACGATCCGGACTTTTGTGTTGATTTAATTTATACACACATACACCGTTTTTTTTTCAATTAGCTGCAAATAGGCACATAAAGCAATCTAACACCAGCCAGAACTTAAAAATAATATTGAAGAAATTATTCAAACTATCATTGGAAATTACATAAAGTAACAATAATTATTTTTCTCGACATGTTTCGAAGGCTTACACCTTCATCATCGGAAGAACTATACAAGACAGTTTATATTGTTCTACCGATGATGAAATTCCGATGCCTTCGCAACATGCCAAAAAAAAAATAAACTCAAAGGTGAAAAAAAGCGGTGTTTTAATTCATAACAATAACTAAGTGTACCCAATAGGATTATATATTAGATTAAGTTTGACTACTTGTTATATATGTCATATATGGTTAAAAAGTTGTACACAAACAGCGTGAGTGAAAAATGAAGCCGAGAACGACCGAAGAAAACATGGCATGATCAAATTAAGCAATTACTAAAAGGCGGTCACATTCGAAGTCGGAATAATCGACGTACGTGCATGGTACGATGTATGAATGTAGAGGAAGCCAGAGGGGTATGCCAGGACAGAGCATTGTGGCGATCCATCCTCTCTGCCTACCCCTCCGGGGAAATGGCGTGATGGTTAGTTAGTTAGTTAGTTAGTTATGACTACAAAGCTAGGTCGAATAATATCAAAGATTTTCCTACACTTTCTGACAATCTTTGAATAATTGTACATTTGCATAAATAAACTTTGTGACGCGTAAAGAAATCAGTTTGTCAAGGCAGCAAAATAACTGTTATCCCGCTCGTCAGAATTCAGGTAAATTTTGCTAAGTTACTAGGAAGGGCGAAAATATTTTGCTCTTCCGCTGATAGGAGCGCATAAATCATTCCAAAGTCAGAAAAAAAACGTGTTTTTCGTGAAAGTCGAGGCTAAATGTAGAAACGTTATTTAAGGGGTACAAATAGCAAAGGCAGCGGTCTTCCAGAATACAATTATCGAAAAATGAGTCTAATTTTTTTCGCCTTTCCATGTGCAATCAGTTAAACAAAAAAATAAACAGTTATCCTTGTTATATTTAACTATGATATGTATTGCCATAAAAAATATACCCCTGACTGTACTCGTCTGATTTCTTTCAGGGTATGCTGGCCTACCAATTATTGGAAATTAAATAAAATTTTGTTGAATCGCTCTTTATATCATGACAGCATGAGCCAAATCGATGTAAAGTGTATTATAGCTATCATAGTGATTTTCGTGACACGTGATAGGTAGGTAATCTATCGCCATTTTATTGTCACGTGAATTCTACACCAGACCAAAGGCATCGTAACAATCATACTGCCCTCGTCGGGAATCGAATCCAGAACCTTCGGGGTGGCAGTCAATGCACTTGCCACTCGGCCACGAAGGTCGTTAGACGGACTATCCATTTGGGTGTTGATTTTTTTCAACTAATTCGTGGTCGAAAACATAACTTAGGTATTAACTGTTAAAATTTAAACTGTTAAATTAAATAACTTTGTTTTTTGTACCACAATTTTTTACTTTATTTTAATCGACAGCTGTTCCATCAACCTATGTTGACATCATCAGGTGTTACAATAATTTTATTGTTATTAATGTTATTGTAACACCTGATGATGTCAACATAGGTTGATGAAACAGTAAAAAATATGTGATACAAAAACAAAGTTATTTAATTTAACTGTTTTAAAATGTTAAGGTATCATAGTGTTTCGGCCAAAACAATGGACTGTTAAAATTTAAAACGCTGTTACTGCAATACGTTTTACTTTTTCGTGACAGCTGTTTCACCAACCGATGTAGGCATCATCAGGTGTGACAGTATTTTTTTCGTTTATGTTGAAAGTTTTGACAGCTGTTAAAATTAATTAATAACACATAAAGATAAATTAATTCTCGTGATTTTTCCAACCTTTATGCACATAAAGGTTCGAAAAATAAGGAAAATAAATTTTAACAGTTGTCAAAACTTTCAACATAAATAAAAAAATATTGCAACACCTGATGATGCCAACATGGGTTGGCGAAACATCTGTCGCGAAAATAAATGTGATAAAATAACAGCGATTTAAATTTTAACAGTTAATAATGTTGATGTATCATACTTTTTCCGCCTAAACAATGGACTATTTAATAACTCTTGATATTTTGAATTACTTGACTTTCTTTGTCTCCGACAAATATCTGCGACAACGTAAACAAAGATTATTTTACGTGCCACTATGTAGAACCAATCAATCTAAGGTAATACTCGTGGGCAGGGCAATAACTCTTCTAAACCGCATCTCTTCGGATGTGGACATTTTTCACGATAGTGAGGCTACCCTCAGAAACCATATATCTTTTATCTATGGATTTGGCATTTGTTGCTCTTGTTTTTAAATTGTATCATTGTTCAAAATACAATAAAATTAAGGCGTTAACAATGTAGAATAATACAAGGACATTTTTGTGCATAATAACACTTATTGATAGGAATAAAAACGTCTATTTTCTAGAAGTTTAGTTATATTTTAGAATAGAAAAACTGAAATAACTAAAAGATGGTTTCGGCAGCTAGCTGCCATAAAACCAAGTAGAATTAAATTAAATATGTATTCTTTTATAAAACTAGCTAACTAACAGCTTATATAGAGGGGTAGGCAGAGAGGATTGGCTGCCATACTGCTCTGTCCTGAAACACCTCTCTATCATCCTCTGCATCGTAACATACACGCTCGTCGATTTTTTCGAATGTTGCCGCCTTTTAGTTTTTGATTAATTTGATCATTTCATGCTTTCCTTGGTCTTCCATTACTTCTCTTTTTACTTACACTGCTTGTATATAACACTTGAACCATCCTTCTCTCGTCCATTCGTTTCACATGTCCAAACAATCTCAGCGATCTTTTTTGATTTTACTTATGATGCGATCATCTGCCTTCCATTTCTTCCTTATTTCGTCTTTCGGTATTCTATTATATATCGTTTTCCCGCACAATCTTCTCAGTAATATTGCTTTATATAAAAACATATTTTTATTATTCACAATGAACTTCTACAAAAAAATTCTTAGACGACCGTCCAGGTGGGCGGTGTCCAAAGGGGATTTCGTAAGCGGCTGTATATGCGAGTCTCACTATCCATTCTGTCTACATGGTCCCTCCAGTATCTTCTTCTGGATCTACTCCACCGAATGATTTCTTATATTAATATTTTTTAATTCTATATTTTTTAATAATTATGAAATAAATCCTTGTTTTTTATAACTTCCACTTTTGTCTTTATTTCGACAGCAATGGGTTTCGCCAGGCTCGCTGGCATCGACAAACTAGTCTGTCGTTGCTAGCGAGCCCCGCGAATTCTACATTTGATAATATTTTAGAAGGGCGAAACATGTCATTCCCATAAAATATAATAAAACTTCAAGAAAACTGACATTTTCATTTGGATTAATAAACGTTTTATTTCTTCATTATTGAAAATGAACTTCCATGAAGAGATTTCAGTAAAATTGTAGGTTATTGACCTCATAGGCAAAGTACGAAATGCATGACCCACATAAGTGGACGCAATGGACTTCGACTGCTGTACCAGCATATTTCATGATGAAATATATTGCACTGATAACCGAAAACACCTGACGTTGTACCTACATACATATGGCAATGATGAAATACATTGCATGGACAAAAGTGATGAATCAGGGCCCGGATTCATTTGCACAGGTCACTAGAGGTAGGTTGTCCAGCAGACAATCCTGTGCAAAGGAAGTTAAATATATAAAAGCGGTACATCCGACCACCCGATACGTCATTCCTTCTTGCGACTTCTAACAGACACGAGTCTACGTTATCAAGTCTACTTACGAGGAACCTCCGAGTCTCTCCCGCTGAGCTACGCTACTATCAACCCTGCTACGTCACGTAACTTCCGACGAGTCTTCGCTCCAGCTGACCGACGCTATCTGCTCACTCAGCTGCTCGCCGCCCGGACTCCGCCCCCGTTGCTGACAACACCCGCGCACCGTTACTGACCTTCATCACCCGCTGTTGACAACAATGTAACGCCATCGACAATCAAAAATAAACGCTGAAACTTCCACTGCTTTTAACTCTCACCACATCCCCCAAAAAATTCTTTAATTATCCTATATTTTTTATTACAACTATTGTATATTAAAAACATATGTTTACAATGACAAAATAAAGATAAATATGAAAAATCTTCATTTATATGTTAAAATTTGGCCCATTTCCTCGAGATCTGAGTACAGAGATACCTTGACTCCTGCGTCTGTACTCTTATTTAAAGATTCATAAATCCGACATCCGGACAACAATACCCGCCGCACTGGAGGCGGCCAACTTTGTTCCGATTACCTTCCGGATGGAGAGGAAGGGGAAAAGACTGCCTATGACAAGGATCAGAGGTTCGCTGTTATCTAAATTGAATTTTTGCTTAATCATATCATAAAACAAAACTATGATATAAAAAGACCGCTGTTTTTTTATTTTCCTTGCTAAAATAATATTTTTATAAGCAAAAGATTTAACTCACGGTAAATATATTTTTTCCATAAAAGACTTTTTTTTTGTAAGAGAAGGTTTGTTTAAAAATAACGCATTTTAAATAGTCCATTGTTTTGGCCGAAACACTATGATACTTCAACATTATTACTGTTAAAATTTAAAACACTGTTATAATATCACAATTTCTTTTTATTCACTGAGAGTGTCGCGACAGCTGATTCGCCAACCGATGTGGGCATCATCAGGTGTTACAATAAACTTTAATTATATTTCGGCTTATTAAGATTATGTTAATATCGGTGTATACGGAACAAGAAACCGAGTAAGTCCGACGAAAACGTGGCACGATCAAATCAATCAAATGTTAATTGTCGGCCAACTGAAAATTTGGAGAAATCGACGTGCTTGAATGACACGTTAACGAATGTTGGGGAAACGAGAAGAAAAGTGTGACAATCCATTTTTTCTGCCAACACATTGGAGACACGACGTGACAATCAATTAGTTCGTTTTTTTTTATTTAACAATTATGTTAAACTTCATATTAAATAATTAATACGACTGAAAACGTCCGTTTTAAAGAAGTTTTATTATATTTTATAGGAATGACATGTTTCAAGGCATTATCATATCCCTTTGCAAGGCGAAACACGTCATTTCCAATAATAAAATACAATTTCTAGAAAACCCGCATTTTCGTTTGTATTATTTAAACTAAGTTTCACATTGAAATAAACTTTAAAAAACACAAGAGGTTTAATAAAACAACAGAGAAAATATATATTTTATACTATATTCAACAGTAAAAATATATATTATACAATATCTACTCGTAATATGCCCCGAAATACTAGCTCATAGAAAATAACCGGATACTGTCTGGATTGAACGTAGGTCTCTAGATTTTGAAGCTGAGCGCTCTGTCCCCTTTTCCGTACCAGGGTAATATCAATCATTATATAAGCTACATTAAAGTAAGATCAAAAAATACGTGAAGTCGAGGATATTGTAAGACGAAGAAGAGAAAGAAGTGTCAGATAAAAACATGTGACCAAAACGGCATAATAAAGAATAATAAAGGACAGCTTACCTCAAGTTAGCAGACCTCAAGGACGACCTCCTAGATGGAAGGACAGCTGACACTCTTAAGAGGGAACTTGACGCAGAAAGAAACACTTCAAAATGCCTGAAACAAGTAGAAGAAGAAGATATTAAAAAACAAGAAATATCACACAATTTATAACCTAAAATTACATGTTAAATAATTATTACGAACGAAAAGCGCCTGTGTTCTTGAAGTTTCAATATATTATATACTAGCTGACCCGGCAACGCTTCGCTATTGCTAGATTACACCTAAGTACACCCAATATATATTAAAGAAATACAAAAGTTCAATATCAATTATTTTATTGGATAAAATGACATGTGTATAGGTGCAAGAGTGTGTGTATCCTAATTCAGTTCATATCTTTAAAACATTTTTTTAATCCAAGCAAACTTGCTGTGAACTTGAATAATACTAATGTGAATTGAACAATTGAAGGCTGGACATTATTACCAAGGTGGCAAGTTTACAAAAAGTCTGAAATGAGTTTTTGATGCCAATTGGTCTTAAACGTAGCTGTGCAAAAGCGCGTTATGATTAAATAATATAGTGTAGTTCAAACGTTACCCTAAAGATGTCACCCAAAAAAAAGTTAATATTTATCTTTTTCAGCTTTATGTTTAAACCATTAAACGTCCAGTCTTAAATTTTTTCCTTAATATTTTAAGTGAAATTAAAAAACAAATAAATATACTATATCACATTTGCATAAAACATTCATACATATACAATTCATATCCGTTCACTCCTGGGCGTAGGCCTCCTCCATCTGCTTCAATGTCTTCAATGTCGTCCCTCCATCGAAGTTGAGGACGTCCTGGGTTTCGGGTTGCAGTTCATCTATCATCAGGGCTGCGAGCGGCATGCCATTTTAGCGCTGCCACTCTTCCGATGATGTCCGACACTCCTGTTCTGGCTCTAATAGTGGTGTTTCTTACCCCGTCCATTATACTGATTCCCAACTTTCATAGCTCTTTGGACAATTCTTAATTTAATAGCGCTTTTCTGAGACAACGTTATGGTTTGAAACCAATAAGATAACACCGGCAGGACACAGCAATCCAACACCTTCAGTTTAAGGTTGATGGGGTTCGTGGGCTTTTCAAAATATGCTTTGTTCGATTTCTGCGATTTGATTTTCTCCACTCAGTACTATTGTGTAATCCAAATATATATATATGAATCGACTATTTTGATTACGGTGTTGTCTATTGTGATTTGTACAGGAGTAGGTACAATGATTTTTGTTTTCCCAAAATGCACGCATAGTCCTATTTCCTTTGATTTTTTATTTAGTTTTTCGAAAATCGTGGATATTTGCTCAGCCATATACACATGGACCATGAATCATATTTTTTGATACAATTTCAGCCAATTGAGGATAAACACTTGAATCAGGAATTTCAGCTGAATACATCTAACGTGTTTCCCCAAATAGGCGATGATGTTAAAATGATATCCATCTTTGCCCTGCCACCGTCATCTGCTGTAAATAAAATTTTATTCTTTAAACGTTTGTAAGACATACGTTATATTGAGTATTATAAAATAAGCTTATTATATTTTACCTCATGGCGGGTTATCGAAATATGTCCTAATTCCATAATTATAACCATATACACATGGACCATGAATCATATTTTTTGATACAATTTCAGCCAATTGAGGATAAACACTTGAATCAGGAATTTCAGCTGAATACATCTAACGTGTTTCCCCAAATAGGCGATGATGTTAAAATGATATCCATCTTTGCCCTGCCACCGTCATCTGCTGTAAATAAAATTTTATTTTTTAAACGTTTGTAAGACATACGTTATATTGAGTATTATAAAATAAGCTTATTATATTTTACCTCATGGCGGGTTATCGAAATATGTCCTAATTCCATAATTATAACCATATACACATGGACCATGAATCATATTTTTTGATACAATTTCAGCCAATTGAGGATAAACACTTGAATCAGGAATTTCAGCTGAATACATCTAACGTGTTTCCCCAAATAGGCGATGATGTTAAAATGATATCCATCTTTGCCCTGCCACCGTCATCTGCTGTAAATAAAATTTTATTTTTTAAACGTTTGTAAGACATACGTTATATTGAGTATTATAAAATAAGCTTATTATATTTTACCTCATGGCGGGTTATCGAAATATGTCCTAATTCCATAATTATAACCATATACACATGGACCATGAATCATATTTTTTGATACAATTTCAGCCAATTGAGGATAAACACTTGAATCAGGAATTTCAGCTGAATACATCTAACGTGTTTCCCCAAATAGGCGATGATGTTAAAATGATATCCATCTTTGCCCTGCCACCGTCATCTGCTGTAAATAAAATTTTATTTTTTAAACGTTTGTAAGACATACGTTATATTGAGTATTATAAAATAAGCTTATTATATTTTACCTCATGGCGGGTTATCGAAATATGTCCTAATTCCATAATTATAACCATATACACATGGACCATGAATCATATTTTTTGATACAATTTCAGCCAATTGAGGATAAACACTTGAATCAGGAATTTCAGCTGAATACATCTAACGTGTTTCCCCAAATAGGCGATGATGTTAAAATGATATCCATCTTTGCCCTGCCACCGTCATCTGCTGTAAATAAAATTTTATTTTTTACACGTTTGTAAGACATACGTTATATTGAGTGTTATAAAATAAGCATATTATATTTTACCTTATTGTCATTGACAGTCTCATCGACACACCAACATATGAATCAATAAAATAATTTTAATGGAGAAATGAAAGGCATATGTTGCGCCACCGGAAAAATTAAACTGCTTCAACTTGGAAAACCACGTCCATTAAAAACTTTGCTTGCCGGATAAACCGCCGAATCAAAGCACTTCCTTTAACATAGTGAAATATAAATAATGCTTTCAAATAACGTTGTTTGGTGCAGAAATTGAAACAACTCGATTCATGCCAACTTTCAAAGTAAAAGGGCAAATGTATCGTACAGTTGGCTCCCTGCTTCCGTTCCTAGATGTTTAACAAAAATTTCTACAAATGTATTTCATCGGTTAATGCAATGATAAATTGAATCCACGCTGCAGAATTTCTACCAGTATTAAAAGGTCCTTAACAAAATAATAACAAAAAAACAATTTAATGTGTTTGTTCAAAACAGCAATTGACATGAGGGCATCTGATACACACAGGACTGTTAATCATCAGACAAAACACCTGCTAGGCAATATGTTTCGACGTTAAAACAATAAATCCAATCAGTGGCGAAGAACCAAAAAAAATAATACAGCGCAAGTAACTATTATTCGTACCGATAAATGATTTGAGATTATGAAGACCATCACATTTTGAAATTTTAAAATAGAAACAGAAATTCGATATTAATCTGTTTTAATCAGACTAAGCTTCGCTCTGAAGAATACATTCTTTGCGAGATGAAGTTGTAAATGATGGTAATATGACTAACAATTTTGGCATCATCTTATAAAAGGTAGTCCACGTCATATGCCCGAGTACGCTTAAGATGAAATTGCATATGTTCGTCACTACTTGGGACGATATACAACAGCTCTTACTTCCTGGAAAATCGCCGGTGGATAGGCATGATATCACAGCACGTGTTTTCAGACAAAAGCTAAAATAGCTGTACGTTTTCATGGTAAAAGTTAATGTTTGGGTCTGTGCGCTGCTGGATGTATCACTATAACAAAATTACTTCAAACCCAATTGATGATGTAGAATGTGTCCATAAGGATCTGCATGAAGTTGATGAAAAATATGATTCATGGACCTTGTGGTACACTGATTCCAAATTCAATATGCATGATAGACGGAAAATGCTCTAAGCGGTTCCTCGAGTATTAGTATCCAACACAATTACAGGATACGATGGATATCCTTTATATAGAAGATCAGCAGAAAATGGTGGTAAATTAGCAACTAAACAAAAGAGAAACGGTGACATCGAAGTAGACAATCGGTGGGTTGTTCCATATTCGCCATTGCTATCAAAAACATATAAAGCGCACATTAATGTAGAAAACTGTAATTCCTTTAAATGTATCAAAAAAAATTGTAAGTACGTTAAAAAATGCAATTTTTGTTGTGCATCCAGAAAGAAGTGAAAATGAGTGAGGAAATCACACAGCATCAGGTTGGAAGATAACTAAGCAGCAATGAAGCTGTATGGCAAGCTTTCATTTCCCATTCATTAACGATTTCTGGTTGTTGTTCACTTAGCGGTACATCTAGAAAGCGAATGCGTTTATTTCACAGCTGCAAATGTACCTGAATCCAATGGCTACACAACTGCTTTCTTCCTGTTATGTCAAAATGACGCGTTTGCAAAAATATTGCTGTATTGGAAGTGTCTACGTATTATACATTAAATGCGAACAGAAAATCATTTGAACAATGCAAGCGCGGAGGGCGATTCGACCTGGCATTTTCAAAGAAACTATGATAAGCGGACCACACCGTGCATCCCAATCAAGATGAATATTCTTTTTTACGCATGTTGTTGGTAAATGTATCCGGTCCGACGCCTTTCCAACAATTGAGAATTGTCAATGGTGTTTCACATGCCACCCACGGTGCATGTAAAGCTCTAAAGTTATTGGAGAATGACTGACACTGCGATGTATGCATTGATGACGCGTGCTACACGTCACACCCAAATCAAATTAACCTATAGTTTGCAATAATACTGACCGCCTGCTTTCCTTCATCTCGATCAGAGTTATGGGAGAAATATAAATTGCACATGGCCGAAGATATTCTTGGTCGAATATGTATGGGAAATTCAAATATGAACATGGATTTCACAGCAGAAATCTAAAACGAAGCATTTATAATGATTGAAGATTTGTGCTTGGGAATCACTCACAAATCTCTCGATAAATTGGGAATGCCACCACCGAACTGATCTGGTGGTATTTCATGATAGATAAGCCAAGAGGAACAGATAAAACGTTCCTAATTTGATTGATTCTGAGAGCAATTAGATCCTAAAATCATATAGCCTTAGCCCTTGCGTTATCCGGAATAGACGCGACATTGTTACCAAGTGGAAGAACTGTTCATTTCGCTTTGAAATTGCCATTGAAAACGCAATTGATTGAAACTCCTGCATGCAACATTTTAAAAGCATCTGGAATTGGGAAAGTATTGCAGAAATCCAAACATATTTTTAAGAATCAATGCACAATTGCACACATAAAAAACACTCGAGGCTCTTAATCAATCATTGTAAGATTTGCGTGGAAACATTAGACCATTTGGAAACGCATTAATATTACTTGCAGGAGATTTTAAGGAAACATTACCTGTAAATCCTTAATCGACGGCAGAGAATGAAATAATGCTTGCCTGAAATAGCCTTATTTGTGAAGACACGTAAAAACATTGAAAATAACTACAAATATGCGTGTTCAGCTGCCAAATAATCAATCAGTTGAAATTTTCTTACATCAATTACCGGAAATTGGAAACCGAAAGGTGCCAGTTGATCTAACTTCAGGACAAATTTCATTGCCTCGTAACATCTGCAATTTAGCGACATCAAACGAAGCGGTACGACTTCCAATGAGTTTCCGCTTGTATGGCATTTTGTCAACCTAAAACCAAAATTTAACAAATTTATGTAATATTATTTTAACATAATTCAGTGATATAAATTTAGAAATTAAATTTGATTTTTAATTTTATTGGCTACATGGTATAATACAACTTGTATTTTAACCCTCCAGTATAATACAACTTGTATTTTAAAAACTAATTAAAATCATGACGCAACAATGGCCGGGTCGTTTTTTCATGTAGTCAAACATAACCTAAAATAATACGTAAGTAATACGATATTTAATTTCTTCTCTATAATTTATAACTACAGCTTTGAAATATGTAATGCGGAAATATAATCTGCATTCATTTCAACGGCAAAATAGAATAACCTGAAGATATATATATGAATTAGAAATATAAATATTAACTTACAAAATATTGCGACGCAATCGAAAGTTTCGATTCGAAACATATCAGATGACAGCTCAGAGACCACGTGATCAATCGAACGGCTAGAAGTAATTAATAACGAAAACAAAGTTTCGTTTATAATTTGAACTGCGATCAATTTGAACGATGCCGTAAATACACCCAATATATATTAAAGGAATCCAATTAAAGTCGTTCATAACCTCAAAATGACACTCACGTAAAAATTAACAAATAATTTGAACTGCGATCAATTTGAACGATGCCGTAAATACACCCAATATATATTAAAGGAATCCAATTAAAGTCGTTCATAACCTCAAAATGACACTCACGTAAAAATTAACAAATAATTTGAACTGCGATCAATTTGAACGATGCCGTAAATACACCCAATATATATTAAAGGAATCCAATTAAAGTCGTTCATAACCTCAAAATGACACTCACGTAAAAATTAACAAATAATTTGAACTGCGATCAATTTGAACGATGCCGTAAATACACCCAATATATATTAAAGGAATCCAATTAAAGTCGTTCATAACCTCAAAATGACACTCACGTAAAAATTAACAAATAATTTGAACTGCGATCAATTTGAACGATGGCGTAAATACACCCAATATATATTAAAGAAATATAATTAAAGTCGTTCATAACCTCAAAATGACACTCACGTAAAAATTATACTCGCTATAATTTAGAAGCACCTGTCTGCATTAATGTACATAACCAATTATTTTAGTACGTAATAAGTAAAACGTATTAAGTATTATACATCCCAAAGTAAAACGCAATATATTGGACTGTCAGAAAGAAAAACACATTGTTGCCACTACACAAAATTACATGGAGACTGAATTCTCTCCAGACCATGTCAAACGAATATAGACTCAAAAGATTGATACTCAGGTGATACGAACATTAAGGTCTATATTCGTTTGCACTACGAAAATTTTCAATTAATTGATTAATTTATAAAGTTAATTAGAGCTCGATTAATAACAAAAATATGCCTATGACGACCGCTGAATTCCAATTAGTCCATTCTCCAAATTTCAAAAGGATCAGCTCAGGAATAACCTCAGAAATAGTCCACACACACCCGGAAGGTCGCCTTTTATTTAGATAGATGAATGACATGTTTCGCGTGTCTAAGGCATTATCTAATGACATACATTCAAAAAGACCTTGGACAAGCGAATCATGTCATTCACCCGAAATATATTAAAACTTCTAGTAAATAGAATTTTTCATTCGTATTAATTATTCCATATGTAATTTTATATCATTGTTCACTAAACAATAAATATCCATATAAAATAATTTAAAAAAATAAAAACGTCTGAATTCTAGAAGTTTTATTTTATTTTATGTGAAAACCATGTTTTGTTTTATTATAATATATTAAGTGGGAGTATTTTATAATTCCCATAAATTATAATAAAACTTCTAGAAAACAGACGTTTTCATTCGTATTCATTGCATGACACACTCTTTCAACATCATAAAACTTCTAGAAGATGTGTAAAATTATTTGATCATCGTAAATTATCTCCAAAAACAGGATGCCTTCGAAATGTGGATACATCGTAGAATATTTAAAATATATATAAAATATATTAACAGACAGAGTCAAAAACAAGGAAATACTGCAGAAGAACGAAGAAAGAAAAAAAATACAAGACCAAAAGCGCAGGAAAATGGAATACTTCGGGCACATTATGAGGAACAATAAATACAAAGTGCTGCAATAAATTATCTTTTGTAAAATAAAAGGCAAACGAATTGGGAGAATAATAAAATCTTGACTAGAAAACCTTAGCGAAGATTAGACATGAAAATGAGAGTACAGACGAAATAGCTATACTCACTCCAGACTCCGAATACAACAAAATAAAATTAAAAAATTAGCTTATAACATTAACTTTCTTACCCCAACCATACAACTATACAGACAAATAAAACAAATGGACATATCAGACCTGGCCACATTCGAGACCTTGAAAATTGTACACAGAGTGACCATAAACAGACAGCAGCTACAAATTAACCAAAAATTGAGACGTACACAGACACTGGACCAGGAGCTGTGACAGATATCAGTTACCAAATGCACGAACTAAGACAAGACAATCAAGGATATTGAACAATGGACTGAAACTTTGCAATGAACTACCAAAAGACACAAGAAGTCTCAATACAAATCAATTTAAAATATACCTGAAACATTATATAATTACAAGTAAGATCTAAAAATGAATCCATGTAACCTATTTGGGTTATTTAAAATATGAATTAAATTTTAAAAAAATATATGGAAAGGATCTGGGCTTGAAAATCAACGTTAAGAAGACCAAATGGATGACATTTAGGCGACATAACTATTCTTTATCCACTCTGCAACTGAACGGTGCGAATGTTGAAATATTCGACCAATTCAAATACCTTAGCAACATTATTACTAAATTGTTTGACCCGGACATTGAAATAAAATGCAGAATTGAAGTTGCACGAGCTGCATTTAATAAAATGAGAACATTATTTTGCAACGATAATCCTAACTTGAAACTGCGAAAAAGAATGATTAAATGTTATATATGTTCTGTTCTACTATATGGCTGCGAAACCTGGACTCTAAAAGTGAATGTAATGAACCGGTTGGAACCGTTCGAGATGTGGATATACAGCAGAATGCTCCGTATACCGTGGACCGATATGGTCAGTAATGCAGACGTACTGCAAAGAACCAGAGCCAATTATTGTCGAGTGTGAAAATTAGAAAGGTCTCATATTTGAGTCATGTGCTAAGGGGAGAAAAATACCAACTCCTTCGACAGATATTAATGGGTAAAGTGGAGAGACGTCCGGGAGCTGGTAGAAGGCAGCTATCCTGGCTGCGGAACATCAAAGAGTGGACAGGAATAACAGGAGTTCAGAACCTGTTCCAACTGGCGCAGTCAGGCGCAACTTCCAAAATAGTCACGATCTTGTCCAACCTTCGATAGAAGAAGAACAAGAAGAATAAATTTAATTGTTTGGCAAACGGTGTGTAGGGAAGTATTTGGAGATATTTCCTTAATATTAAACAAATTCTAGTATTCTTATCAGACATGTGGCAAAGTCATCACAGCAATGATATGTACCAAAGAGATTATGTTTTCATAGTGCCGATTATGACATTCTTAACACGATAACATTAAAGTGGGTCGCGCTGTTAAGACACGAGCAGAGTTCTTTATCCGTGGAGTTCTGTTGCCTGGTTACATACCAATGTTAGTCATTTAACAAGCAAAGAATTGACTCACGAGTTAACGAAACTAAGTGCTTAAAAATTCCAAATCTTTAAATAATTTGTTTACAAACACACACCGGCTAAATTGTAAATATTACCGTGCAATTGAGAAATCGCCCGCAAATACTTTCTTTGAAGTTCTCTAAACAAACAGTTCAGCCACCGAATTACCGCAAACCAGTAGCTAGCTATCTCTAAGGTTTGCGTTTGCTCTAGTAAACATAAGGAAAACATGTGCGTGGAAGTTAAATCATTTTTTAAAAGATCCAAGTGGATCCTTTATCAAGTGTAAACATTTTATAGTGGATACATTGTATCCAATTGGTTCTGATTTTGAAAATTTGGTTTGGTTCATGTGGTACTCCCGTAAATTTGGAGATATTTCGTGTATAAGTGATTTGTTTTGGCCAATTTCATTGTTGCCGCACTTTATAATAGTTAAAAGTGACACGTAATATGTTTGTACCGCATTGATGTTAAAATTATATCAGTTTTTTCGTTAATATAAATAATTTTGACAGGTGTAAAAATAAATGTTTAATTTGTTCCAATGACAATTTGAATAATTTTTTCAATGTTATTTTTAAGCTCTTGCTGGTGTTAGATTTTTGAAAGTGCCTAATTACAACTAATTTTAAAAAAATGTGGATACGTGAAACATAAATTACATAAACACAAAAGTCCGGATCGTCCATGTCAACATGTGCACCATCTAAAAAGAACATTATGTGTTAAAATATTTAAATTTTGTTATTTTATTTTATTTCATATTATTGTATTTTACAAGATTTGTTTTAGATTTATTTTGTGGATGATGGACGATCGAAGTGTGCGCGGGAGATGCCTATTGGTGGCGATGAGGTTCGTAACTCATCACACCGCGTCTCCCGCGGTGCGAAAAGCGAAGGATGGAGTGCCGCATGGGTTAAAGTGTGATAGTCCATTCTCTCTGCCTACCCTTTCGGAGATACAGCGTGATGGTTAGTTAGTTAGTTAGTTAGTTACATTGTATCATTTTTTCTGGTGCCGTGTCAGGGCGTTGGCGATCGTTTCAGCGAAAACATTTCCATTTTGCGCCATTTAGAACATGTTTTCAACTCTGTTCATTCCGGCCCACTCTCTCATACTCCACAGCCAGGAAAACTGCCAACTCCCCGAAGTTCCTCTAACTTGCCCATGAATATTAGCCAAATAATCTCATAAATACACTGTGATACGTATAATAACATTATTTCAAAATTAACAACAACAACAAACCATCACGCCGTTTCCCCGTAGGGGTAGGCAGATAGAATGGACCGTCACATTACTCTATCCTGGCACACCTCTCTAGCTTCCTCCACATTCATATAACGAGTCATACACGCACGTCGATTCTTCCGACTTCTAACATGACCAACCTTTAAAATTTGATTTATTTGGTTATGCCATATTTTCCTCGGTCTGCTTCGACTCCGTTCTCCATTAACATCATTAACGTATACTTTTTCAACCATTCTTTTCCCTCCATTCTCGCTCCATATGTCCGAACCAACGCAGCGATCCTTTCACAATTTTGTTCATAATACGTTCTCCCGCTCAACATTCCTTTCTTATATCAGCATTTGAGCTTCTATCGTATATCGTTCTATCACACATACGTTTTAGGGACCTCATATCTACCGCATTTATTCTGTTCTCAACCTTCTTCTGCCAGTTCCATGCTTTGCTTCCATACATTCCATACATCAAAATTAAAACTTGTAATAATAATTAAAACGAATGAAAATCTGTGTTTTCTAGAAGTTTTATTATATTTTATATGACTGACATGTTTCGCCAGTCTTTGGCATTATCACATTTGACAAATGCCTCAGACGGGTGAATCACTTCAGTGACATAAAATATAATAAAACCTTTATAAAGCATACGTTTTTATTCGTATTAAATACTTAATGTGGAGTTTTACATTATTGTTCAAGAAACAATAAATACTTTTAATAATATTGAAGTATCATAGTGTTTCTGCCAAAACAAAGGATTAAAATATATTGTCTAAAAAATATATCATTGTTTTATTTATAAATATAATTAAATTAATCCAAAATAATTAAAACGCCGTTTTTAACTACTTTCACTATTATAACTCTTTTTCTTTTTTGAGAGGCAACTTTGTATATACAACACTTATATTTAAAAAAATTAAATTACATAGATATGTTTCGGACAACCAGTTATTCTTCAGTGATACATTTTATAAAGATATATATTTCAAATATATTAAAATTGTTTACATGATCTGACAGATGTTATATATACAAAGTATATAAAAAAGAAAAACGAGAAATAAAGCATCTACAACACAATGTATGTCGAATATAGAAGAAACTTCCACTATTGTCTTTATTTTGCCAGTGATCGGTATCGCCAGGCTCGCTGGCATCGACAGACTGGTACCACTGTTATAAACTTACTCCTTCATATACATACAGAGATAAGGGATGGTAAATACGATTCTATACAAAAATAGTCTTAAAATATTTATGTAAAATTTACTGAATATAAGTATTAGTATCAAATAGGATTCGTATTCAATATATTGATTTTTTATTTATTTAATTATATTGAATTAGAATCCTCTTAAATACTTTTAAAACTGATACTTAAATTTAGTAAATTTAACTGAAGGATTTTAAGATTATTTTTGTATAGAATCATGGTTACCATCCCTGATCTGTATGTATAAAAAATAATTAGTTTGTAACAGTGGCACCAATCTGTCGATGTCAGCGAGCCTGGCCGGTCGCTGTAGATATAAATACCAAAGTGGAAGTAAGTAAAAAAATCGTTGTATTTTATTATTATTTAAAATAAACTTTCATGGAGAGATTTCCGTAAAATCGTTTAATGGTCTTAAAAATAATATTTTTAGAATTTAAAATAAAAACACTGTACTTTGTTTTTTTAACCCTTAACGTACCGTGTTCAAAACAAAACGCTCGCTCCCATGTGGTCAATTCAGTTTACCGCTAACTTTATCTAAATATCAAGCATATGACTCGATGAATCAAAATTTCATTTATGTCATCTTGTAGGGAATTTCATTAGAAATAGATCGATATCTATAACATACATGGATTATTTGAAAAACATATCATTATTAATTTTTTTCTGGAACCATGCGATTTCTGATATGGAATGCGTCACAGCATATGAGCAACTGACACCAAGTATGAACTTGTCTCGCCCCGCCGCGCCGCGCCGCGGCCGTTTTACGTATGATAAAGGCACCCAGGCAAAATGTATAGTACGTTCAAGACAACGAGTACGTATTAATATTTGTCCCTTTTGGTAAAGTGTTAATATTTTCACAGTTCTGATATTATTAAGTTGCGTGCTGCGTTTCCGTCCACAGTCGGTATTATTACGTACCTATGAGAAAAGGCCGAACATATAATTTATAATACGTTCAAAACAGCGAGTAAGTATTTGTCACTTTTGATAAAGTTGTAAATATTAGCAAAACAAATTCTACCTTAACACGAATGAAGGTGAGGGCAGTCTTAAAAAAAAATTTTTTTTGGGATGAAGGAAGTAATTTTTTGCTTTTTTTTTATTACGAAATATTGAGAACACTTCAATGGAGGATTACAATTTTTTTATAATATTAGGGTCCATAGTTTTTAAGAAAATCAACTTTAAATTGGCAGTGGAAACTCAATTGACCACATGGCAACGCGACGGTTAATCAAATCAAATCAAATCAGTTTATTTACTCAAAATACATTACAAACAGCATAAATGTTTAAGTCATCTATTGAGTACAGGTATTTTTTGTTGTACACCACTATGCGTTCACTAATCAAATCAAATCAAATCAGTTTATTTACTCAAAATACATTACAAACAGCATAAATGTTTAAGTCATCTATTGAGTACGAGTATTTTTTGTTGTACACCACTATGCGTTTATTTTAATTGCCAACTAGTTTCGCTTGTACCCAAGCTTCCTCAGGGTTTCGTAATAACCGCATAACGGGCATAGTTGTGAAAAACAAAGTACAGTGTTTTTATTTTATTTTATTTTTTATACAAATAATAAATCAAAAATAGAATTTGTTTAAAAATTGATAGCTAAGGAAAAACTCAATTAATTTTAGCGAAATAACGTATACTCATTCAGGAAGGTTTGTTTAGAAATTGTAGGGGGTATAATAACAACGAAAAGGGTTGGAGCCTGCGTGGGGTTGAGCAGAGCACTTAGAGCCGTCATCTCTAACAATGGGCATCTGTGAGAAGAGTGGCAATACAAAGTAGGAATCTTCCGAGACGAATCATGGCGCTGCGCTGGCGACTGAGAGGCGAAATTAAGATAAACGCCGAAGATATAAAATCGCTCAAAGGAATGGAAGATAAAAAGGGTTGGAAAGTTTACCAAATCTAGCTTGATAATAATCTATTATTTTTCTAGATGCACAAACTCCTCGATTGATCTATGAAACATTTATTTGCTCTAATTCATCCGTAAATGAAAATACATTTTTTTTAAATCCTCTGAACTTATTGAACAACGCCTGGAAAAAACAAAATTTTCTAATTTCACCAAAATTAATATTATGCACCCCAGATGTCCTGGCTCGATAATATCAAGGAATGGACAGGAGTTCGAGCTACATGCATACATCTTGTCATGCACGCACGTCGATTTCTCCGACTCTCCACGTGACCGAAATTTAATATTTGATCGTGCCACGTTTTCCTCGGCCTTCCTCTATTTCTAGCTCCGTTCACACCGTTTACATATACCTTCTTTACCATTTGGTTACCATACCTTTACCAATCACTAATTGTTTCCATGTGTCCAAACCATCTTAATGACCCTTTCATTATTTTGTTTATTCACTTCTTATACTTGCATTTGACACTCTATCATATACAGATTTGTCACACATTCGTCTTAGAGATCTCATTTCTACTGCATTTATTCTACTTTCATCCTTCTTTTGCCAGTTCCGTGCTTCACTTCCATACATAAGGGAACAAGAACACCATTAGAAAGATTAAAGTAGAATAAATGCATTCGAAATCATATTTCTAGGATAAATGTGTGGAAAATCTGTGTATGATAGAGTGTTGAATGAAAATATAAGAAGTTAATACGGTTTCACAATTAGGTCTTGCCCAGGTAAACGACGTTAATTACATTTAGAAAATAGGTATCCAACGAGTCTTGCCTTAATTAAACGTAATGCACCGGAATACATGCAATTAGGCTAGCTTTCTACAAAATCCGAATAATGTACACAGATGAAAGATTTACGTAAAAATACAGTGGCGCTGAATGAACGCTTTACAACACAAAAAAGGTATACGAGTATATAAAAACCTTTTTCCAAACTATCACAAAATGAAAATAAAACATATAACAAGGATGGCGAGTAAAAATGGAAGTTTGACAGAAAAGATGGGGCAGGCAACAAAGTGAATGGTGCACTACATGTGGTATCAGTTTTGCGCTCACTCCATATTTAGACAAGATCAATCATAGTTTTTATCTGTTCACTCGACCATAGGCTTTTTTTAATCGACAAATTCACAGAAAAGTTTATGTTATTTTACCATAAACTTAACGATTGTTCCAAGTACAAAAATCTGATCTACACATTCTCTACCGCTCATAAATGCGCCCTGTCCATCCCGCACTCTGTCAAAGTGCATCATTTTCACATTTTCTATTAAAATTTTGATTTACATGCATAAAATAACAATTAAAAGGCAATAAACTGTATGGTGCACTTAAAGTTGTCATCGCAAAGAAAAACCTATCCAAAAATGGCAGTGCACAATGGTGTTCTTCTACCGACCCTTATGTATGGAAGCGAAGTATGGAACTAGCAAAAGGAGGATGAAAGTAGAGTAAATGCAGTAGAAATGAGATCTCTTAGACGAATGTCTAGATATTCTGTGTATGATAGAGTGTGGAGTGAAAATATAAGAAATGAATGCGGTGCGAATGATGGTATTATGAACAAAATAATGAAAGGATCATTAAGATGGTTTGGATACATGGAAAGAATGAATGAAGAAAGAGTCGTAAAAAAATATATGTTAATGATGTTAATAGAACCAGAAATAGAGGAATACCGAGGAAAACGTGGCACGATCAAATAAATCAAATATTGAATGTCGGCCATGTGAGGAGTCAGAGAAATCGACGCGCGTGCATAACACCATGTATGAATGTTAAGGAAGCGAGAAAATATGTCAGGAAAGAAAAGTGTGACAGTCCATTCTTTCTACCTACCTATGATGGTTAGTTAGTTAATTAGTTTTTAAATTGATAATCGTGTGTCGAAAACCAGTTTGATGAAAATTAGGAACCTTCTTAGGAGAAATCGTATATTATAAACTATTAAAAGATCACTTCCCGCCACAGACATTAACAAATATGTAATTGGGGTAACATTCCCTAGTTTCGCAATTTCCGTTATTTCGAGCACTAAAATAACTCTTAGCGTTATATTATTTAATTGTTATTCATGAATAGGAGGGCGTTTAGGGTTAAGGGTCGTAGTAACGGATATAAACTGCTTTATTCTCGGTCCATTTCTTTGGATTATGAACCGAAAAGTTTTCGACAATTAAAAATAATTCAATAAAAATCCTTTCTTAGTTTAAAAATCGCAATTAAACTTTATGGACGAAAAAAAATAAGGTTCTTTTGATACAATTTTTCGTTAAATATTTTCTAAAAATGATTTATTCAGAGCACAAATTAACCGTCTAGAAATAATTATCATTTTTTAATTCCCAAAGCTCGTGCAAACTTCTACATGAATACACTATTCCCAAGACTACTTAATTTGGTGAAAAATAATAGCTTTTGATGTATTTTTGACCATCTATATTGCTTAATTAATACGAATGAAATCGTGTGTTTTCTAGAAGTTTTATTATGTTTTATGGGAATTAGATATTTTGCTAACAAAGGCCTTACCAAATGTCATTATCATTTGATAATTCATAAGTAAGGCGAAACATCTATTTTCCATAAAATATAATAATACTTTTACAAAACCAGTTTTCATTCGTATTAAGCCAAATTGAAATATTTCTTTCAATTTGAAATAAATCGATGTAGATGCCCGAAACATGTTTGTGAATAGAAGTGTTGACATAAACTAAAGAACAATTGGACTAAGCTGGCTAGCTTTCGGAAATCTGAGTTACATCCTTATACCGAAAATACCGATCAACCTGAAACGAAAAGTCTATGAAGCCTGCGTTTTGCCAGTTGGTACTTATGGTATTGAAACAGTTACATTGTCCAAACCAAGTGCCGAGTGACCCAAAGATCCATGTTAGCAAAAAGCCTAAGAGACGAGTCAGAAACGATACGGTGAGAAAAAAAACAAAAGTCACTGACATCATCCACCGGGTGGCGACTCGAAAATGACAATAGGCAGGTGACGTAGCCAGAAAGATAAAAAATGGACAAGAAGACTGCTGACTTGGAGACCGTGGATGGCAGCAGGGCGACCGCAACTATAGTGGAAGGATGATCTGAACAGGCACGTCGGAATTAGCTGGATGCAGTCTGCACACCACATAGTGACATGGAAGCGAATGGAGGCCTTTGTCCAGGAGTGGACGGGAATATTCTGAAGAAGAAAAATAAATGTTTCCACCCTTTAGAATGGGTCGTCTAACTCTATATTATTACAATACATAATTTGAAAATCAATGAAAATCTGTGGAGAGGTATAAATCATTGTGTTGTCGTGAGAATAATAGGGGTGTGTATGCATCGTGTGATATAAATCTGCGTCAAGGGAAGAGTAATGGAAGAGATAAAAAAAGGATGTTGAGATGGTTAGATTACCGACTGTGTTCTGTGAGGGCGCGTGTGTCGGAAGTAAGAGTAAAATATCGATTCACAACTCATGCGTGCAGAAGACTAGTATAGACACCCCTATAGGTACACTGAATCAAGTTTCCGTATTAGAAAATCGTTTCTCCGAAGATAAGAGTACATGCTATTATAGTTTAGAAGGTTACTCTAAAATAATATTTTAATACAGTTAATTTCAATTAATTACTCTGTGTATGATAGTGTCGAATGAAAATATAAAAAATGAATGCGGTGCGAATGATGGTGTTATGAACAAAATAATAAAAGGATCATTAAGATGGTTTTAACATATGGAAAGAATGTGAGAATGGTAAAAAATATTATATGTTAACGATGTAAATGAAACCAGAAAGAGAGTAAGACCGAGGAAAACGTGGCACGATCAAATAAATCAAATATTGAATTTCGGCCATGTGAGGAGTCAGAGAAATCGACGCGCGTGCATGACACGATGTATGAATGTTGAGGAAGCGAGAGAAATATGCCAGGATCTCATTATTTCTGCCTTCCCCTTCGGAGAGACGGCGTGATGGTTGGTTAGTTAGTTAGTTAGTTAGTTAGTTAGTTAGTTAATTTCAATTTGGAAGAATTTAATTAACTAATTATCACGCTATTTCTCTGAAGGGATAGGAAAAAAGAATGAATCAAAACACCATTATTTCCTTACATACTTTTTTCCTTTTTGCTACATTCATACAACGTGTCATGTAAGGACATCGATTTATATGACTCTTTACGTGGCCGACATTTATTATTAGATCAATTTGATCAGGCAACGTTTTCCTCGGTCTTCCACTATTTCCTGTTCCGTTTACATCATTAAATTAAACGGTGTTCTTCCATCATACATTCATTTATTATTTCTATATGTCCAAACCTAATGGACAATGTTCTGGCTGACCTAGCTAGGTTGGGCGAATCGGACTGCTGGGAGCAAAAGGCGCAGGATCGAGGAGCTTGGCGAAAAATCATAAAGGAGGCTTAAACTCTTCAAAAGTTGTATGACCATAGGAAGTAAGTAAGTAAGTATATGTCCATACCAAATAAATGAACCTTAAATTACTTACCTTAATTTTTTATTATTATGCTTTCATTCGCACAGCTTTCACATCTAAAAATTAATTAATACTATCATATACGGATTTACCAGAAATTTATCTTATAGATCTCATTTTTACTGCATTTATTATATTTTCATCCTTCTTTTGCCAACTCCAAGCTTTACTTCCATACACAAGGGTCGGCACTAGAACTCCATTTTGCACTGCCATCTTTGCTTCAGTCGATATATTTCTATTTGCGGTAATGACTTTGAGTGCACCATTTATTTTATTTCCAGCTGCAAACCTTCCTCCGATATCTTTCTCCATTTTCCCATATCTTGTTAACATGAAATAAAGAAAATGAAGTGGCGTTTCAACTAATAAAAGTGAAACCTACCTTTATTTTTAATAATGCCACACCACAAATTAAGTGCTTCATACGAAGGTATAGAAAAATATGAATTGGTGCACCTGACCATTGAGGGTAAAATAAAAGGTCGACAAAGTATTGGCAAAAGGCGAATCTTCCGATAGTCAAAATCAAATTAAATCTAATTAGTTAAATAAAAATACAACGAATTACGAGGGAAGAGTGGTTAAAATGTTGGATACCAGTGTGAGTAGAAAGAGAAGCAGTGGAAGACCAATGAAAGCATGGCATGACCAAATTAATCAAATAGACGGCCACATTCGAACTCGAAAAATCGTCGAGCGTGCATGTTACGATGTATCTAATCAAATCAAATCAAGAATCAATTGTATCTCAATAGAGACGAAGATGCAAATTGGAAACAGAATATGGTCGATCGAGGTGTTTACAGGACTTATGACCTGTCATTGGTTGGGTTAAGCGCACGCGAAATTGTATATATGTTAATCTGTAAGACCACCCTTTACATAGTAGTTTTTGCAATCTACACACTAACGCCATCTATGAACCGCCGTTTAGCGCATTACTAGAAACCGCCTGGAGATGTCACTCTGGAGATGTCACTCAATTTATATGCTTAAATTTTTTTGACCAGTTTTTGTTTTTACAACATTTTGACCAACCAATGACAGGTCATAAGTCCTGTAAACACCTCGATCAACCATATTCTGTTTCCAATTTGCATCTTCGTCTCTATTGAGATACAATTGATTCTTGAATTTATAGCCCGCAATGGGTGAAATCCAGTTGTTCGTCTACAAGTATTTGTATACATTCAAAATGTTGCAAATCAAATCAGTTTATTTTCTCAAAAGATATTACAAACAACAATTATAGTTGACCTAGTAGAGAACAGGTAAAACATAAATAATATATAATACCAGGAACGCATGAGAGATGGGGGAACCAGACATGTCACGGACAGAAGAAAAAGATTTCAATAAAATTATAAGTACGAATGCATTGTTTGCTTGAAAACTATTGGCTCCCAGTAATCCAAATGGAAATGCAGTATTCATTTGAAACTAGTAGGAGTCGTGAACCTTTGTACTGCGCTCCGTGCAATGGCTTCGGCTCGCGGTAGTAAGCGGATTACGAAGTGCAAAGCGAAACTAACAGATCTGATTAAAGGGGAAACATTTATATAAATTCATGTTTGCATAAAGAAATACAGAACATAGAAAATGTTTTAGCAGATGCTACTGCAATACAAGCTGTAAATTTATTCGCATATTATTCTGGGTATATGAGAGGTACCACCAGAATCAGATGCGATTATGAACTTAGTAAAACAATCCCCGTACTGACAGGTATACGACAAGGAGACTCCCTAAGCCCTTTTTTGTTCAATCTGATAATGGACTTATAGAGGAGACCTAATCGCTACAACTGGGATATAGGATGGGAGAGCAAATTATCAATGTGGTCTGTTATGCAGACGATGCTATAATCATACATAGTTAAAAACAATAATGACAATTTTTTACAAAAAATGCGTGACTCAGGTCCAAATGAATCAAATAGTGAAAGGCGAGCGTGCATGTTACGACTTATGATTGTAGAGGAAACTAGATAACTAACTAACTAACCATCACGCCGTCTCCCCGAAAAGGTAGGCAGAAAGAATGGACTGTCACACTTTTACTGATGCGGCACTCCATCCTTCTCTTTTCGCCCCGTGGGAGACGCAGTGTGATGGGTTGCGAACCTCATCGCCATCAATAGGCATCTCCCGCGCACACTTCGATCGTTCAATACCCACAAAATAAATCTCAAACAAATAATATAAAATGCAATGACATAAAATAAAATAACAAAATAAAAATGATTTAACACAAAATGTTCTTTTTAGATGGTGCACATATTGACTTTTTAATTTATGTTCCACGAATCCACCGTTTTTTTAATTTAGCACATAATGTAATAACACATGTTTTTTTTCGATGTTGCACATGTTGACATGGACGATCCGGACTTTTGTGTTTATTTAATTTATGTTACACGTATCCACCGTTTTTTAAATTAGCTGTAATTAGGCACTTAACCAGCAAGAAATTAAAAATAATATTGAAGAAATTATTCAAATTGTCATTGGAACAAATGAAAAATGTATTTTACACCTGTCAAAATTCTTTATAAAAACGATAAAACTAATATAATTTTAACAGCAAAACAGTACAAACGTATTACGTGTCACAATTAACTATTATAAAGAGCGGCAACAGTTAAATTGACCAAAACAGTTCACTTATACACGAAATATCTCCAAATTTACAGGAGCACCACATGAACCAAACCAAATTTTCAAAATAAGAATATATTATAAACTAGATATACTTAGGAAATTGAAAATAACTTTGTTAAATTCACAAAATATTTAAAAAATATATATTATAAAAACACGGCATGTTTCGGAAGATACCTCTATCTTCAGATGTAAAAAAATAATAAAAACTAAACAAAGAAAGTAAATAATAAAAACTAAACTCTGCCTACCCCTCCGCGGAAAAGGCGTGTTGGTTGGTTAATAAGTTAAGATATTTAGTCTCTCCTAGTACTTGTTAATATTATTCTGTAGCCCCACATCACAAACGCTTCTAGTCTGTTTCGGTTAGACACCATGTCTCACAGCTATACATTAATATGCTCCATACATACTCGTATGCTTAGGTCGGTTGCTTTCGGAGCTTTAGATCTACGTTATTTCACTCTAAAATCTATTGTGTATAAACTTTATTTTGAGATACACAGCGCGAAACCCACTTTCGCAAGTCCTGTTGCATCTTTATTTAAAACCATTCCTAAATAAAGACTCCACACACCCACCGGGAGCTTTAATATTTCCATCGTCCAGAAATCTGGAAGTCTTCCAAGCTGTTTAGCCTCCCATTG
Organism: Lepidostoma basale; assembly: GCA_022606425.2. NCBI lineage: Eukaryota > Metazoa > Arthropoda > Insecta > Trichoptera > Lepidostomatidae > Lepidostoma > Lepidostoma basale. The sequence goes on from JAHDVF020000875.1 coordinate 1,618,817, forward strand.
TTTAAGTTTTTATCCTGTGTTCCCGCTGCAAAATTCAAGTAGACCCAAACGCGATATATTAGCTTCATAAATCATTTATATTAATACCAGAATGTAAACAGTTTAGCTTAACGAAGAACGAAAAAAAACTTCAGCTGTACGCGGGGGTAAACACGCTAATGGATACGGCTGAACACAAATATTTTAGTATTATTAATCAAACTAATTAATTAGCTGCGGGCTGAATTATCCGATTACGTTCTTCACTAATAAAACAAGCATTGTATAAACACTAGGCTGACTTCAATTGCCTTTGAAATAATCCATAACAATCAAATCCAATTTTCCAAAGATGTTTACCTGATTTCAACACTTTTATAACTCTTCAATTTAACAAAGCAACTGAAATACAGGTTTATCTTTTGAAAATTGAGGCAATAATCTACATACTACATAAAAGAAAACTTACATAATCTACATAAAAGAAAACCAGGTGGCAGAAATACCCAGAAGAATTGGACTTGGTTGGGCAGGCTTCGGAAAGCTCAGTCATATAATGAGAAGGATATCCCCATTAATTTAAAAAGGAAAACCCACGAAACATGCGTCTTGCTTGTGATGACATATGGTTTGGAAACAATGTCCCTGATCATAAATACTGCCCACAAATTGAAATGCGATCCATGGAGCAACAAATGTTGGGCATAAGTCTGAGAGTGATAGAATTACAAATACAGAAATCAGACGCCGAACAAAAGTCGTCGATACCATGGCTCGGATCGCGAAATTGAAGTGGCGATGGGAAGGACACGTAGCCAGACAGCCAAGTTCAAGATGGACTCCCAAAGTCTTCAAGTGGAGGCCATGGAAAAACAAGAGGAGTGTCGGTTGGCCTCAGAAGAGATGGGCCGACCGACGATGTTGTTGTGATCGCCGCCGGGAGGAAATGGATTGAAGCGGAAAAAAATGGAGACAGATGGAAGAGACATCCAGCAGTGGAGGGAAGGCTAGAAAGAAGAAGAAGAAAAATCTACATACGTATGTTTTCTACCAGAGTTCACCTAACCTTACCGAACAGAAATGAATTGCAAGCCTCAGGACGGAGATGCAACCAACAGGTCATAAGACTTTAAGAAAAATAAGTTGTTACCTGAAATACTGAGGAATTAAATCGTATTTGAATTTATTTTATAACCTCCAAACTGAGCAGAACTATGTAGCTCGTAATTATGAATAAGGAATCGGGTCTTGTCCAAGCTTGAACCCAAGTCCCATGGATCAGGAAACAAGCGTTTTGTTCCCTGGATCATCACCAAAAAATTTTGAAGAGCTTTATGTTTAATCAAATCAAATCAAATCAGTTTTGTAACTCAAAATACATTACAAACCGCAAAATGTTTAAGGCATCTATTGAGTACAGGTAAAATATTATAAAAATACAATATAATACCAGGAACGCATTAGAAATGGTTCGACATTAGGAAGAAAAGATACTTTCTAAAGTCAAGAGTATTTGTCCCCTGAACGTACCTTCACTAATATGAAAAACGTCGATCTCCGAGGAGACCGCATTCAGCAGACTAATTGCTCTTCTCACCGGTGTCACCAGAGGCAGATTGGTTCTCGTGGCCGATAGGTAAAACAATTTGTGCTGTCACTGTCGTAGAAATCTATCAGGGACAATTAGACCGACACCCACTAGCACGGCCGAGTTCTCGAAATATCCCCTGATTAATTTAAAGAAATGGATAACGAGATGCCCATCTCTTCGAAGCTCCAAAGAATTGGTTCCGAGAATTCCTAAAAGAAATGCCGTGGGATAGAGCCACGGATAACTACCACACTCCCTCGTGTAGAGATATCTCAGAATTTTTTTCTGAACTCTCTCCAACATAACGGAATATCTCGCCTCGTGAGGACTCCATATCACAGAACCACTTTTGAGTCTGCTCCGAACCAACGCGTTGAATAGGACTCTGAGCACATTGGGATCTCTGAAAACTCTTCCGGCCCGAATGATGAAGCCCAATATCCTCAGTGCAATGTCACAAATCCTCTCGATATGTGCACGAAATGTCAGCCTATTCTCATAGAATCATGGTGGGCGGAGATATCCCAGGTGGTTTTCCAGAGAAGTCATCGCGGACATTAAGACCAAACATGCACATCATGTGAAGTGGAAGGATACTGGCTCTCGGAGTGAGTACGAGTTTTTCAGTCTGTACCGCTCAGTGGTTAAACGCAATGTTCGATCAGCCTTTCGAGCATATGTGAGCACCATTGAGGGAAATCTTATGAATGACCCCGGATCCTTCTGGAACTAAGTGAAACTATGTGAAACTATGCATTGCATCATATATCGTTTTCCCTAATTTTTTTCTCAGTGATCTTTTTTTCTCAATTCTATGGCATTTATCCTACTTTCATCCGTTTTTTGGCAGATCCAAGCTTCATTTCAAAACACAAGGGTTGGCACTAGAACTACATTATGTACTGGTATCTTTGATTTAGTTGATATATTCATATTTGCTGTGATGACTAACACCATTGTATAAAACTAAACCTTGAATGCATAGTAAATGTGGTAATATTTATAAATGTGTACCAAAACCGCAATATTTGTGCGGTTGGTAAACGTATCGCGAATTTGATCTAGGGAATAGGATGTGGCCATGTATTGTGAATTTGGCAATTTCTCTCGCGGTTTCATGTAAATTACGCTAAATTTGGTCAGAATATTGCTCGGCAATTCTCACCTCTCTTCCATGGAGAGCTTTTCTAATTTGGTATGAATTATCGCGTTCGTATTCGCAAAATTGCTCGCAAATTATCAATAAATTATCCGTGAAACTGGATTTATGGAATGTTAATTACAAATTAATCGTTATAAACGCGGAAATTTAGAAGAAAAAATGCATCAGTTCTGCTTCCACTTACATAATACGTCAATATTTCTTGAACGTATGGAAGTGAAGCTTGAAGCTACTCGTAGATGAAAAACTAACTAACTAACCATCACGCCGTCTCTCCGAAAGGGTAGGCAGAAATAATGGACTGTCACACTTTTACTGATGCGGCACTCCATCCTTCTCTTTTCGCTCCGCGGGAGACGCGGTGTGATGGGTTGCGAACCTCATCGCCACCAATAGGCATCTCTCGCGCACACTTTGATCGTCCAACGTCTACAAAATGAATCTAAAACAAATTATATAAAATACAAGATATAAAATATAATAACAAATAAAAATAATTTAACACGTAGGTAATGTTCTTTTTGATGGTGCACTTGTCGTCAGCTGGACGATCCGGACATTTTGGTTTATTTAATTTTTATTCCACGTTATCCACTACGTCTTTTATATTAGTGAAATTACGTTCAGAGGACAGTTTCTTGAAAAATTATGGAAAACTCCATATTAAATCATTTACATGAATGAAAACGTCTGTCTTCTAGAAGTTTTAATATATTTTAGATGAAATGACATGTTTCGTCCTTCTAATGCATTATTAAATGTCTTTGATATAGCCTTAGAAGGACAAAACATCTCATTTCATCGAAAATATAATAAAACTCCTAGAAGACAAACGTTTTCAATCATATTTATATATTTCCCAGTTTTGTAATACTCGTATATGGGTAAAAGCAAGCTTACTATTTTTTAAATATTCTATATTCATCTTAATGGATTTTCAACTTGTAGATCTGATTGACAATGATTTTAATTGAAGTGAATTTTGATTGAAAATATGAGTCAGGAGAGCAACGAAACACTGGCGAGATTCTAAAAATATAGCTGATTTAATGTTGAGGAAACGTACATATCCTAAAAAAATATAATATATCATTGGAGTAAATTTTCAAGAGGGGTTATCAAATTAAATAACATGATACTCAAGTAAAGGAAAAAAATTCACTCTTTTGAAATATTATAATTTCAAAAGCTGGTCTTTTGCGGTCACAAAGGTAATTTATCTACGAAGCATGATTACAAGAGATTGAAAAATGGAAAAGGTCCTCGAAAAAAGGGATGATGCTGGAATCAAAATAAATGGTCCACTCGAAACCATCACGTCAAATAGAATTGCATCGAATGAAGCAAATATTGCAGTGCACAATGGGGTTCTAGTGCCGACCCTGAAAAGTAGGATAAATCCCGTAGAAATGAAATCACTAAGAAGAGTTTGCAGCAAAACAATGTGCAATCAAATCAAATCAAATCAGTTTATTTTATCAATAGACATTACAAAATAAATTTTTAATGTATCTATTGAGAACAGTTAAAAAAATATGTACTTCCAGAAACGCATGAGAGATGGTTCGATATTAGGAAGACGGGATACTCTCCAGAATTAAGAGTATTTGCCTTCTGAACGTACTTTCACTAATATGAAAGACGTCGATCTCCGAGGAGACCGCGTTCAGCAGAATAATTGCTCTTCCCACCGGTGTCACCAGGTTCTGGTTAGTTCTGGTTGTCGGTAGGTAAGACCATTTTTACTGTCGCTGTCGGAGATATCAGAGACAAAAAGCTAAACCGGCCGAGTTCCGGAAATATCCCCAGAGTAATCTAAGGAAATGGGTTATGAGATGCCCATGTCTTCGAATCTAATATCTATAAATGATGAAGTAAGAATATAATGGAAAGCGGATGAATACGTGATAAATAAAATTAAGAAGAATCACTCAGATGGTTTAGACATATGGAACGAATGGATGAGGGAAGAATGGTTAAAAAGAAATATTCCAATAGTGTTAATAGAAAAAGAAGTCGAGGAAGGCCAAGGAAGACATGGCAAATAGGAGTTTATTTCTTTTTTTCTTTTTTATATACTTTGTATATACACTTATATTTAAAAAAAATACATAGACATGTTTCGGACAAACACTCTTTCTTCAGTAAAGATTCATTTTGAAAAACATTACAAAATTATTTTATTTTTTTGAAGAAACACTGTTTGTCCAAAACATGTGTATGTATTTTTTAAAAATATAAGTGTTAAAAAAGAGAAATAAACCATCATAACAACACAAAGTATGGGGTATATAGAAGAAAGAATTAGGAGTGATGGATGGCCACCTTAAAGATGGACTGATGACAATATGTGAATATCTGGGAAGACCTGGATGTGGAAGGTACAAAACAGGGACTAGTAGAGAAAAATTGAAGAGGTTTATATCCAGCAGTGAAGGGAAGAAGGCTAAAGAAGTAAAAGAAGAATTCATTATGAATAATCGAGTTATTTTTTGTTTTCAAATTTCTCTATAGACGCAAAGGTGTGAAAGATGTGCACACGATTTATCTTAAGTAAATATTTCAAAATAGAACAGATCTTATCAGGATTTTTTTGTATTTTTCATTTGATCCCAAACATTTATCTCTATGCAGTAGGAAAGTGAAAAGATTCAGCTTTATCTCCCTAATTTATGAAGAGGAATCATAACAATGTACTTTTTTAGGTACACGTAAGAAATTAGAACGAATGTAATCTGTGTCTTTATCTCGGCAGTAAATTTTAATTATCACCGTTATAGTGAAATCACTTAAGAGTTGAATGACACTGTTTTATTCAGGAATCAAAAAAATATAAAATCAAACATTAACTAATTTATTGTAACTTATTTATAAATGATGTAAAACCCCATATTACTTTTAAAATTTAAAACACTGTTATAATATCACAATTTCTTTATATTCACTAAGAGTGTCGCGACAGCTGTTTCGCCAACCGATGTTGGCATTATCGGGTGTTACAATAAACTGACGTGAAAAATGTTTATTGTTACACCTGATGATGCCAACATCGGTTGTCAAAACAGCTATCGCGACACTCTCAGTGAATAAAAAGAAATTGTGATATTATAACAGTGTTTTAAATTTTAACAGTAATTAAGTTGAATTATCATAGTGTTTCGGCCAAAACAATGGACTATTGAAAACTCCATATTAAATAAATAATACGAATGAAAACGACAGTTTTCCAGAAGTTGTATTATATTTTATGGAAATGACATGTTTCGCCCTTCTACGGCATTATCAAATGTCCCGTTAACGTTGTGTGTTCGAGATTCGATGTGGCATTTTCTCATAAGTGTTCGAATAATCGTTTATAAATCTTCTTCTTCTTCATCATCAATCAAAAAATTATATTCAATAAATTATAATACCTTAATCAGATTTCAGAAAATAATGATTTTTTAACTTAATATAGTGACAAAACTGTTTACTTTTGAATACTATTATGATACCGCAATTTATTTAAAATGATATTAATTTTCTAACTCATATTCTATCTTTTCTTTGTATCAATTATTTCGTGATATTTTCAAAACTCTCCCAAATTTTCTGTTTCAAGCCGAAAATTTATATATTTCTTCATTTCACTCTCCATTTATTATCTGTGTAGTAAATATTATAGATGTATTATCATAGTAATTTATATTTAACTTTTAAAAAACATAAATTTGAATGTAATTATTACTTGCCGTAATTTTTTATTTGCTCGATTGTTTAGTTTAGTTAGTTTTAAGTAATTATATGTATATTTTTTTACAAACTAACTAACTAACTAACTAACCATCACGCCGTCTCCCCGAAGGAATAGGCAGAAAGAATGGACTGCCACACCTTTCTTTCCTGACATATTTCTCTCGCTTCCTCAACATTCATACATCGTGTCATGCACGCGCGTCGATTTCTCTGACTCCTCACATGGCCGACATTCAATATTTGATTTATTTGATCGTGATACGTTTTCCTCGGTCTTCCTCTATTTCTGGTTCCATTTACATCGTTAACATATAATTTTTTTACCATTCTTTCTTCATTCATTCTTTCCATATGTCCAAACCATCTTAATGATCCTTTCATTATTTTGTTCACGACACCATCATTCGCACCGCATTCACTTCTTATATTTTCATTCGACACTCTATCATACACAGAGTATCCACACATTCGTCTAAGAGATCTCATTTCTACTGCATTTATTCTACTTTCATCCTTCCTTTGCCAGTTCCATGCTTCGCTTCCATACATAAGGGTCGGTAGAAGAACACCATTGTGCACTGCCATTCTAGCTTTTTTGGATAGGTTTTTGTTTGCGATGACAACTTTAAGTGCACCATTCACTTTGTTGCCTGCCCCAACCCTTCTTCTTTTAATATCCCTCTCCACTCTCCCATCTCTTGTAAACATACTACCTAAATACACAAACTCAGCTACTTGCTCCAAGTTTTCACCATTCACGCTAATGTTGCAGACTGTCGTGGTTTCTTCCTTTTCAAAAATCACATTACCTTGGACTTATTACAATCTACAATAATTATATTTCCTGTTTATAATAATGTATAAAAAATTCATGTCATAAATAGTGGGGTATCAGTAATGAGAGTCCTCTCACGATACTCCCATATTAAATCGTATAAATAAAAATAAATAAATTAAATTAAATTTCAACTCCACTGCAGGATATAGACCTATACTATTTTCTTCCACTCGTCCTTGTCTTGTCCTTGTACTCGCCACTATCTTTCCCGTGATTATCGACTCATTGTATCATGTTAATTGTTGAAGATTATTCAGCATTTATTTAATACAAAACCTAGCTTTGATCTATTTTCGTAACGTTTATGTTCTGAAAATCTCTTTTGAATTAACGAACCATATCTCCACCAGAGAGATTTAATACGTATTCAGCATTTCCAGCGACTCTTCCTGTCGGCGAATAGCTAAGTAAGTGTCGAGATAATTACCTTGATGGAGGTAAGAACTGTGCCAAAACTAATTCCCATAAAGTGAAAGTAAGTCGCGTGTTTGAAACAAGGTATAAACCACAATATACTCGTATAGGGTGTTTTTTAGAGGTATACAATACATATTCAAAATAAAATAAACACAATAAAATAATATTTTTTTGTGAATGTATACTTATACTTGTATACGAATACTGGATTTCACCCACCGTGGGTTATTAATTCATGATAAAATCATGAATTAATAACCCACGGTGGATGAAATCCAGTATTCGTATATAATAAGTATACATTCACAAAAAAATATTGTAATCATATCTGGTCAAATTCTTTGGCATATAGATAGGAGTGACATCTCCAGGCGGCTTTTCAAAATACGCTAATGGCGGTAGCCTTTCACAATGTGGTTATAAAGATGTTCTGCTAAATGCTAAAATTAATCTCCATAGATGGCGTTAGTATGTGGATTATATAGGGTAATCTTAAAAAGATTAACATATGTAATCAAAATCTTCATAGATGGCACATTGAAACTGACATGTGAAATTAGGCATAGATTTGTAACATATATACAACTTCCAAAAAATTGTCTTACATGGTCATAAAGAAAAAGGTGGAATGGGGAATGTTGTAATTACATAAAGCGTGCGCTTAACCTAACCAATGACAGGTCATAAGTCCTGTAAACACCTTGATCAACCAAATTCAGTTTCCAATTTGCATCTTCGTCTCTATTGAGATACAATTAAAACAATAAAATAATGTTAATGTATTTGATATTGGCTTTATTTAATAGATAATTTTATGCCATAATTGTTTTTAAATATGATTTCGGGCATATGAGTGCCACGGCTAGCTCGAATGAAGCGCAATTGTGAAATCTAATTTTCGACAATTGTCGTCTTTGTGGATGCATATTATCCACTAGAGTGTACGTGGTGCGAAAACGATCCATGGTCTTCCGAATAACTTGCTCCGATGAACGATTATGTCGACCGTAAAATGGACGTAGTGCACGATAAGTTTGGCGAACCGAACCATGATTTTCAAAATAAATTTCCCCATTTTTCTAGCGCTGTTCTGACGTCAGTCTTTTCATGGTAAAATGGCAAAACGTACTGACCACAAATCAACTGTCAACTGTCATCTGAAACAATGTTGCCAGTTTAAAAACCAAAAATCTTTTTAAAAAAATCCTATATAAGTGGTAGGTTGATTTCAAATATTAAAATAAATAAGTCGTGACTTAATAATCAAACGCTTTTATTTTAAAAGACTGAAATTTCAACAGTATATCATTTGAAGGGCCGTAACGTAGAAAGGGTAGAAAAATTTAAATACCTCGGCAGCATACTAACACAATCTCTTGACCCAGATGTAGACATAAAATGCAGAATCGAGGCAGGAAGAGCTACATTTAGTGAAATGAAATCACTCTTCTGCAATGATAACATAAATTTGAAACTCCGCCAGAGAATGATCAAATGCTATGTGTGGTACGTTTTATTGTATGGATGTGAAACGTGGACCTTAAAAGTCAACTCAATGAACAGACTGGAAGCATTTGAAATGTGGCTCTATCGCCGAATGCTCAGAATTCCCTGGACATACATGGTTACCAATACCGAAGTACTGAGGCGAGCTAGAGTTGACAGGGAGCTATTATAAATTATCAAGGTTCGGAAGATTTTCCAACTGATATTGGAGGGGAAAATTGAGGGACGCCGAGGGCCCGGTAGGAGACGGATGTCCTGGCTGCGGAACGTGAGTGAGTGGACCGGCAACCGAAGTGCACAAAAGCTGTTCCGAGCGGCGCAGGACAGGGACAGGTTCGCCGAGATGATCGCCAACGTTAGGGGGGCCCAACAGGGCACTTGAATAAGAAGAAGAAATGTTAAACTTATAGATATAAAATAATAAAATACTTTTTTTTTTAACCACGGTATGGTTATTTTAATTTAACTAGTTTTTATGATAATAATCTAGTCTTGTTACTTTAAATCTTCATGAAGATGCAGTACATTCTGATCAATAAACCTTTATCTGGATCTCAAAACGCTGATTGTCCGTTGTTATGTGTTTCCAGTTTTGTTATTTATAATAATAATAATAATAAATTGGGTAATTTATACAGCGCCACTTTTATGAATTACTCATCTCAAGGGCGCTGTAGAAAATGCTCTGTTTTATGAACTAGATAAAAAATAAAAAAACAAAATAAATAATAATTAAATAAAACGATGTTTTTTAACTACTTCCACTTTTGTCTTTATTTAGACAGCGACAATAAAGACAAAAGTGGAAGTAGTTAAAAAAACATCGTTTTATTTAATTATTATTTAAAATGAACTTCCATCAAGAGATTTCAGTAAAATCATTTGATTATCACAAAATAAATAAATAATTATAATCATATTTAGTATGAGGGCTGCACCTGACGTAATCGATCAACCCTTCCCATCAGGAAATGATAATTTAAAAAGGTGCGTTTTGAGTCTCGATCTAAACTGATTATCTATGCACTTAAGGTCTGCTGGAAGATTGTTCCAGGCTGAAGGGCCGGCAACCGCGAAGGCTCGGTCGCCAATGTTTGTACTTGGACAGCGTTTTGGCACAGTCAATCTACCGATCGCAGAAGACTTAGCTGATCGCAATATAAACTGTCTGGCATTCAGGTTCTCGTTGATGCAGAGTTCAGATATACAAGCTGGTGCCATTCTATCCTTGTATTGTATTCTTTCTGGACATTTCAACGGAAGCCTAGACACTGACTGTTGAGACCGAGTGGAGAATACAATCATTTGAACTTTGGATATATTATATAAAAATATTTAAAATAACTTGGAAAGACAGAGTTCGCAGTGAGATTGTTCTCCAACGGATGAAAAAGCATCTGGAGTTGTTCGACGTTGTAAAAACAAGAAAAACTGCAATACTTTGGTCACGTAATGAGAGAAGAAAAATTCCGACTCCTATGACTGATAATTCAGGAAAAAGGAGACCAGATTGGAGAAGAATATCTTGGCTGCACAATTTGAGACAATGATTCAGAAGTAGCGCCACATCGCTGTTCAGGGTCGCAGTCAACAAGGTGGAAATAGCCCCGATGGTCGCCAACCTTCGCAGAGGAGACGGCACTTGGATAAGCACATTAAAAAATGCTTTAAATGATTTAAATTAGTAAAAGTGCCCGTAATTCTGTTCTTATACGATCCGCCTAACACAACGTCAACATCGTTTAAAAGCACAGACCGTTAATTAGAATTAATTAAAGTGAATGACATATTAATGTCACGATCCAAGTGATACAAATATTTCAGTGATGACAGAAATAACGCAGTGTTGAAATTATTCGCTTTGCAGCGTTTAATACTGCGCCCATTAATATCAGAACTTCTATAAAATGACAGGTATTTAGATATCTTGAAGATACTCGTAATATAATATAGTTTAAAAATAAATAACACGCTTTTAGTATTTGTATCTAAACCTCTTAATTTGGAAACACCAACCGGTTTCGCTCCCGCGGAGCTTTGTCAGAGTGAGAGAGTAAACTTTTACTCTCTTACCCAGACGAAACTCCGGCGAGGGCGAACCTTGTTGTTTCTACACATGCGTCTAAGAGATATCATTTCTACTGGATTTATTTCTACTTTTATCCTTCTTTTTCCAGTTCAAATGAATAATAAATGATTTTAATTGAAGATTCAAATAAAATCATGCTCGATAACTTCGTCTGATGAAAAATTAATATACGAGTATATACCTATTTAAAATTTTCACTCGTATTTCAAAACTTAATAATAAAGTTATCAAAAAAAATATTATCAAATGAGTTATTAAAGTACACAAAGTCGCTAGTTTCATGGCGAATGTTTTTTTATACAAAAATAACTCTTTTATGACACTTTCAAGTACGATTGGAATATAAATTCGTCAAAGAAATATCTCTGCAGAGAAGTTTATACAAAGTTTTCTAAATCCTAATACTTGTAGCTGGTAATAAAGTAATCTAATGTCAACTAACACGATCCAATATTTTTTATTCTATCGAGTCTCGTGTTCTTAAAACATCCATTGCTATTTTAAATTCAAAACTGAATCAAAATAACATTTGTGCTTGATTTTGATGCAACGTCTATTTTTATATACAGGATTATTTTTTAATATTAAAATATTTAAAAATAATCTAGGGAGATGGCCTATTGGTGACGATGAGGTTCGCAACCCATCACCCTTTTCACCCTTTACATCGATTTGGCTCGCGCTGTAATGATGTAAGGAGTTTTTTCTACAAAATTATAATAATAATAATAATAATAATCACACCGCGTCTCTCGCAGGGGCGAAAAGAGAAGGATGGAGTGCCGCATCGGTTAAAGTGTGACAGACCATCCTTTCTGCCTACCCCTTCGGTGAGACGGCATGATGCTTAGTTAGTTAGTTAAAATGTTATAATAATGTTATTTAAATGTTTAAATGTTATTTTAAATAACACTGTTATAATATCACAATTTTTTTATTTACTTTTTGAATATGTTGCGACAGCTGTTTCCCCAACCGATGTTGGATTCATCAGGTATTATAAATAATTGTTGTTGTTGCAACAGTGTTATATTTTTAACATTAAATATTGTTGAAGAATTATGATAGCAAGCCAGATATTGTATAATATTCAGCCACAACAATAGATTACTTTTTGTTTCAACATTACAGCGCCGACATCAATTGCTTTGTCATGCAGACCTGCCTTTGGCGATGCCAGTAGGAAGAGCAATTCGGACGTCATATCTAATCGTCTCGGATTTTTTCATTTTTAATGTCAGTGAGGCATAATGGTGTTCTTGTGCCGATCCTTATGTATGGAAGTGAAGCATAGAACTGGCAAAAGAAGGATGAAAGTAGAATAAATACAGTAGAAATGAGATCTCTAAGACGAATGTGTAGTAAATCTGTATATGATAGAGTGTCAAATGCAAGTATAAGAAGCGAATGCGGTGCGAATGAAAGTGTTATGAACAAAATAATGAAAGGGTCATTAAGATGATTTAGACACATGGAAATAATGAATGAAGTAAATAAGGTAAAAAATACATATGTTAAAGATTTAATCGGAACTAGAAATAAAGGAAGACAGAGGAAAACGTAGCACTATATAATAAATCAAATATCGGCCACTAGGAGTCTTAGAAATCGATACGATGAATGAATTTTAAGGAAGCGAGAGAAGTATGTCAAAAAAGCAAAGTGTGGCAGTCCATTATTTCTGCCTACCCTTCATGGAGACGGCGAAATGGTTAGTTAGTTAGTCAATTATAGTTAGAATAAATCCATTGGATAACTAAATATTATACATTTTTTATTATTATTATTGATTCATGAAATAAATACGTAACTTGCAAAATGCTATATTTAATAATAATTAAACAAAACGATGTTTTTTTAAACTATTTCCACTTCTGTATTTATTTCGACCGGTTTCGCCAGGCTCGCTGGTATCTACAGACTAGTGACTCTGTTACAAACTGACACCTCTATATACATACAGATCAGGGGTGCTAATCATAATAAACTTTTGATGATGTCTTAGTGAAGCAAAAGCCACACCAGATTTTTGGAATAACTTAAGCATGATTTTAAATTAAAAGACTCCAAATAAAAAAAGTTTTTTTTTTAAATGAAAAGGTTTTGTCATTTACAATAGTATTTTTTCAATCTGTACTGCATTGTGTAAATTTATTAACTCAAAAGTATTCCAAAAACTTTTTGTTCTCTTCTTTGTCTTATATTGAACAATAAACTTAATATAATTTAAGAAAATTTTCAAAGGAGAAAATAAATTACAGTAGACAATTCAATACCAAATTGAAACAAAGGGAATAAATGTTATATTTTATACAGAAAATTTACAAAAAAAATATTAAGAGTTAAAAAAATTCGTTAATTAAACGGTATATAAAATAATTGTGCTAAATTAGAATTAAGAACCTTCTTAAAGTAGCAGAAATGCAAACCCTACGCTCCATCGCAGGCAAAACCCTCAAAGGTCGGATGAGAAATGAAACAATAAGGTCTGTCTATGGTGTTAAGGACATAGTGAGATGGGATAGAAGCAGAAGGCGCTTTTGTAGAGACCACGTGGACCGCATGGAGAATACAAGAATTGCAAAAAATGTTAAAGATGGAAACCCAAGCAGCAAGAGATTACCAGGAAGGCCGCCGAAAAGATGGAGATGGCTGGATATCATCATCCCAGGACAGCTCACCATCACAAACAGAGCCATACGATCTAAACTAAGAGGAAGAAGTGCTAAATTATTGAAGATATTTAAAAAAATACATTTGCCAACGAAAGTAAACATCCTGCTAAGACCGTACAAATCTCAATCTAAATTAATTAGAAATATGTGTATGATAACCTAGCAAGATCAATTGTTGATTGGCGATGTGTTAGCTTCACAGGCTGAATATCGCGTGGACTGCAAAAAGAATGAACGACTCAGTCCTCATTACATCAGAAGAACTAACTGTAATAATATGCAGTCGGCAGTATTGTTCGAATTAATGTGAACACATACAAATTTTCACAAATTTTCTTTTTTTTCACAGTTGGCAACACTCCTATGTCAAAGGAGCGGCCATTTTGTTTTACTGAAAAAATTACTACGAAAAAATTACGACAGCTCATATTGATCAAATAGTTAAGCATCCGTTAAAGAAGATGTTTTGGGGCTGCTTTTCTTATAAAGCTACCGGATGCCTTGTGCCGATCGAAGGGATGATGAACTCGCAAAAATACAGAGACTTGCTAGAACAGAGATTGGAAAATGAACTAAGAAAAGTTGATGCGAAAGCTCAAGGAGTTTTTCAACAAGATTCGGTTCTATGCCACGTGTCCAAGATCATGATGAAATATTTCAAGGACCAAAAGTATCATACCTTGAATGGCCAGGAAATTTACCGGATCTTAATCAATCCTATTGAAAATCTGTGGGCTATTGTGAAAGTTAGACTTCGTAAAACAGATTGCACAACAAAAACAAAACTGATTGATGCTGTAATCCATAGGTACCTACATGGTTTCGAGACCAGCAAATATCAGAAAACTGTAAAGAAAACTTGTCGATTCTATGCCAAAACATGTTGATGAAGTTATAAAAGCCAAGGAAGGGCACATTTTCTATTAAAACAACTTAATTTGAATTAATTTCTCTGTGTTAATTGAAATAAAGTGTTGTAATACTGAGCGTAATTATATATTTCTTCTATGTTCGCCATGTCGTAGATTGTGTTTTATACTTTTCTTTTTTTATATAAATAGGGTGTTTTTTTTTGAGATTTGGTTTTTAAACTGGCAACATTGTTTGTACAGACTGTCAATTTGACAGTTGACAGTTGATTTGTAATCAGTGCATTTTGCCATTTTACCCAGTTGCTCAATAAAGGTGTCGAAAATTGGACTTCACGATTGCGCCTCATTCGAACCAGCCGTGGCGCTCATATCAAAATTATATTAAAACAGTAATGGCATAAAATTATCTATTAAATTAAATCAATGATGTAGACATGAACATTATTTTAATGAGTTTTTATTTATTTTGAATTTGTATACCTTTAATAAAACACCCTTACACACATTGTTATATAAAGAATGTTTTTTTGGAAGTATACAAATTCAAAAAAAACACATTAAAATAATGTTAATGTCTATGATATTGGCTTTATTAATTAGATAAGTTTATGCCATTATTGTTTAAATATGATTTCGGGCATATGAGTGCCATAGCTAGCTCGAATGAAGCGCTAACGTGAGGTCCAATTTTCGACACCTTTATTGAGCAATTGACTACAAATCAACTGTCAACTGTCAAATTGACAGTCTGCAGAAACAATGTTGTCAGTATAAAAATGAAACCTTTAAAAAAAACACCCTATACTTTAAATACACCACTCACTTTTTGACGAATTAAAATTAAATATCAAACATGTTTCGGACTACCCAGCCCTTCCTCAGTGATATTATATAGATATCTAAAATATTATAAAATTGTTTACAAATATGGTCAGTTTTGACAGATGTTATTTGTAAACAATTTTATAATATTTTAAATATCTATATAATATTATATCACTGAGGAAGGGCTGGGTAGTTTGAAACATGTTTGATATTTAATTTTAATTTGTTTAAAAAGTGAGTGTTGAATACAAAGTATATAAAAATAATTAAAAGGAAAAAATACAATTTTATTTTGTCGGCTTATTTATAGCTTCTACTAATTTTAACTGTGACAATACCAATTGGACAACCAATTGGACGACCGAGGCTGCGATGGGAGGATGAAGTTGGGAGAGATGGGGCAAGATTGTTACGAGTGTCAGAGTGGAGGGTCGAAGCGGAGGACAGGAGGAGTTGGCGGCGAAGAATACTTGAGGCAAAGGCTCGATATGGGCTGTAGGGCCATCGAAGAGGCAGAAATGACAATACTCTTTCATTTCTTGTATGTATAATTGTCCCTTTAAATCACTGTTTTTTTTCCCACCATGATTATATTTGTTTGTAAAATTGTTGATTTCGCATACTTGCCATTTTTATTTAGACTAACAACACGTATGAGTTTTTGCCTTATAAATAAGACTTATCTTTTCATTAGTTTATTGTAACACCTGGTGATGCCAACATCGGTAGGCGAAACAGCTGTTACGACAATCAGTAAATAAAAAGAAATTATGATATCATTACAGTGTTTTCAATTTTAAAGGTAAAAAAAATATGTAATTATATATATTCAAATTTGAATCCACAACACAAAGTGAAGGCGAATATATAAAAAATACATAAAAATCCCTTTATTTAACCTACTACCCTTTTCATTTGAACTATATGTATAATTTTACACGGATATAAATTTTCTGTATAATCTATTTTATATTATTTTTAGGCCTTGATTTACGCGGAATTTTTCTCAAGCATATCTACCGCGTTAATCGAGGTAAACGTATAAGTAGAAAATTTCTTACCTAGTACACTAACTTGAAAACTTTCTCCATATATTTAATTTCGTAATAAACTTGTGAATTCTATTCATTCTATCTTTCAAATGTAGATAAGACGTTCTCTCTTTAACTATACGTAAAATCAACTTTGTACCAAGTTATTCATTGTAACAAGAGAGGAGGTTCAATTCAAACGATCACAATTTAATCTCTCCATCATTAGTAGAGAAACATTTGAAAGGGTTGCCACGCAGTTTGAAAGAAGAGCTTATTATCATCTCGCGAGGAGGGATTCTATTATACCAGAATCATGTAACAAAGATCATAAATTTGTTATTCTATTGTGAGCAGAATCATTGGTGCACTAGTAAAATCTCTTATGTTCGAAAAATATATTATTTCAGATACTGTAGATCATAGGTTTCCAATCTTTTCTGAGCCACCGCCCCCTTTACAAGAAAAATAAACGTTCAACGCCCCCCTCCCATAAAAGTTATTTGAATTATGGGAAAGTGATTACAATACATACAATAACAAAATAAACCAATATTTAAGTTTAAATTGCTTTATTAGTACCCTTTTGATGAGCGTGTTTTTTTTTTGTCTTTTTAGACTATATTTTTTTATCTGCCCACGTCTTCTATTTTTTCTGGGTCTTCTACTGCCCCCTGAAAGTCTCAAACGTCCACAAGGGGGCGTTATCGCCCTAGGCTGTTGATGTACGTGACACATAATATATGGTATATACCATATATAAACCTCGGATATATTTATTACAATCTTGTTTTCATATTTAAATGACACAATTTTTTTTATTAACTACTTTCTTTAATTAATATGAACGAAATGTACAAAATGTTCACATATATACAAAATAATACCAGAGAAGCATGAGAGATGGTTAGAGATTAGGAAGACAAGATACTCTCTAAATTCAAGAGTATTTGTCTTCTAAACGTACTTTCACTAATGTGAATGTGAGACCGCGTTCAGCAGACTAATTGCTCTTCCCACCGAGGACACCAGAGGCATGTTGATTATGGCGGCCGGTAGGTAAAACAATCTGCGCTGCAATCTGCCCAACATCTTCCAAGATGGCCGAGTTCTCTAAACATCCCCTGAATAATCTAAATAAATGGTTTATGAGATGCCCATCTCTGTAAGCTGCAAAGAGTTGGTCCCAAGCATTCCGAAAAGAAATGCCGTGGGGACAACTACCATACTCCATCATGTAGAACTCAGAAAAATAAATATGCGACTTGTGAGTATTTTCCAGTACGTCAGAGATATTATTCTATGGCGATGCCCCGATGGCTGTGAATATTGTCGGCAAGTTGTAGACCCTGGAATCGAAAACGTGCGAATTGCGTAATGTAGTGCCGAGGTGACCTTCTCGTTAAGGTTACGGGAAAGGACAATATGGCCTGCCATGGCACCAGTGCGTCGCGTTGATGTGTACTCATATGACACATCCCATGTAATGGCTGATTGATTCTTAGCATCTACACCGTCGGATCTAAGACTCAATCTATCCTTACTCTCACTTATCACCATCAGCAAACAGTTCGCAATGATAATACGAGTAACAGTTTGTTTATTGTACTTATATGTTTCAATCTCTTATAACTTTGTATTGCCGGCCTATGAATACATAATTGATTTGAATAAATGTAATTATACTTTGTATTACAACATTTTTACTGAACTCAGACTTGTTTTTTATTATTAATAACCTGACTTTAAACAATTTTAAAAAATTGGAAATGAAAAAAGCGTTAAAAAAATAATCTAAATATAATAAATAACCAATACAATTTCAATTCTATTCCTATGCTCGATATTTTATTTTTATTTTGTTGAATCGCTATTTACATCATGACAACATGAACCAAATCGATGTAATAGGTATTATAGCTATCATAGTGATTCTCGTGACATGTGATAGGAAGCTAGTCTATCGCCATTTTATTGTCACGTGAATTCTACACCAGACCAAAAATAGAGTGACAATCACACTGCCCTCGCTGGGAATCAAACCCGGAACCTTTGGGGTGGCAGTCAATGCACTTACCACTCGGCCACGAAGGTCGTCAACCTTTATGTAACCGTTATAGCTCACCTCTCCTTAATC
Organism: Lepidostoma basale; assembly: GCA_022606425.2. Lineage (NCBI taxonomy): Eukaryota > Metazoa > Arthropoda > Insecta > Trichoptera > Lepidostomatidae > Lepidostoma > Lepidostoma basale. Next base: position 1,637,674 of record JAHDVF020000875.1, read on the forward strand.
CTAATTATACCCCTTCCACTTGAAATGTTCCCTTTACATCTCCCTCTCCTCAATCTTTTTGTACCCCTAACGGGATACTATTTAATATAAACTATAATTTTAAACTTATTGTGATTGGAAGTAGAAACACAGGATACTTTTAACTATAAACTATATTTTTTAACTGATTGTAATTGAAGTAGAAACGCAGGATACTATTTACTATAAACTGTATTTTTAAACTGATTGTAATAAAAGTAGAAGCGCAGGATACTATTTACTATAAACTATAATTTTAAACTAATTGTAATAGAAGTAGAAACGCAGGATACTATTGGCTATAAATTATAATTTAAAACTAATTGTTATAAAAGTAGAAGCGCAGGATACTATTTACTATAATTTTTAATTTTTAATTTATTTTAATAGAAGCGCAGGATACTATTAACTAGAAACTTTAATTTTAAACTGATTGTCATAAAAGTAGAAGCGCAGGATACTATTTACTATAAATTTTAATTTTAAACTTATTTTAATAGAAGTAGTAGCGCAGGATACTATTAACTTAAACTATAATTTTAGACTTATTGTTATGGAAGTAGAAACGCAGGATACTATTAACTATAAACTATAAACTATAAACTAGAGTATGAAGTAAGAATCTGCTGAAAACTAAACAGAAGATACACGTTTCACTTTATAAATGAAACACCTTGGAAATTTTTGCTTAACTAACTGTGAAGATAATATTTGGCCGCTGTTTCCAGAAATAGGCTTGATCCAGCCTTGATTTGAATATGTCTGTATATTTATACAGATCATCTCGAATACTAAATTAATCACAAATTGCAATAATTTTCTAGCGAACTCTATGCTATAATTTTCCAAATATAAATCAAGAAGGTAAAAATCAAACTACGCTAATATAATACAAAATAGTGATGGTTGAAATGCAAGGCTTGAAAGATTAATTCCTCTCCTTTTATTATTAATAATTGTTTTTAAACATTCGAGAAGGATATTGAAAGAAGGGTTGGGGCAGGCAACAGAATAAATGGTGCACTTAAAGTTGTCATTGTAAACAAAAATCTATCTTAAATAGCTAAGATGGCAGTGCACAGTGGTGTTCTTGTGCCGACCCTTATGTATGTAAAGTAAAGCATGGGACTGGCAAAAAAATTATAAAAGTAGAATAAATGCAGTACAAATGAGATCTATTGTACGACTGTGAGGTAAATCTGTTTATGATAGAGTGTCAAATGCAAATATAAGAAGTGAACGCAGTGGAAACAAAATAATGAAAGGGTCGTTAAGATGGTTTGGACCCACGAAAAGAATTAAGTAATGGTGAAAAAAGTATACGTTAACAACGTGAACGGAGTCAGAAATAGAGGAAGGTCAAGGAAAACGTGGCACAATCAGACAAATCAAATATGATGAGGATTCGGAGATATCGACGTGCGTGCATGACAGGATGTATGAATATAGAGGAAATGGGAGAAGTATCTCAGTAACAGAACAACGTGTCGGTCCGTTATTTCTGACTACCACGTTTTTTAAAATCCTCCAACCTTTCTTTCCATATCCCTCTCCACTCGCCCATCTTTTGTAAACATACCTACTACCTAAATACACGAACTCATCTACTTGCTCCAAATTTTCACCATTCACGTTAATGTTGCAGACTGCCATGATTTTTTCTTTTTTGGACTTATTCACATTCATCATCAGATCATTTCGCATTCATATCTCATACATACTATTCACCAGGACTTGTAGTTCATGCTCGTCATCCGCATACAAGAGACAGCTTACTGTCACTCCGCTTATTTTGGCACCTACATCTTACTTTTTCAAATTAAATCAATTCTGATATTATAACCGTGTTTCTATTGAACAGTTAATAACGAAATAAAAACCAATTAATAAAAATGAGAAAGTCTGTTTTCTAGAAATTTTATTATGACGACATGTTTCGCCTAGTAAGGCATTATCAAATGTATTTATTAAATTACCAAAACATCTAGAAAATAAACGCATTTATTATTTAATGTGGAATTTTACTTTATTGTTTAAGAAACAGTAAATATTAAAAATAATAAACATTAAACAGTGAAATTTAGATATTTGTAGAACCCTTATTTCACTTAGTTTCGGAAACTGTAAATCACAATGTAATAAAACCCAAACTGCTGCTTTCCCCTGTTCCAGAGTAATTAATAAAATTATTTCTCTAGTCATGATTATTTCTCGAGCCGGGGGCATTATATTGTCATGGTCCGGTAGCAACTCACAAATCACAAATTAAGGATGTTTATTTAGCAGGTCCTTTGATCTCTGAAATTTGTTTTTAAATTAAATGTTAACAGTTGGGGTAACCATTCCCAAAGATGATATCAGCTGTTCTGTCGTCATTTCTCTGTTCATAAAATCTGCTCTCAGTTCACACTGAATCATAACTGAATTATATTTATTATAGACTCTAGATTACGAGCGGATACTGTTGATTCGAGGGTCTTCAAGGGAGCCGAACTGGAATCGGATCATTTTTTAGTAGTGGCAAAAGTGATCTTATTCCGGGAATGGTGAACCAGAAGCAGCAAAACAGTAGCCGCACCAACTAGAGTCAAAGTTGAAAAACTGCAAAACAATGACGTAAGAGATAATTTCGTAAGAAAAGTGAACGATAGATTGAGTGAGCGGGATGTAAGTGAGTTGAATACTGACGGATCGAGGAAAACGTGGCACGCTCAAATAAATCAAATATTGAATGTCGGCCATGTGAGGAGTCAGAGAAATCGAATACGTGCATAACATGATGTATGATATTGAGGAAGCGAGAAAAATATTACAGGAAAGAAAGTGTGGCAGTCCATTCTTTCTGCCTACCCCTTCGTGGGACGGCGTGATGGTTTATTAGTTAGTTAGTTAACATGAATAATATAATACTAAAAAATAAGTATTAATTTGCTCATTTTTAGCTTATTTTGTTACCCCGACGAAGCTTCGGCGGGAGTGAAACAGGTAAGTTTTAACAAAAAAGAAAGTGTTGCAGAAATTAGTAAAGTTGATATTATTTATGATAATGCCACACCACAAATTAAGTACTTCATACGAAAGATAAAGCAAGGGCAGATACAGTCAGGTCCAAACAAGTTCTGAGGACTTCCGAGATGGTGACAATGTGGATGAGAGCAGGCAAGACCAAATCAAATCAGTATATTTTCTCAAAAGGTATTACAAGCAACAATAATAGTTTAAGGCATCTATTGAGAACAGGTATAATATAAAAAAAATTAATACCAGGACGCATGAGAGATGGTTCGACATAAGGAATAGAAGATACTCTCCAAAGTCGAGTATTTGTCTTCTGAACGTACTTTTACGAATGTGAAAGACGTCGATCCCCGAAACGATCATGTTCAGCAGTTTGATTGCACTCCCCACCGGCATTACCAGAGGCAGGTTGATTCTGCATGCTGAGAGAAAAAACAGTCTGTGCTAATGCTATCGAAGATAACCATCCGGAATATAAAGATGAAAAGATGACGGAATTCTCAAAGAATCACCTGATAAGTCTGAAGAAATGGTTAGGTGTGCACCCATCCCTTCTTATCTGCAACCTATTGGTCCCCAGCATGCCCATGAGGAATGCAGTGGGATAAAGCCACGGATAGCTTCTAAACTCCCTCATTTAGAGATATCTCAGAAATCTTTTGTGAACCCTCTCTAACCTAATGATCCTTTCATTATTTTTTTCATGGCGTTTTCTTTCGCACTGCATTAACTTATTTAAGCATTATTTAAATAAAAAATGGTCTTGTCATGATGTAGAAGCTAAAAGTTTAATAATTAGAAAGTATTACAATGTGTGGTGAGAAATGTCATTGCGTCATTCATCGTGTGTAAAAAATACAGGCCATTGAAACTAATAGGTAATCAGAAAAGCTGCTGTGAATTTAAATACAACAAAGGTAAATTACGCAGAAACCTATTTAGTTTGATTGTTACCAGTTGCAAAATAGATGTCAAACATCAATTGACCTTCGCTTGTGTCATTTCCTGTCGCCCCATATTGACACGCCAATATAAAACTCGTAAACCTAATATTTCTCAGTACAAATTCTCTTATACATACGAGTACCGTGCCTTTTGTACCTATCTATTTATTTAAACATATTCTTTAGTCATAAATTATGCGTACTTACATTTTTATTAAAAGAAACGACACTTTATTTGTAGTGTGGCCTCATTCAAAATAATTTAAAACGCTTCGTATTTAATTTTTTCGACACATTATTTGTTTTACCTAACCACCCGGTTTCGTTCCTGCCAGAGCTTCGTCAGGGTTAGAAAAACCAACTGAAACTTTGTTTATTTACCATTATCTTGTTTATATACTTTGTATATACAACACTTATATTTAAAAAAATAAAATTATATAGACACGTTTCGGACAAACACTCCTTTTCAGTAAAGATACATTTTAAAAAATATTTTAAAATTGTTTACATGATCTGACAGTTGTTATAAAGATTTATTTTGGAACGTTTATGCTTTTGTTATAACAAATATTATGATTCAATTTAAATTTTAAAATAATAATTTAAAATTCTTATTGGGGTTCAGGATATTACTTACAACAAAGGAAATAACTAGTTTCAACCCATGAAATATTAAACCAAATTCTCTCTTTCACTTTCTTTCAATCACGCCGTCTCCTCGAAAGTAGGCTGTAAGAATGGATCCGTACATCGTGTCATAGACGCATGTCGATTTCTCCGAGTCTTCACGTGGCCGAAATTCAATATTTGATTTATTTGATCGTGTCACGTTTTACTCGGTATTCCTCTATTTCTAGCTCCGTTGACATCGATTACATCTCTTTCTTCACCATTCTTTATTCATTCATTATTTCCATGTATCTAAACCATATTAATGTTCCTTTCATTTTCTTGTTCGTAACACTTTCATTCGCACTGCATTCAATTTTTACATTTTCATTTGACACTCGTATCATACACAGTTTTTCGTCTAAGAGAAGAGTAAGAAGTCTAAACTACATTTTTGTAATACTGAATGGAGGAATAACGGCTTTCATGTTTTGAGTTCATCTCTCGCTCTCGTGTATTCAAAATTCAAATATCGTATTTTTCTTTGACGTCAACCGTACGGGTTTTTGCCTATTTGTATTATGATATTTATTTATTGCTCAATTTCAATATCCCTTACTTTAAAATGGTTATCGGTTCGTAAGTGCTTTGAATGCCTCACCGAAGGTCCCTGGTTCGATTCCCGGCGATGGCAGTAATGTCACACTGTCTTTGGTCTGATGTAGAATTCACGTGACTATAAAATGGCGAAAGATTTGCTACCTTCCACATGTAATAGGAATCAATATAATAGCTATACCTTTAAATTGAATTGGCTCGCGCTGTAATGATGTAAAGAGCGATCTTACAAAATAATAATAATAATAATACAAATAATCATGAAACGTACACAGGAAACCCAAAATCATCCTCTATATTACAATCATCCGAACAGTAGTGACCTATGGATGCGAGGCGTGGACAATGACAGCGAAATCCGCAGAGCGACTGGACACTTTTGAGAGAAGGGTGCTGCGCACAATTCTAGGACCTGTGAATCACGGCGAAGGCTGGAGAGTGCGGCATAATGACGAGCTGTACCATATTTACAAAGCTTCAAGTCTCTCCACACAGGTCAGACTGAATAAATTGAGATTGGCCGGTCACGTGAAGAGGATGCCGTCATCGCGAACCCCAAAAAGATTGCTGGAGTGGCACACAGGTGGTAGAAGACCAATTGGACTACCAAGGCTGCGATGGGAGGATGAAGTTGTGAGAGATGGGCGAAGTTGTTACGAGTGTCAGATTGGAGGGTCAAAGCGGAAGACAGGAGGAGTTGGAGGCGAAGAATACTGGAGGCTAAGGCTCGATATGGGCTGTAGGGCCATCAAAGAAGAAGAAGAAAATAAAAATATAAAACCGTTTTTGAATGTTAAAAAAACTGTTTTTATTATATCCTAACTTTTTTTCTTCTTTTTCTTCTTCGTATCAATAGAAAGAAAGCTTAAAATATTGCAGGAGAGGCGATAAGATGGACGTATTTCCCTTATTTCCCGTGCCATTGTGGTGGAAGGTATCCCAACTTCTAAAACCCTTTAGTACAATTCATAGACATGGAAACCTCCCAATTTATTCAGTTAGAAATATCAACTGTTAGTGTAATAACGGGTTACAAAAACTTTTTAAGGTTCCTACAACAATAAAATCCGATGGAAACAGATAAATATAATCGATTATCTATATTTAGTACAAGAGCTATAAAACAATAATCTGCAATCATGAAACTAATACGAATCATAAATTATGATATTTCTAAATATTTTGTATCACACAGAGGACTTTGGCACAAACCAAAACTGAAAAGTGATATTTCAGAAGTTTACAAACAGAAAGGAGATCTCTAAGACGAATGTGTGGCAAATCTGTTTATGATAGAGTGAAAATATACAAATATACATTTTTTGTGCATAATACATGTAAGTGTTATGCAAAAAAAAATATAGGTTCGTTAAGATGGTCTGGGCACATGGAAAAAATGAGTGAAGACAGAATATTGAAGAAGGTATATGAAAACGAAGTAAACGGAGCCAGAAATAGAGGAAGGCCGAAGAAAACGTGGCACGATCAAATCAATCGAATATTAAATGTCGGTCACGTGAGGAGTCGGAGAAATCAACGTTCGTGCATGACACGATGTATGACTGTAGAGGAAACTAGAGAAGTATGTAAGGACAGAACAGTGTGGCGGTCCAATATCCAATACGGCCTACCCCTCCGGAGAGAGGAGAACTTTGTTAATAGATGATTCTAGTCATCTTAATACTCAGAAATTTAAACATTGTCGTCGCATCTCTCATATTGCTTCGTATTTTGCATATCGATGTTCTCATTCAGCAAATAGTGTTTACGGTTCTCGGATTTATAACTGAATATCTAAATTGTGAATTAAAGTGCATGTATTTTGTTTCGCTGATTTGTAAATAATTTGGTTCGACTGAATCGGCTCACATTCTTACCATTTATCTCACGGTTCTCAAAATTAACCTACCGCCCGTTATGCCGGTAGAGTAAGCAATTAAATTGCTGAACATCATTTATGAGATCTACATTGTTCATATTTATAGCAGGTGTCATGTTCAATTGGCAAAAATCGCGGCGTATTCATAATAGTATAATTTCATTTATTAGGATAAATGCCGTAGAAATGAGGTCACTAAGAAGGATGTGCGAAAAACAATGTATGATAGAATTTCAAATGATGAAGTAAGAAAGGAATATTATATTATTATAGAATAGTGACGCTTGGAGCTGGCAAAAGAAGGGTGAAAGCAGGATAAACGCCGTAGAAATGATTTCACTAAGACGAATTTGTATGTTTCCCAGGATCGACAGACATGAAAACAGACGGAGGAGCCCTACATCTAAGAGTAGACGAACACCCTTGACGATGATAATGATGAATAAAAAAAATACCGTGTATAGAAAATAATAACATGAGTAAAACATGTTTATTTAACAACAAACCATCACGCCGTTTCACCGCAGGGGTAGGCAGAGAGAATGGACCGCCACACTACTCTATCCTGACATACCTCTCTAGCTTCCTCCACATTCATACAGCGAGTAATACACGCACGTCGATTCTTCCGATTTCTGACATGACAAACCCTTAACATTTTATTATTTTTTTTTTATTAATTTTATTTAATATTAGTTTTCCTCGGTCTACCTCGAATCCATACTCCATTTACATCGTTAACGTATACTTTTTTAACCATTCTTTCATCGCCCATTCGCTCCATATGTCCAAACTAACTAATTTTGTTCATAATACCTTCTTTCGCTCTACATTCCTTTATAATATCAGCATTTGAGATTCTGTCGTACGTCGTTCTACCACACATCGTCTTAGGGACCTCATCTCTATCGCAATTATGTTCTCATTTTTCTTCTGCCAGCTCCATGCTTTGCTTCTATACATAACTAACTAATTTTGTTTATATTCATAAATGATATTTAATTAAGTTTATATTCATAAATGATATTTCTAACGAAATAAAGTTTTCAAATTTTTTATTATTTGCTGATGACATAAAAGTTTTCTCTGAAATAGAGAATCCCTCAGATTGCTTGAAGCTTCAGTGTGACATTCAGAGCATAACCCAATGGAGTAAACGTAACAAATTATTCTTCAACGTCTCCAAGTGCTTTGTTATGTCATACACACGGGCATCGAAAACATTATACTTTCGCTATCTTATGGATGGGGTACAGCTTGAAAGAGCTTCTACATCCAGAGATCTCGGTGTTCTGTTCGATGCTCAATTATCGTTCAATCTTCACATAGTTGCTCTATGTAATATATCCATTAAAATGCTTGGATTTGTTTTCAGGAATGCCAAGATATTTTCGAACACACAGGTACTTCGGGTGTTGTATAATTCCCTGGTAAGAAGTCGGCTGGAATATAGTTCCGTTATTTGGTCACCGCCTGGGATCCGATATTCTCTGATGGTGGAGCGAGTGCAGAAAAAATTTCTGCGCTTTCTTTACCTCAGGGAGCGCGGTTATTACCCGTGGCTCTTTCCGACTGAATTCTTGCTAGGTATGCTAAGCTACCAATCATTGGAGAGAAGGAGGAACATTCACTTGGGAGTTCACTTCTTTCAGCTGATTGGCGGCCGTATACAGAACTCGGATGTCCTGAGTGATGTAGGTCTATTTGTCCCTGATAATTACCTTCGTCAAAGACAGCACAGATTGTTTTATTTGCCACGCTGCAGAACCAACCTGCCAATGGTAATGCCTGTGGGTAGGGCAATCTTATTGCTTAATCGGATCGCCTCGGAGGTGGACATATTTGGTGATAGTGTGAGTTGCCTCAGGGATGCAATATCAATGTTATGATTTTTTCTTACTCTTAAGCTTAATTTTTATTTTTTTTAATGCTTCTCTGTTTATAATGTAATTGCAAACGATTTGGAATTGTATGTCTGTAATGTTTGTGATTATTATCAAAATAAATAAATGAAAAATAAATGAAATAAATGAAAAATAAGGGTTGGGACCAGAACTCTATTGTGAACTTCCATTTTCGCTTTCAATGATAAATTTTTGTTTCCTATAACTGTTTTTAACATTTTTTTAAATAATATTCGACACTCTATCATACGCCGATTTTTTCTCACATTCGTCTGAGAGATCTCATTTCTACTGAATTTATTCTACTTTCATCCTTCTTTTGCAGTTTTGTGTTTTGATTCCATACATATGTGTGGGTTCAAGAACACCATTGTGTACTGCCATTTTAGCTTTTTAGGATAGGCTTTTGTTTGCGATGACAATTTTAAGTGGACCATTCCCTTTGTAGCTGCCCCAATCTTTTTTTCAATATCTTTCTCCACTCGCCCATTTTATGTAAACATACTTCCCAAATATACAAACTCGTCTACTTGCTCCAGGATTTCACCATTCACGCTACTGTTGCGGACTGTCATGATTTCTTCTTTACATGTGTAATAATATTTAATTTTTGACAATAATTTTAGTACAGCTGATAAACTTGGCGATACAGGGGTCAAAATGATTGATAATATATTTATTATGTGTCCTAATAACATATTAAAGCACGTAAAATGTGTTATTAAATATGTAATCTGTAATAAAAATACTTTATTATACTATTATCATTGATTTATGAAGCAATAAGTTAGTCACCATTTATTTTTATATAAAAAAATATTATAAATTTAAAAAATGTGAAAAAATTATAAAACAGTGGACCCGACAGACGTCGCCCTACCCAAGCGTTGACTTGCCTGTTACAAGCTTAATGCCATACATGGAATATCTAAACAAAGCGAACAGAATTTTAAATCAACGCCACGCATCAACGCAAGTGATTTACGCATGATTCAAGCAAATACCACAGAATTCGACATCAGCGCAATCTGATGGTAAACAAACACAACAATATAAAATAGTAAATCATTTAATTATTCTCAATTTATTATACTACAAGAAAAGAATGTGAATTATTAAAAAAAAAAATTAACCGTTCTTTAGTTTGTAACTAACACGTTGATTAATGATTCAAAATGTTTTTTTAATTTATTAATTTTTTTCTAGATCTTTAACAGAACTTCGAAGGATTGTCTTGATGTAGATACGGATCAGCATGAAATTAAATCAATTGTATAATAATTCATAATAAGCTCATCTCAAATACGTGAAAAATATGTAAATAAAAAAATAATAATCCCATACGGTAGGATATAAAAAGTGTTATGAACAAAATAATGGAAGGTTCGTTAAGATGGTTTGGCACATGGAAAGAATGAGTAAAGACAGAATGGTGATGAAGGTATATGTAAACGACGTAAACGGAGCTAGAAATAGATGAAGACCGAGGAAAACGTGGCACGATCAAATCAATCAAATATTAAATATCGGTCACGTGAGGAGTCGGAGAAATCGACGTGCGTGCATGACAAGATGTATACATGTAGAGGAAACGAGAGAAGTGTGTCAGGACAGAACAGTGTGGCGTTCCATTCATTCTGCCTACCCCTCCGGAGGATTTTTAGCTAGTTAGTTAGTTATATTTCTATAATATTGGTTGTGACAGATGTTTCGCCTGGATGATTTTTTTTTAAAACAATTTTCTTAACTAACTAACTTACTAAGCATCACGCCATTTCCCCGGAGGGGTTGGCAGAGAGGATGGATCGCCACAATGCTCTGTCCTAGCTTATCTCTCGGGCTTCCTCTACATTCATACATCGTACCATGCACGCACGTCGATTTTCCGACTTCGAATGTGACCACCTTTTAGTAATTGATTAATTTGGCCATGCCATGTTTTTTTCGGTCGTCCTCGGCTTCTTTTTCCACTCACGCTGCTTGTGTACAACTTTTTAACCATTCTACTCTCATCCATTCGTTCCGTATGTCCAAACCATCTCAGGATATCATAAATTAAGTTATATAAATTACTATTGTGTTTTTTTTTATCATAACTAACTAACTAACCATCACGCCGTCTCCCGAGGGGGTAGGCAGAGAGAATGGACTGCTACACTTTTCTTTCCTGACATATTTCTCTCGCTTCCTCAACATTCATATATCGTGTCATGCACGCGCGTCGATTTCTCTGACTCCTCACATGGCCGACATTCAATAATTGATTTTTTTTATTTTTATAATTACCTATAAAACATAAAAATCAATCATTTCATTACATGAAAATGGCTTCGGGTATATTTTTAACAAATCATTACTTGAAATAATTATACATGTATGTGTATACCAGTATGTATTACAATTAAAACTTACGTTTTTACAAGTCCTCTGCAATCCTTGTTAAATGTTTAATTGCACAAAAAAGAACACTACACTTTATTACGTAATTAATAATATTTTTCCAATCACCCACCTGTTAACGAAACACTACTTTATAGCGCGACACAAGCCTTCAGCGGACGCCCGGCACGACATACGTCTTCACCCTCCGGCGGACGAAGGAAAACTGACGGGAAAATTTAATGCTAGTGGGAAGTTGTCTTACTGACCTGCTGCGCGCTGTGCCGAGCCCAGAACAATCCAAGCGGGATTGCACATCATTATGGCGTTCTAATGACGATTTGAATATGATTATGTTATCTCACAATCTAAATGACATTGAATATTGCAATCGCATACAAGTGACATTTCGAATACAATTTAATACTTTAAAATCGATCTTATTCAGTTCTGCAAGACAAACGAGTAAAATTTCACGTGAAATGAGATATTTCGATTGGTTAAAAACGGCTTTTTTAAAATAATTAATAAGAATGAATATAAAAAAAAATCATATAAAATTTCTTTATTATTATGTATTTTGTGTGCTTCCACTGGTGTTTATGTTCGACTGGTTTCGGCAGCTTGCTGCCATCGTCTGCTGGATGGATGACCATGACGTTTAATTATAAAATATTTTATTGTAACACCTGTAACAAGCTTATTGTAACACCTGATGATGCCAACATTGGTTGGCGAAACAGCTGTCGCGACACTCAGTAAATAAAAAGAAATCGTGATATTATTACAGTGTTTTAAATTTTAACAGTAATAATGTTGAAGTATCATACTGTTTCGGCCAAAGCAATGGACTATTTATATTATATTTTATCTCATTTATTTTTTTAAACATATCAAAAGCATCACAGAACTACATTCCAATATACCAATGATACATTATATTATTAACAAAAAGTTTGAGATACAATAGTAAATATAAAAGAGAAAGCGCCTCCCTCAGGTGTTGACTACACTATCATTAAATACGTCGACCTCCGAGATAAAATGATTTAGCAAAGATATTGCTCTACCTACCGGCATAACCATTGGCAGGTTGGTTCTGCATCATGGGAGATAAAACAATCTATGGCCCCTTTGTCGAAGATAATTATTAGGGACGAACACACCTACATCACTCAGGATTTCTGAGTTGTGTATACAACCGTCTATCAGTCGAAAGAGGTGTACACCCAAGTGAACGTTCCGTTTCCTCTCAAGTGACTGGTAGTCTAACATCCGTAACAAGAAATCAATCGGAAAGAGCCACGGATAAAATTCACACTTTTTTTTTTTTTTTTTAATTGTATCTCAATAGAGACGAAGACGCAAACTGGAAACTGAACATGGATGATCAAGGTGTTTACAGGACTTATGACCTGTCATTGGTTGGGTTAAGCGAACGCTTTATGTAATTACAACATTCCCCATTCCACCTTTTCCCTAAGATAGAGATATCGTAGACATTTCTTAGTTTTTTTTTCTATTTTATGGATGTGACATACAATTCCAAAGTTCTGAAGTGATTGTACTTATAACTCTTTGGTAAGAAGTCGCTTGAAATTAAGTACACTGATGTAGGCATCAAATGAAACTAAATATTGTCAGTTGATTGACGCAAAAAGTTCCAACGTTTTTTGTACCTCAAAGAAAATGGTTTTTACCCCTGGCTGTACCCAACTGATTTTTTGCTGGGAATGCTATACTATCCATTTAAGTGTTCTTTTTTTAAATGATTCGGAATACATACCTCGGCTACTTTGAATGACTTGACTTTGTTTGTCCCAGACAATTATCTGCGATAACGGCAACACAGATTTTTTCATCTGCCACTGTGTAGAAACAACGGTAATTCCGTGCGCATCCTTCTAAACCGCATTTCTTCGGATGTGGACATTTTTCACGATAGTGAGGCTACCCTCATAAAGCATCTTTCTCTTATAAATCAAATTGGTATTTGCTTTTATTGTTTTTCTATTTGTATTATGTTTGTTCTTACTATATTGTTTCTTTTTACTTCTTTATACTCGAATATAAAAAAATCTTATAAGAAATTATTAGGTACTTGGTGGTTGGACATATTATAAAATAATTGGGTTATATATTATAAAATTATAAAATAATGGGTTGGCAGAAAGAATAGACTGCCTCACTTTTCTTTTCTGACATATTTCTCTTGCTTCCTCAACATTCATACATCGTGTCATCCACGCGCGACGATTTCTCTGACTCTTAACGTGGCCGACATTCAATATTCGTTTATTTGATAGTGTCACGTTTTCCTCGATCTTCCTCTATTTCTAGTTCCATTTACATCGTTTACATGTACATTTTTAACATTATTTCTTCATTTATTCTTTCCGAGTGTCCAAATCATCTTAATGATCCTTTCATTATTTTGTTCATAACACCATCATTCGCACCGCATTCATTTCTTTTATTTTTATTCGACACTATCATACACAGATTTTCAACACATTCGTCTAAGAGATCTCATTTCTACTGCATTTATTCTACTTTTATCGGTACAAGAACACCATTGTGTACTGCCATTTTAGCTTTTTAATAGGCTTTTGTTTGCGATGTCAATTTTAAATGCACCATTTACTTTGTTGCCTGCCCCATGTGAATGGTGAAAATTTGGAACAACTAGATGAGTTCGTGTACAACCACTTTATTTATTTTTTGCTCTATGCGAGCTTCCTCAGGGCTTTAAACATAAATAATTATGTACAAAACCCCGAAGAAGCTCGCATAGAGCGAAACCGGTAGGCCCTTAATCTAAAAAATAAAGTGGTTGTACACCAAATACATAAAAAACTGTTGAATTCTTTTATATTGAAAACGGTGGATACGTGAAACATAAATTAAATAGACAATATATGCACCATCTAAAAAGAACATTTTGTGTTAAATTATTTTATTTTATATCATTGTATTTTATATTATTTGTTTTAGATTTATTTTGTGGGTGTTGGACGATCGAAGTGTGCGCGGGAGAAGCCTATTGGTGGCGATGAGGTTCGCAACCCATCACACCGCGTCTCCCGCGGGGCGAAAAGAAAAGGATGGAGTGCCGCATCAGCTGAAGTGTGACAGTCCATTCTTTCTGCCTACCCTTTCGGGGAGATGGCGTGATGGTTAGTTAGTTAGATTTGTGTAATTTTAAACAATTGAAAAATGTTATGTCCCTAAAGTTTATGATTTTTTTAATAAATTGAAATTGAAATTCATATCTTTGAGAAGTAAATCAACGAAATAATGTTATTTTCGTAGAAAAATTATAATAGATTAAATTCATATATGAATGAAAAAAAAATTATTAATCTCATACGAGTATACGTATGTATGCATCAACAATTGTTAGAAGTGAGGGAATTATTTTGGGATTTAATTGATTATTTAGGAAAGCAATATTTGTAGTTACGAAGCACAATTTTGGAAATGTTTAACTATTAAGTATTTAATTTTATCTAACACTTATTGATTTTTTTTAAATTTTATATAATTTTCATTTTACCCTTAGACCGCAAACCATATGTTACCCTATCAGTGATCGCTACGCGGCACATCCCTCGAAACGTTTTTAAATAATGTCACTTTTAAAACGATATTTTTACACGACTTATTAATATGACTTACGTCAGTCGTAGCGGAAAAGAATAAAAATAATCTGACTAAAGTCAGTTGTAGCAGCAAATAGTAAATCATAGACCACTTTTTAATATGTCCATTATGCTTGCGTTTGTAAGATTATTACACCAACAAGAAACCCTCATGTATGGAAGTGAAGCTTGGAGCTGGCAAAAGAAGGATGAAAGCAGGATAAACGCCGTTGAAACGAGATCACTTAGAAGAATGTGCGGGAAAACGTTGTATGATAGAATACTGAACGATGAAATAAGAAATGTAAGGTAGATGACTGCATCATGAATAAAATTAAAAATGGATCCCTGGGATGGTTTGGACATATTGATCGAATGGATGAGAGTAGAATGGTCAAAAAGTTGTACACAAGCAGCGTGAGTGGAAAAAGAAGCCGAGGATGACCGAGGAAAACACGGCCTGACCAAATTAATCAATTACTAAAAGGCGGCCACATTTGAAGTCGAAAATATCGATGTGCGTGCATGGTACGATGTAGGAATGTAGAGGAAGCCCGAGAGGTATGCCAGGACAGAGCATTGTGGCTATCTATCCTCTCTGCCTACCCCTCCGGGGAAACGGCGTGATGGTTAGTTAGTTAGTTAGTTAAGAAACGCTTAAAAAACGTTCGAATTGATTGTGTAAAAATACGGTACTCGCCTTTGGGAAATCACTAATTCAAATGAAAATGTTTTCATATAAGAGATTGCACAATATGTCGTTTTTTCTTAAGCAAAATAACGTTTTAGAAATCGTGAATGGGATATTCTTGTTACTCAGGACGGCCAGAAGTTCTAGCCTCGGGGGGGATTTGTATAGAGATATCTCTGGCCTCAATACTTATGAAATGTTATTATGCGGATCTCGTAAAGTAAATAAATTTTCATTTTAAAATTACACGATATTGAACGAAATGTGTTTTCTTTTTGATCTCATTTCCGAAGTATAAAATTTATTATTATCTTTATACTTTTAGCTATTTTTTGTTCAAATTTTGAAAATTTGTTTTGGTACATGTGGTTCTCCCGTAAATTTAGAGATTATTTGTTAAGTGAATTATTTTGGTCAATTTGATTGTTGCCCCACTTTATAATAGTTCATTGTGACACGTAATATAATACGTTTGTACTATTTTGACGTTAAAATTATATAAGTTTTTTTGTTTATATAAACAATTTTGACAGGTGTTAAAATAAATTTTTCATTTGAATAATTTCTTTAATAATATTTTTAAGTTCTTGCTGGTTATGGATTTTTTTAAGTGTCTTATTACGGCTATTTTAAAGAACGGTGAATACGTGGAATATAAATTAAATAAATACAAAAGTCCGGATCGTCAAGCTGACAACAAGCGCACTATCTAAAAGACCATTATTTGTTAAATTATTTTTATTTTATTATTTAATATCATTGTATTTTATATAATTTGTAATTCACATCAGTAAAAGTGTGACAGTCCATTCTTTCTGCCTACCCTTTCGGCGAGACGGCGTGATGGTTAGTTAACTTATTATCACGCCGTTTTTCCAGAGGGGTAGGCAGAGTCCCAACATACCTCTCGAGCACCTTCAACATTCATAAATCGTAACACGCAGGCTCACTTTACTCAGACTTCAAATGTGGCCGCTTTTTAGTCATTTATTAATTTGGTCACGCCATGCTTTTCACAGTCGTCATTGCCTTTTCGTTTCACTCATTCTGCTTGTATACAAGTTACTAACTATTCTGCTGTCACCCATTTGTTACATATGACCTAACCATCTCAAGGATCCCATGTATGATCCTATCTATGAATATTGAAGAAATAAGAGAAGTATGTCAGGATATAACAGTGTGGAATCTAGAGAGGTGTGTCAGGATAGAGTAGTGTGGCGGTCCATTCCTTCTGTCTACCCCTTCGAAGAGATTGCGAGATGGTTATTAAGTTAGTTAGTTAGTTTATATTTTATATTGAAAGATAATCGACGTCTCCTTTATATTACTAAAAGTATGTTCAGAAGACAAATACTCTTGACTTGGAGAGTATTTTGTATTCCTAAAGTCGAACCATCTCTCACGCGTTCTTGGTGTTACATATTATATTTTACGTTTTCTTAATATGGCCTTAAACTATATAGTTTGTAATATCTCAAAAGAAAATAAACAAATTTGATAATCAGCATGACAAATGCACTTTGACGTCATACTCGTATGTTCATACCGAAATAATAAAATACCTTCTGGAATAAATACTGCTTAGTTAATGTTTTTCACAAATATATGAATACAACAACAACAAACAATAGGGATAGGCAGAGATGGACCGCCACACCACTCTATCCTGACACACCTCTCTAGATTCCTCCATATTCATACAACGAGTCGTACACGCATGTCGATTCTTCCGACTTCTAAAATGACTAACCTTCAAAATTTGATTAATTTTGTCAAGCCATGTTTTCTTCGATCTATCTCGACTCCGTACTCCATTTACATCGTTAACGTATACTTTATTAACCATTATTTTTGCATCCATGCGCTCTATACGAGTATATGTCCGAACCAACGCAGTATGAATACATATTTCATTATTAATATATTATTATTACTTAGTTTTCATTACCTCATGTCTAAAATGAAGTTGGTTTTTCATTAACTTAGAGGAAACCTTTTGTTCTTAGTATAGTATTTTATTATGATTGCAAAGAGAATTGTATTCAACTCAGAATAGCAGTCAACGAAACACAATAGACTGTAACTCTTTGGAATATGTTCTCCGGACAAAATGGTTATAATAAACGATTTCATTAATACTTAAGTGTTTCCAAAGTCACTTTACAATTACATTTAGTTCTGCATAAATAACCCAACTTCATAATTAATTCAATAAATAAACGTCTGTTTTCTAAAAGTATTATTTTGTTTAATGCGAATGAAATTTCATTTAGACATTATCATATACTCGTATATGTTACTTAAATAGGCGAAACGTGTCATTCCCATATAATAATATTAACTAACTAACCATCACGCCATTTCCCCGGAGGGGTAGGCAGAGAGGATGGATCGCCACACTAGCCTGTCCTGGCATACCTCTCGGGCTTCCTCTACATTCATACATCGTGCCATGAACGCACGTCGATTGTTCCGACTTCGAATGTGGCCGCCTTTTAGTAATTGATTAATTTGGTCATGCCATATTTTCCTCAGTCGTCCTCGGCTTCTTTTCCCACTCACGCTGCTTGTGTACAACTTTTTAACCATTCTACTCTCATCCATTCGTTCCATATGTCCGAACCATCTCAGGGATCCTTTTTTAATTTTATTCATGATGCAGTCATCTGCCTTACATTTCTTTCTTATTTCATCGTTCGGTATTCTATCATAAAACGTTTTCCCGCACATTCTTCTTAGTGATCTCATTTCTACGGCGTTTATCCTGCTTTCATCCTTCTTTTGCCAGCTCCAAGCTTCACTTCCATACATGAGGGTTGGCACTAGAACTCCATTGTGTACTGCCATCTTTACTTGTGGATATAATTCTATTTGCAGTAATAATTTTGAGTGCGCCATTTATTTTATTCCCAGCACCAACCCTCCTTTCGATGTCTTTCTCCATTTTTCCGTCTGTTGTAAACATGCTTCCCAGATACGTAAATTCAGTAACTTGCTCCAATTTTACATTATTTTTATAATTAATATTAAACTAAATTTAATTTAATATTAAACATTATTTTTATCATTAAACGTGGAGTTTTACATAATTTTTCAAAAAACAGTAAATAAACCAAATTTTAAATATCGATATACAAGATATAATATTAATAGTTTTTTATACCAAATATCAGATATTCCACATCAAATTTCGAATATCTCACTTTCTAATTGAAACATTTTCAAAAGCTTTCTGATTTTTTCTAGATAAAAAACTTCATATTTAATACTAAATATTTTTAAGGATTAAGTTTTTTTTTTTTTGGAAACAGAATATGGGTTGTCGAGGCGTTTACAGGACTTATGACCTGTCATTGGTTGGGTTAAGCGATCACTTTATGTTAACAACATTCGTCATTCCGCCCTTCTTACGACCACCACGTCTGAAAAAATTTTGGAAGTTGTATATATGCTACTATGTTAAAACACTTCACATTTTTTAGGTCAATCTACACTAGCGCCATCTAGAAAGATTATTTGTAAGAATAAGGCAGAAAATCTATATGAATGCAATGTGAAAGGCTTACGCAATTATCATAATGCTAGACAACGCCTGGAAATCCAACTGTTAAAAAAAAGTTAAAAACTAACTAACTAACCATCACGCCGTCTCCCCGGAGGGGTAAGCAGAAAGAATGGACTGTCACACTTTTCTTTCCTGACATATTTCTCTCGCTTCCTCAACATTCATACATCGTGTCATGCACGCGCGTCGAGACTCCTCATATGGCCGACATTCAATATTTGATGTATTTGATCGTGCCACGTTTCCCTCGGTCTTCCTCTATTTCTGGTCCCATTTACATCAGTAACATATAAAGTTTTTTAAACAATTTTTTTTTTAATGTAGGTATACAAATACTTTATTTAAAAAGACGTCTGATTTCTAGAAGTTTTATTTAATTTTATGGGAAAGGCATTATCGAATGCCTTAGCAAACGAAACATGTCATTTCTTATAAAAAATGGTAGGCAGAAAGAATTGACCTCCACACTTTTCTTACCTGATATACTTCTCTAGCTTCCTCAACACTCATACAGGTATATCATGTCATGCAAACACGTCGATTTCTCCAACTCTTCGCGTGGTCGACATTTAAAAATTGATTGATTTGATCGTGTAACATTTTCCTCGGTCTTTCTCTGTTTCTTGTTGCGTTTACATCGTCAACATATACTTTTTTTACCATTCTTTATTCAATCATTATTTACATGTGTCCAAACTAACTTAAAGAATTTTTCAATAATTTATTTCATTCATGGGGCGAATGAAATAAGTTACTCTACATTTTCTTTACTTGTCTTTTTCTTTTTTTACATTTTTTAATTATATTTCATCTAAAATTATTAATTATTACTAGTACAACTAGTTTTTTCTTTGACTTCTCAAAGTGTTACTTTATTCTTCGTTTATATTTAACCATATGTCAGTTGTTATATAATATTTGTGGTAGCGTGTAATAGGCTTTGTTTTGTTGTCTCTGTGTGTTTGTATTTATATACTGTATTTGCTGTTTGTCACCCTCAAAAATAAAAAATAAAATAACGCTTTCATTCGCACTGCATTAACTTCTTATAATTGCACTTGACATCATATCATATACAGATTGACTACACATTTGTCTCATTTCTACTGCATTATTTTACTTACATCCTTCTTCTGTCAATTCCATACTTTACTTCATACATGTGCGTACTGTATACCACCTAAACCACGTTTTATTTGTTTATATTATTCTTTCGATGATCAAAGTACAAAAATACTGTTTTCGGAATATATCAAGATAATAAATTCGTATTTACACAGAGCGAAGTGTGAAACCAATGTTAGACTGTTTCATTTTCATCTCTTATTGTTCTGTTTTTTTTTTCTATATATAGTTTTGTTGTCCAAACAAACTGCCGAGAATCTAAGAGTGACGAGTCAGAAATGATAAGGTGAGATAAAAAAAACGAAGGTCACTGACATCATCCACCTGGTAGCGACTCTTAACCCTTACCACTCCATTATTTTTTGATATTGTTTGTCAGACAACTCTAATTTAAATAACGTCAAAATAAAATAATAAAATATTTTTCCAGGCAACAAAGTGAATGGTGCACTTAAAATTGTCATGGCAAACAAGAACCTATCCAAAAAATCTAGAATGGCAGTGCACAATGGTGTTCTTCTACCGACTCTTATGTATAGAAGCGAAGCATGGAACTGGCAAAAGAAGGATGAAAGTAGAATAAATGCAGTAGAAATGAGATACAATTAATCCTTGAATGTCAAAATGTTTTTATTCATAGGTAGTTACAAAAAAAATCGTTAAAAATTCATTTGTAATGATTTGTTATTAAAATAAAAAAACATTTTACAAAAATATTATGAACTACTTATAGTTTTGCATAGTAAGGTACTTTTTAAAACAATCTCCATGATGGAGACCAGGTTTATCTGGAACAGGTCTCACAAAACCACACTGTTTCCCGTCTTCCTCTGGAATCTTTCTGTTATTGCACACAGTACAGTCTTTAGAACCTTCGTCCAGTTTCGCAATGAAGTGGGGCTTCTACTCTAATCGCTGCTCTGCATGACGTATCACGCGCAGTTTAGGCCGTTTTAGGTTATGTGAATTTGCAAGGATTATTTTATAGTAAAATAAAAACAGTCAAAATCTAATTAAAACTTTATTAAAAGTTTTTTTAACGAATAATCACAAGAAACAATGACACATGTTAAGTTTTGCGCGCGAAAATACACCGCGCGCGCAAGCCTTATTATTATCTTATTTCGAATTATTATTTCCTATTTTCTTAATCAAGGTATTTGATCAAGGTACTTGATCAAATTTTTGGACTTCGTACATTGACAGAGAAGTTTCTGGCCAAAAACCGTAAACTTTTCTGTGCATTTGTCGACTTGCAAAAAGCATATGATTACGTTAATAGAGAAAAGTTGTGGGAAATATTGTCTGAATATGGAATAAGTACAAAACTGATCACGGCAATTAAGTCGCTATACACAGAAAGCACTGCTAGTGTCAGAGTAAATGGAGATCTTACAGCCTGGTTCGATATCAATAAAGGTGTCAAACAGGGTTGCGTAATGTCCCCGTGGCTATTTAATCTGTATATGGACAAATGTATGAAAGAGCTGAAAGGGTTGGATGTAGGTGCCAAAATGAGCGGAGTGTCAGTAAGCTGTCTCTTGTATGCGGATGACGCTGTCCTTCTTGCAGACAACGAGCATAAACTACAAGTCCTAGTGAATTGTATGTATGAGGTATGCATGCGAAATGATCTGATGATGAATGTAAGTCCAAGGTAATGATTTTTGAAAAGAAAGAAACCACGACAGTCTGCAACATTAGCGTGAATGGTGAAAATTTGGAGCAAGTAGTTGAGTTCGTGTATTTGGGTAGTATGTTTACAAGAGATGGCCGAGTGGAGAGGGATATTGAAAGAAGGGTTGGGGCAGGCAACAAAGTGAATGGTGCACTTAAAGTTGTCATCGCAAACAAAAACCCATCAAAAAAAGCTAGAATGGCAGTGCACAATGGTGTTCTTCTTCCGACCCTTATGTATGGAAGCGAAGCATGGAACTGGCAAAAGAAGGATGAAAGTAGAATAAATGCAGTTGAAATGAGATCTCTTAGAAGAATGTGTGGATACTCTGTGTATGATAGAGTGCCGAATGAAAATATAAGAAGTGAATGCGGTGCGAATGATAGTGTCATGAACAAAATAATGAAAGGATCATTAAGATGGTTTGGACATATGGAAAGAATGAATGAAGAAAGAATGGTAAAAAAATTATATGTTAATGATGTAAATGGAACCAGAAATAGAGGAAGACCGAGGAAAACGTGGCACGATCAAATAAATCAAATATTGAATGTCGGCCATGTGAGGAGTCAGAGAAATCGACGCGCGTGCATTACACGATGTATGAATGTTGAGGAAGCGAGAGAAACATGTCAGGAAAGAAAAGTGTGGCAGTCCATTCTTTCTGCCTACCCCTTCGGGGAGACGGCGTGATGGTTAGTTAGTTAGTAAGTTAGGTATTCTATCGTACTCACACATCGAGATAAATCGAATCGTTCGAGGAAAAACAGTAAAATTTTACTCCGAATGAATGCATCGTAACTGCGAAGAGGCCAATATAACTGCTATTATAATTATTCTGGTTATTAATTGTTCCTTGAAGTATGATATAATCTTCATATTTAATACGAATAAAAACGTATATTTTCTACAAGTTTTATTAAGAAAAGAATCCCTTCATTCACATGTACTATAATTATATATCTAAAATAAAAGTAATAAAATAAAATAAAAGACAGAATCTCTTGACGATTGTGGGACAAATCTGTAAATGCTAGTGTTAAATTTTAAGAACAAATAATGAAAAGATCATTAAAATTGAAGAAATGAATAAAGACAGAATGGTGAAGAAAGTTTATATTAACAACGTGAACGAAGCTGGACATAGAGTAAGGCCAAAGAAAACGTGGTACGATCAAATCAATCAAATATTAAATGTCGGTCATGTGAGGAGTCGACCTTGAGAAATCGACATGCGTGCATGACACGATGTGTGAATGAAAAGAAAGCGAGAGAAGTATGTCGGTAGAGAACGAAAAAAACGTGGCACGATCAAATAAATCATATATTGAAGGTCAGCAACGTGAGGAGTCGGATAAATTGACATGAATACATGACACAATGTATGAATGTTGAGGATTCGATAGAGGCTTGTCAGGAAAGAACTGTGTGACATGAGAGAATACAATGATTTCCTAGGAAGTCTAGTTTATTTGTGTGTGGACTTGGATCGTGTGACTTGTTGGAGGGAGACTCGGAAGTCTGTTACTCCTTCGATTGATAGTGGTGGGCATTTCATGATTATTTCCATCCGAGCAATACCGTGCCGCCGGCAGTGTAAAGTGTTTAGCTGTGCGAGTGTAGAGTAAAAGAGGAAACCTCGAGACACGGACTAGTTAATTAATCAGTTATTTATAATTCTTAAAACTTCATTAGGTTTAAAATACAATCAAGAATGTTATCAACACTCGATATGTTTCCGTGACATCACCCCTCTCCTCATTCCCAATTTCAACCCTTCCACTTTTATACATAACTCGATCTCCATTTAGTATATAATTTGATTGTTAAAATTGTATACATTGATAAAGGTTACTTGTAACCGAAACATGTCTGAGTTCAGTGAAAATCAAAAGTGTTGTAATACAAAGTTTAATCATATTTATTCAAGAATGTTATCAATTGCTGGTGTGAAGCTTGGAATTGATTGGAATTGGAATTGACAATTGGAATTGAGCAGAAGGATAAAAATAGGAGAAATGCCGTAGAAATAAGACCACTTAGAATAATGTGCGAAAAAATAATGTATGAGAGAATACGCAATAAAGTAGTTAGAAAGGAATGTAAGGCGGATGAATGAAATAAAATTAAGAAAGGGTCACTAAGATGTTTTGGAATTATGGAACGAACGGAAGAAAGAAGAATGGTCAAAAAAATATATACAAATGGAAAAAGAAGTCGAGGAAGGCCAAGGAAGACATAGCATGACCAAATTAATCAAATACTGAAAGGCGGCCGTGTTCAAAGTAGGAACAATCGGCGAGCGTGCTTGTCACGGTATGTGAATGTGGAAGAGGCGTAAGCGTGATGTCAGAATAGAACAGTTTGGCAGTCCATTCTCTCTGCCTACCCCTCGGTAATGGCGTGTTGGTAAGTTAGTTATCAATTTCACAAACGATTATTAAATGTAGAACAACATATTTTATAACTTGAAACAAATTATGTAATAATTTCACAATATGGGTGCAATAACCCTTAGAATGTTCACATGGGCGTTAACTATTCAGATAAAGTTATTCTAAATTATTATAATCCATACATAGTCCCAGCAAGCCGCACGCCATTTTCCTATATGCACAGAAAATACAAAATTGTGGGTGTTACGACTCAGTTTAAAAATCAAACAACTAATTTTTTGACAAATAACCGAAAAATTAAGAAGAAGAACGAAGTCAAGAAATAAATAATAAGAAGATTAAAAGAAATATAATATCATAAATTTTAGTTCAATTCCACTTGGTTTACCACCACCAATTGGAATTAATAAATAATATTATTATATATAAAGTAGTAAGAGATCATTTGGAGGCCTGACAGCAAGGTAAGAATATACAAAACCTGCGTAAGGCCTATTTTTTTGCTATTGTATTGCTATGTGTGTACGACGGGACATCGAGGGAGATTAGCGTAGCTTAAACGTGGTCTGGGTACCCCTTGGTTGCAAATATACATACATTATTATATTATTATTTTTAACGTAAGTCCCGCATGAACGGGAAAGGCGCCGTTGCGCCTATAACAGCTTCGGGTAAGCGGAGGGAGCCCTCTATGGCTTGGCCATATAAAAAAGGCTTATACTGACATATTGCATTGAGACCAGAGCGGATACCACAAGAACGAAGGCTTGAGTTCGGGTGGCAGAAATGCGGACGCTGATGATGATAGCAGGAAATACTCTTCGAGATAGGATGAATAACACGGCTATCCGCGAAATCTGCAAGGTGGAAGATGTCGTGAGATGGGGCAGACAACGCAGAAGATACTGGAATACCCATGTGAAGAGGATGGATCCCTCCAGAATCCCACACGCTGTGGCGCATCAGATTCCTGCCGGCTACTGTCCCCCCAGAAGACCGACAAAGAGATAGAGGGGATAGCTGGGAGTTGACATCCCAAGAGTGGCCAGCCTGATTACAGGAACAGACCAATGGTCTTAAAGAAGAAGAAGAAATTATACCATATAGACCCCTCCCTTTCTAAGATGGACACCCCCCCCCCTCTCTCCCCACGCTACTTTGTAACTCTCTATTTAATTTTGGTTAAGTTTGTGTATAGCCCTGAGGAAGTTCGCTACAGAGTGAAACCGGTTGGCGCTCCTAATTCAAATAAAATGGTTTATACCAAGTAAACGAGTGTTATAAACTGTAACACCTGTATTGTAACACCTGATGATGCCAACATCGGTTAGCGAAACAGCTGTCGCGACACTCTCAGTGAATAAAAATAAATTGTGATATCATAACAGTGTTTTAAATTTTAACAGTAATAATGTTGAAGTAAAGTATATTAAGCTTGTGTTTTGCCAGTAAGTTCATATGGTCTTAAAACAGCCATTCTGACAAAGCACAGTGCAGAGAAACTAAGTAAGAGTCATGCAGCGAGCGATGAGAGAGCCATTCTAGGCTTGTCCCTTAGAGATAGAGTCAGGAACGAAACGGTGAGGGATAAAATAAATGTGAGAGGAGTCACAGACGTGATCCACCGGGTGACGACTTTAAAATGGAAATGGGCAGGGCATGTCGCTAGAGCTGCAGACAAAAGATGGACCAAAATACTGCTGAATTGGAGCACGAGAGACACGAGAAGAAGAGTAGGAAGACCACAAATGAGGTGGAGGGATGACCTGGAACGGTACGCTGGAGTGCTATGGATGCAGACTGCGAAGGAGATATTGACATGGAGGGACATGGAGGAGGCTTTTGTCCAAGATTGGACGGCGATAAACTGAAGAAGAAGAAGAAGAATGTTGGAGTATCATAGTGTTTCGGACAAAACAATGGACTATAATTGAGGGTATTATTTGCAAACCTGGTAAACTCCATCATTGAGTAAATCGGCAAAAAACTGATACGCTAACAAAATGCGCTTTTTTACGATGTTTATTTTTTTCATCTCAACCAGTTAGTATTTTGAAAGTAATCAGCCATAAATTAATCATCATTATGTTGGTAATTAAAGTTAAATAATGAATTTCATTTTGGAGTTTGCCAACTTTGCAACACTCAAGTGGAGGTTGCCATGTTTGCAACAAACCCTATATTTTAATAGCAAAATTCTTCAGAATGAAGCCGAATTTGAAACTGAAAATCAATAAAAATTGTGTGCAAATGTATTATGAATAACACCCAATTCATATCTTACTTTTGAGTGTTGGTGAAGTTTGTCAGGTTTGCAACTAGTACACTCAATTATGCATTTTGATGTTCTTCAATAATACAAACTTTTTTTACTCTCAAACACGGAAGTTACTCGATTTTCAGACTGTGCCACAAAACGATTATTCCATGGCCGTTTCTTCAGAAGTCTTATTGCTAAACGACACGCAATGAGAAAATCCCCACATTGTACAGCGAGCAACACAAGGCTCAAATTACTAAATACTTTTGCCATTTAAAGCTTACTCGGTAGTCATTCACACCTTTACTTCCTCCTGGCAATCTTCAAATTCCTTACAAATTTCAATACACAATAGAAAAACGAAAGACACCATTTAATACAAATTTTTAAGAAAACATTAACGGTACAGAGATGAAGGGGAAGAAGCAGAAGGCGCTTTTGAAGAGGTCGTGCAAATCGCATGGAAGCTACGAGCAAAAATTAAAAAAATATTAAACCCCAATAGCAAGAGGCTTAAGAATTCGAGTGCAATGGGCGGGTCGTGTGACGAGACAGAGTGAGGATAGATGGACCCAGAAAATAATAAGGTGGAGACCATGGGAGAATAGGAGAAACGTCGGCAGGCCGCAAAAAAGGTGGGCCGACGACATTGCTGCCGTGGGGGAGAAAATGTGGCTACGGCTTTCAGGACATAGAGACGAATGGAAGGGAAGGGAGGAGGCCTATGTCCAGCAGTGGACCGATAAGGGCTGACGAAGAAGAAGAAGAAGAAGAATAGCAAGAGGCTACCAGGAAGGGTGCTATAGAGATGAAGGGCTGGTTGTACATCATATTTCCAATACAATTCACCGTCACAAACAAGTCATATGACCTAAACCATGAGGACGAATAAAATAAGAAGAAGATAATGGAAAACAAAAAATCATGTAAACTGTTAACATTAAAAAACTTTGTTTTATGTATCACAATTTTATTTTTATTTTATATATATTAGACCTATGTGATCTGTTCTCCAGAGGGTTGCTCCTTATGTATTCCCCATTGTCCTTCCATCTCTTATAAGTTGTAATTTCATTGGATTCTAACTGATTAAATAAGTTTCTTCTATGTACGCCATAACTTTGTGTTGTAGATGTTTAATGTTTTTTTTATATACTTTGCATACAACACTCACATTTATTAAAAAATAAATAAAAATTAAATATCAAACTTGTTTCGGACTAACCAGCACTTCATCAGTTAACAAATATGGTCAGTTTTGACAGATGTAAACATCAACAACTAACAACTTCTATGTTCGCCATAACTTTGTATTATAGATTTTAATAGCCAAACAGTGTGTCATTATATTGATTTAAAAAAACTTAGGGGTATGGGGAAATTACATAATTCAAATTTATTTGAGTTGTGAAATAAAATAATTTTTCTAAGGACTAATGATGAGTGAAAAGTAAATTTCCAACTGAATTTCTAGGATGTTTTTAGGTTATTTTGATTTTTTGAGGTATATAATAATAAACAGTAACATTAATAAGTAATTTAGATTGAGGTATGTACCTAGTAACAAATCATGATGAATTTAGAATGTAAAAGAGTAATTGTAGAACGTTTTGAATGCTCATAATTACAGGATAAGATGGTACATTATAATATTTCAACAAAGTAAATGTGGTTAATAGTGAAATACCCATACACATACACACATACATATGCATATATACATATAATTACTCCCCACCCCTAAGTTTTCTAAAATCAATATAAGGATTGACTGGACTGTTTGGCGATTAGGTTCAGTTTGAGAATGCCCTCGCGAGGTGAAACAAATTTGTCATAAAAATCTAATCCAAGAAAAATCCAATTAACAGACGTGTTTACTATTATAAATTAATAATGGAGTTTAACTTCAACCATCAATAAGTTTTATATCTGATAGTGTCAAATGTAAATATAAGAAGTTAATGCAGTACGAATAAATGCGTTATGAAAGGAAATCAAATAAATCAAAAATTAAATGTCGGCCACGCGAGGAATCGAAGAAATCGACGTGCGTGTTGTTGAGGAAGCTCAAGAAGTATATAAGTGTGGGGGTCCATTATTTCTACCTACCGTTCAGAGAAACAACGTAATGGTTAGTCAGATAGTTTTAATCGTCAAATTCTCAAGTAGCCACGATACTTTATTCAAGAAGCCATTTCTTCTAATCTGGGCTCAAGTCTTACAACGGTATATTTAAGTAATTTGAGCCTAATCTTTTGTACCTACTTACAAAAAACTTAATAATTAATAAATGGCAATAATCAGGAACACGAAGGCGAATGGGTATACTGGCAATACAATACTATAAAATGAATAATAAGTAGCTACTCACAGCACAATAGTTATAACCACGGATTGATTTGAAAGAGCAATTTAGCCAAATCATGTTTATGAAGGCACAGAATTTTATTCTTTACACGCACGTTAAATGTTTCGTTAATAAATTAATTATTTTACTCGTAAACATGATGATATACGTGTTCTAGGAAATGAAATCAAAAGGTACAAAAGTTTTCCTATTAATGCGAAAACAAGCAAATCAGTTTCAACCTTTCATTTTAAATTCTTCTTCTTCTTCTTCTTCTTCTTTTGATAGATCTGACGATCTGTGACATAGAAATCATATCTCGTCGGATGATGAGATCCAGCTGTCCCTCCATCTCTTAGGCGGTCTTCCAGGTGGGCGGTGTCCGGAAGGGATTTCATAAGCGGCCGCATATGCGAGTCTGTCACCATCCATTCGGGCTACATGGTCCCTCCAGTATCTTCTTCTGGACCTACTCCACTGAACGATATGCTCTATTTCGCAGGTTTTTCTTATGTCTGCGTTGCGGACACGATCTCGGAGGGTTTTTCCAGTAATTGATCTTAGGACCTTCATCTCCGATGTTCTTAGTAGTCCCTTGGTTCGCACAGTGTCAGCCCGCGTCTCTACAGCGTACGTCATGATAGGTTGCACGCATGTTTTGTAGATTCTGATCTTGCTGTCGATACGCATGTGCTTGTTTTTCCAGACCAGATTCTTCAGGCATCCTGACACGGCAGAGGCCTGACAACTTGTTCATTTTAAATAAACTAACTAACTAACTAACCATCACGCCGTCTCCCCGAAAGGGTAGGCAGAAAGAATAGACTGTCACACTTTAACCGATGCGGCACTCCATCCTTTTCTTTTCGCCCCGCGGGAGACGCGGTGTGATGGGTTGCGAACCTCATCGCCACCAATAGGCATCTCCCACGCACACCGATAGTCCAATATCCACAAAATAAATAATATAAAATACAATGATATAAAACAAAATAAAAATAATTTAACACAAAATGTTGTTTATTTCATCAATAAACATTTTTTTAATAACGTTAATAACTTTTTGTTTTTTAAACCATTATGTACAACTCCAGAGATCCAATTTCTACAGCATTTATTATACTTTCTTCCTCTTCCTTTGCCCGTTCCATGATTCCTTCACTTCCACAGATAAGTATCGGCACATGAACACCATTGTGCACTGCCATATTAATTTTTTTAGATAGACTATCAATATTTAATATGGATGTATGCGTATGTGTGGTAGAACGATATACGACAGAATCTCAAATGCTGATATAAGAAAGGAATATAAAGCGGAAGAAGGTATTATGAAAAAAAATATGAAAATATCACTGCGTTGGTCCGGACATATGGAGCGCATGGATGGAGAAAGAATGGTTAAGAAAGTATACATTAATGATGTAAATGGAGTACGGATTCGAGGCAGACCGAGAAAAACATGGCAAGAACAAATTAATCAAATGTTAAAGGTTGGTCATGTTAGAAATCGGAAGAATCGACGAGCGAATGACTCGCTTTATGAACGTGGAGGAAGCTAGAGAGGTGTGCCAGGATAGAGTAGTGTGGCGGTCCATTCTCTCTGCCTACCCTTGCGGAGAAACGGCGTGATGGTTT
Source organism: Lepidostoma basale (assembly GCA_022606425.2). Taxonomy (NCBI): domain Eukaryota; kingdom Metazoa; phylum Arthropoda; class Insecta; order Trichoptera; family Lepidostomatidae; genus Lepidostoma; species Lepidostoma basale. Next base: position 1,668,390 of record JAHDVF020000875.1, read on the forward strand.
GTTGTTGTTTCCATCAATGTTTGAATAAAAATGTGTTTTATGTACGAGTACTTATATCACTTGAAAGGCTTATAATGTTTGCTTGACAATAGTATTAACATTAATAAGAAATACCTTTTAGTGTCAATTTGGTTCAATTACTATACTTAGAACGTTTGTTATTCTGTTAAAACTGGGTTTTAAATTTTTAGACACACGTGACCAATTAAAAGAACCGCTACATTTTTTCTAATATATAATAAATTTGCTGTATATGAAACGGAGAGAGAGAGAAAATGAGTCACTGAGAAGGTGTAAGGATACACGGGCAAAAGATAGACATGATAAGGTTTGCTGACGATATTGCTATGGTTGCTGAAAGTGAGGAGGAACTGCAGGAGGCCTTAGCAACTTTGCAAGGCATTCTTCAAGATAGCTACAACATGAAGATAAATAAAGACAAAACAAAGCTGCTGACTGTAGTCCGAAAGTAACATCAGATGAGAGTAGTGATGTCAGGATTTCCACTAAAGAACACCAAGGAGTTTGTCTACCTCGGGAGCAAAATAACATGGGACGGTCGGTCTAAGAGCGAGGTCGACAGCCGTATACATCAGGCTAAGCTTGTATTTAATCAAATAATATAAACCTAAAACTGAGAATACTCCTCATCAAGACTATGTATGGAGTACGGCTGCGAAACATGGTGCCTATCCGAAAGAGATAAGCGGAGACTGGAGGCTTTTGAGATGTGGTCCTATTGACTATTAGGAATTTCCCAGGATTGAAACCTTCTAACTAACTAAAATATGAAAGGGGTATATAACATGTACGTTTTTTTTATACTACTGAGAGAAGTCCCACCGCTTGACCGAACCTGTTTTAGGCGGACGTCGCCTTTCGTCAGCTTTGCTCTATCAAGGAGTTTGTCGAGTTGTCGAGTTGTTGGAGTAAGTCGATTCCTCGTCCATGCGGGACTTACGTTACTGGGGTTATGATAAAAGAAAAACAAAGTCACGTGCCCCTTTGAGGGGGTGCCGACTATCTTGCTGGAGGGAGGGGAGACTGACCCGCAATGCCGGACCTCGTCCTCCTCTTCCTTGGTGTTTATAAATAGGTGCCTTCGCTCAATATTCAAAATCTATTAGCCCCAAACAGTGTCAAATGCCGTTTTCTGGACCATGGCAGGTGAAAATCCATTTAGATAACAAGTCGCTAGACGCAAATGACAGTGGATCGGTTACACTCAGAGATGGAACTCAGCCTGGATCGCTCAGTGCGCACTAGACTGGTCCCCTATGAGGGAAAATAGGAAGCGAGGCAGACTTAGAGCCACCTGGAGAAGAGCCCTGCAGGACGAGGTTAATGCAGCAGACCTCACTTGGGATGATGTTAGGCACCAGGCATGCGATATAGTCGGATGGAGAAGGTTCCTGGAGGCCTTATGCACGCAAGAAGACGTAAATAGATAGTTTTGTACCACTCACTTAGCTGTTGGAAACACAAATGTTTTAAATGTTTAAATTGAGCGTCTATTACGCGTTCATTAAAAAACAAAACAAAGAAATCAATGTCAGATGGTACATACAGTTTCACGCACAGAGATGACTGGGCAATAAATCTTGTATGTCAATTCAATGAGCGCCATCCACGGACATAAACAATCCATTCGCGTCCTAATTTGTGTGCAATGTCAAACAGATGAGCAATTTGCCCGATTAGGGCAACTAATGGATTTATTGAGAGTACAAACTATTGTTCAAACACGAGTGTTCAAAGTCATGAATCACAGCTGTCGGTTCCACGGAGCAAAAGTAAATTAAGTTTTATTCAACGAATATTTGATTTCAAGATCAATTTTAATTTAGCGTCAGACTAGTTTACAATCTGCCAATATCAATGTAAAATTATATTAAAATAGCTTTGATAAAACATAGTAGAGTAGGAATCTACAGCCATATGACCTTTATCAAATCAAATCAAATTAAATCAGTTTATTTTCTCAAAAGATATTACATACAACAATTATAGTGACGTATGGAATAGAAGTCATAGCCGATACCAATAGATTTATTGTTTCTTGAACAATGATGTAAAACTCCATATTAAATAGTTACTTAATATTCAAATACGAATGAAAACGTCAGTTTTCTATAAGTTTTATTATATTTTATGGGAATGACATGTTTCGCCTTTTGATAATGCCTTAGAAGGGCGAAACGTGTCATTTCTTTAAAATATAAAAAAAAAACTTATAGAAAACTGACGTTTTCATTCGTACTATCTAGATACTAATAGAATTAACAACCTTATTAGAGTAGCAGAACTGCGAACACTACGCTCCATCGCAGGCAAAACCCTCGGAGTTCGGATCAGAAATGAAACGATAAGGTCTGTCTGTGGTATTGAGGGCATAGTAAGATGAGGAAGAAGCAAAAGGCGCTTCTAGAGATACTAAGTGGACCGTACGAGAATACAAGAATTGCAAAAATTGTTAAAGATGAAAACCCAAGCAGAGAGAGATTGCCAGGAAGGCCGTCAAAAAGATAGAGAGAGGGCTGGACATCAATATCCCAGGACAGCTCACCGTAATAAACAGGTTTTACAACCTAAACTAAGAGAAATAAGAATAATATTATAGTATAAGACCCGATTATAGTTTACAATTCCGGAACATAAATATGGATAGCCTCCAAGATGACGGAATTCTCAAAGAATCCCCTGATAAGTCTGAAGAAATGGGAAGTGTGAAAACATCCCTCCTTTAAATGATTTTTCGAACTTTTTTGTACATTTTCATAAAGGGTCGAGAAATCACAAAAAATATTTTTAACGGTTCACAATTTTTTTTAACCACTAATGAAATTGCAAAAAATGAAAATTGAGATATCATAAACAGAGTTTTATAATTTAACTGTTAATAATGTTGAAGTATCATAGTGTTTCTGCCTAAACAATAGACAAGAAATTTTCTTCATAAGGGAAATGAGGGAAACTTAAATAAACAAAGGTAATTTCTTACATACATTTTGAAATACGAGTATAATCAAAATTTTGTACAAATTGTATTGGTGTAAATTACACCAATAATAAAAATAAAATAAATAAACTCCGGTATACATGAAAAAGGTTTTTCTGGAATCAGGAAATAGCGCAAAGTTTTAAATTAATGATATTCCGATCTGATCCGCAGGAATGAAGAAAACAGTATTTAAGTACAAATTCCTCGGCTAATGACCAAATGGCCTCCATTAACCGGAAGTAATGTTCCGGAAGCAGGAGACATCAGCGCCACACAACCGGAAGTCCCGATTTATCTGTTTCCGATAAAAGTGTCCGCGCTTAACGGGGATTCCCATTAAATTAGTCTAAAGCGAAACAGTCTGTGTTTTTACGCGGGAAAACTTCTGTTTAATTCCACTATTCAGAATTCAGGATTTTTTCAGGATTCAACCTTGTGGATATCAGCTTACGAAACAGAACCTCATTCTAGAGGACACGGGATAGGTAGAGGTAGGTATAGAGTATGGTTTCCAAACTTCTTTGACCCATGGCCCCCCTTTCACACACATAATTACACACCCCTCCTCTGGAAATTTACCTTTTTTTAAATTACTAACTAGCTACCTTACCCTAACTTACCATCACGCCGTCTCCCCGGAGGGGTAGGCAGAAAGAATGGAACGCCATACTGTTCTGTCCTGACATACTTCTCTCGCTTCCTCAACATTCAAATATCTTGTCATGCACGCACGTCGATTTCTCCGACTCCTCACGTGACCGATATTCAATATTTGATTGATTTGATCGTGCCACGTTTTCCTCGGTCTTCCTCTATTTCTAGCTCCGTTCACGCCGTTTACATATACAATCTTTACCATTCTGTCTTCACTCATTCTTTCCATGTGTCCAAACCATCTTAATGACCCTTTCCTTATTTTGTTCATAACACTTTCATTCGCACCACATTCACTTCTTATACTTGCATGTGTCACTCTATCATATACAGATTTGACACACATTCATCTTAGAGATCTCATTTCTACTGCATTTATTCTACTTTCATCCTTCTTTTGCCAGTTCCATGCTTCACTTCCATACATAAGGGTCGGCACAAGAACACCATTGTGCACTGCCATCTTAGCTTTTTTGGATAGGATTTTTTTTTAATTAAACATACAATTAAACACAGTAAGGACCAAACAAGTTTTGAGGACTTCCGAAATGAAGACACTAAGGACAATAGCAGGCAAGACACTGAGGGATCGTGCGAGGAACACCAGAATAAGAGAGATATATGAGGTTGAGAATATTATAAGATGGAGCAGACAACGAAAAACGGACTGGTACGGTCATGTTCAAAGAATGGACTCCACCAGACTCTCCTATATTGCATTGCATAATCAACCACATTGGACTCGTCCTCGTGGAAGACCTCCTAAAAGATGGAAGGACAGCTGGGAATCTACCTCACATGAGGAGCAGACCACATGGGTCAGACCACATGGGTCTACAATAAGGAAGAAGAAGAATAAGAAGACGAAAAATGTAGTGAACCTATTTTTTATTTACTTACTTATAGTGTTATAAATAAGATACGCCGATACTTAAATTGTTGAGTTATTAATATTTATTAAATAATCCTAGTGAAATAGACAAACCTGATGTACTATCAATAGCGAACCTGGTGTGTAATCATCAAAAAATATATTCAACTAGTTTTTTTTAAATTTCAGAAAAGTATTTTAGAAATAAAACAATTCGAAAAAATACATTTTAAAAGTAATTACAATTAGTGAATAATATGAGAGAAAATGTAAAACTAATACATGTGTACATAAATGATTATTTGAAACATCACAAAATCATAGATAATATTTGTTTTTAAGGTGATTTAATCAAAAACGTTTAATATGTTTCAAATTATAAACATATGTATGTACAAAGTGTAATAACGGATTATGAAAATTCTATAAGGTTATACATTTTCAAATCAAATTCGTTTGGTAACTCAAAAGACAACATTCTTTTTTCCTAACATTCTTCTTTCGGTATTCTATGATATGCTGTTTTTAGTACAATCGTCGTAACGACCTCATTTCCGTGGTATTTATCCTACTTTCATACTTCTTCTACCAACTCCAAGCTTCAATAACCACCACCAGACTCCCTTATATTGCACTTTTTTTTAAAGGAACATAGAGGTTCCCGTCACATACCCGAAGCTGTTAAAGGGCGTAGCGGCGCCCTTTTGTCAGCCTCGCTCGTAGAGGAAGCTGAATGTAGAGAAAGCCCGAGAGGTATGCCAGGACAGGCCATTGTGGCGATCCATCCTCTCTGCCTACCCCTCCGGGGAAATGGCGTGATGGTTAGTTAGTTAGTTAGTTAATACCAGGCACGCATGAGAGATGGCTCGACATTTTGAAGACAAGATATTCTCTAAAGCCAAGAGTATTTGTCTTCTGAACGTACTTTCACTTTTCTTTTTAAAGGAACATTAAGTTCTCGCCACACACCCGAGGCTGTTACAGGGCGTAGCGGCGCCCTTTTGTCAGCCTCACTCGTACACTCCCTGGGCCTGCCCCCGTCCATCCGGGACGTACATTTAAAGACGGCAACAACAAGGGGGTGCCAGACCACATTTAATCTACCCCATCTTACTTCTATGCTCCGCTGTACTTTATTGAATAAATAAGCATAATTTATAATACATGAACATTTTGGCAACATTATATAAAAGATAAAATGAATGATACACCACAGGAATATACAGCGGGAAGAACAGGAGAGGCAGAGGAGACAAATGCAAGATGGGAAAAATAATGTGGAGTACAGTTTTGGCATGTAGGACAAAGGACGAGGTTTAGGAAGCATTTCTTAATATTAAATAAATAAATAAAACCACTGCACAAATTATTATAATGGCCAAGAGGGAGAAGAACGATAGGTGGTTCAGTGGTAGAATGCTCGCCTGCCTGCCTTATATTGCACTACATAATCTGTCTAACGGAACTGGTCCTCGTAAAAGACCTCCTTAAATATGGAAGAATAGCTGGGAATCCAGCTTACAGGATGAGCAACCCTCAGGAGAACAGGCTACTTAGTTCTATAGCGAAGAAGAAGAAGAAATTGCAATTACGGTATTTGAAAATTACGTATAGTCACACTAAGCCATAATGCAAATTCAGCCAATCTTTTGGAAAGATAACGTCTTTAATCGTGATGAAATCACTTCACCATTTGTCTAATTAATTGAGCCCAGAATATCACGATTTTAATACCTCAAACCACCCCATATAACCACCGTCGATAAGGGATAGCGAAAATATAAATGTACGTAAAAAAAACACATTCGATGGTCAAAATATTCGAATCAACTAACGATTTTGTTATTTAACCTTTTCCTTACGGTGGTAAAATAAAAACGCGCGTTCCAGTGTTGGGTAGTCAGTACGTGATCAAAGATGAGCGATTTTAAATCGAAAAAAAAAACATTCATAGCTAATCCCCTTAATTAATTATAATTGTAGTAAAAAATTATAATAATTGAGATTTATTTGCTGAAAACATTAAAAAAAAAACATTTGGCGACGCTCACGGAACGGGCATAGGTCTACTCTGGTTCCAAGCCCGAGAGCTACTGCTGACGGCAGTGAGAACATTGAGCTCCTCGCGCTTCCGCAGTGAAGTATGCAAGAGTGAGTGTCGCACACTCGCAGCGCTGTTTATACGCAAAATTTGTTTAGGATGTTCACAGAATACCTCCGATGTAATCGATAAATTCTGATTATTATTAATATTATTTTTTTAAATCAATGCGTAAATACTCGTCTATTATGGAGGAATACCTTAAATCTTAACCTTGTATTTATTATATTTATAAATATATTGATGGTTATTAGAAGCAACGTGTAGAAGACACCCATCATAGGGAAGGGAGGGTTAATACACTTTTAATGTACATACTCATACATCAATTATCTTTATATATAATTCTTCTGTACGGGCGTATGAAGCCTCTGTAGTGAACTCCTCCTAAACGACTGGACCGATTTTTATGAAAATTTTTAGTGTATTTGAGTGGGTTCATGGATTGTTTATATTCACAATCGGACCCGGTAGTTGACCGTTAACATTTTCTGGGAAGTTCATGAATAGTTGACATTCTGAGAATACGTCAGATATGACGATATACGACAGAATCTCAAATACTGATATAAGAAAGGAATGTAGAGCGGAAGAAGGTATTATAAACAAAATTATGAAAATATCGCTGCGTTGGTTCGGACATATGGAGCGCATGGACGGAGAAAGAATGATTAAGAAAGTATACGTTAATGATGTAAATGGAGTACGGAGTCGAAGCAGACCGAGGAAAATATGGCATGACCGAATCAATCAAATTTTAAAGGTTGATCATGTTAGAAGTCGGAAGAATCGACGTGCGTGTATGACTCGTTGTATGAACGTGGAGGAAGCTAGAGAGGTTTGTCAGGATTGAATAGTGTGGCGGTCCATTCTCTCACATAACAGATATCGCATATAAATGTCCGGGACAAATAATGTCAAGTCATTCAAAATATTATGTATTCGGCCACGAATCAGTTGAAAAAAATTAACACCTAAATAGGTAGTTCATCTAATTTTAAATAAATTATAAACAACACACCCAGCAAGAAATCAGTTGGGTATAGCCAGGGGTATGGTTGATTCACAAACCGAAGAGCTATTGCTTATGTGTTAGTATGATGGTCTTTCTTGGAATCTGATTGGTTTTGTCCGGTAAGGTACGTCAAACGCCATCATGTTCCGAGACATGAGACGGAGCGCACACGTTTAACTGCTCATATACTCGGTGATTGAAGAATACTCGTTTTACAGGAGTATTTTTAAAACAATATTATTAGGAAAAGGAAAGCCACTTTCGAGTCAGTTTAACTACGTAATATAGAAAGAAATTTTATAACAACTAGACATAATAATCTAGAGATACACATCTCCAAGAAATTGAAACCAATAAACGAAAACAAAATATCTTTATTAATATTAATCTCACCCAGTCGCTTTTCAAGGAAAAATTAATAAACAAATCGCAATTTTAATGAACTTAATTTTTATAATCATTACAATTAAGTCGATGTCATTTTTGTTAATAAAAAAATAATAACAATACATGTTTATATATTTCAATGTTTGAATATATGATTGAAACATATTTTGGTTTTCTAATCATAAAAAAATAAAATAAAAATAGCGTCTCGTTTTTTTGTAAACGCACTGTCACTCATACTATTGCAAACGATCTTCATGTAGTGAACGGAGTTAGTAAGAAATCGCTGTTAGCTATTTAAAAAAAATTATGTCTATTCGTAAGCAGATGTGACCGAGGAGTGCTATTTATATACTTTTATTTCGCTATGCTTTCGGCCTAATGAAGTAGCGAGAGCCTCAAACGTCTAATCAAAATGCCAATTACTTACTTACTAGATCAAATCTGGAATGTGGCCACCGGATATACCGAATCCAGGAGACTTTCGAGGTTAATTAAGTTTGGAGGGGTCGCCAGGGGCGGTGCGTGGAAAATATGTTCAATTAAATAAAAACAGAGAATCAATTGCTTATGCCGGAGCGCTATCATACTTAAACATTATTAAATGTTTTATTTAATTATTACGAATGAAAATGTCTATTTTTCGCCTGTCTAAGGCATTATCGAATGTCTGTTAACGATTCCCATAAATTAAAATAAAACTTATTGAACGCTTAGGCATTAACACTGTGGAATTACATAGTATATTAGGAAATTGAAAAACTTTGTTTAATTGACTATTTAAATCAAAGAATATTTTAAAAAACACGACATGTACGTATGTGTAAATATGATAAAAACTAAACAATGAAAGACTAATAAAAAACGCATTTAAAATTCGATACGATAATTCAAATTTAAAAATTAACCTGTGCTTTTTGTTATAAGTAGGTACCAATAATTATATTTTAACAGAAAGAACTAATAAATAATATTAAATAATGATAGTACATGATGATAATATAAAATAAATAAAAAAGTGTAAATTAAATAAAAATAATAATTAAATAGTGGATTAAACAAAGTTTTCCAATTTCCTAAGTATAAAATAAAACTTCTAGAAATCAGACATTTTCATTCGTATTGGTCATTTAATATGGAGTTTCAATAATTTTTGGACGTTGGACGATCGAAGTGTGCGCGGGAGATGCTTATTGGTGGAGATGAGGTTTGCTACCTATCACACCGCGTCTCCCGCGGGGGCGAAAAGAGAAGGATGGAGTACCGCATTGGTTAATGTGTGGCAGTCCATTATTTTTGCCTACCCCTTCCGAGAGACGGCGTGATGGTTAGTTATTTAGTTAGTTTTCACATAATTTTTCAAGAATTTATATGAGATTTTAGCGACAGCTGTTTCGCCAATCTATGTTGGTATCATCAGGTGTTACAAACAACAACGCAGTTACAATTAGTTGTTTCAAACTACTTATTTTAAATGTTTTGTTTTTTATAGCACCCGATGATGCCAACATATGTTAGCGATACAGGTGTCGCGACAATTTCAAGTAAAATTTAATTACAGGGATTTTTTTTTTTTAGTTTATTTATCTCAATAGCTCAATTTAAATAGTTGAAAATTATATCAGCATTTGAAATTCTGTCATACATCGTTTCACCACATATTATCACTCAATACGTTGATATCAGAAGGGAATTTCGAGCGGAAAAAAAGTATTATGAAAAGATCGCTTCGATGGTTTGGACGCGCATTGAACCCATGGATGATGACAGAATGGTCAATATACTCATACATTAACGTTGTAAATGGAATAAGATGTTGAGGAAAGCCAAAGTTAGAAGTCAGAAGTGCGTTTTGACTCGCTGTGTGAATGTGGAAGAACTAGTAAGCTATATATGGGTATAGAATAGTGCGAGGGATCCAATCTCTCTTTTATTCTTTAAAGGAAACGGTGTGTTGGTAAGTTTGTAAATCATATTGTTATAACTTGTTTAAACTTTAACGAAACAAGCTCTAATAAAATATTAGAATACATGAAAACAAAGCGACATGAAGAATATAGATGGATGGAGATGGATGGATGAATATAGATGGATATAGATGGATCATTAGATAGTTTGGTATATTAATCGATTGAATATAAAAAGTCTAGGTTAACGATCTGAATGAAGCACGTACACTAAGAATACCGAGAAAGATAAGGCAAAATGTAATCAATCGAATTTATAAAAATCGGTCATGTCAATAGTGGAAAAAAAATACGTGTGTAAAGGGCGTTATAAAAAATGATGATGTAGTATTGATAAAGTAATCCACGCAGCAAGAACTGACGATGTGACGATGTGTATAGACATGAAAACCTTTGACCTAAAAGAGAAAAAGGCCTACCAATGGAATAGAATAAACCACTTCGCCACCGCTTTTAATAAAATCTATGGCAATACAATCAAACCCAACAGCTTTTCCACTTTTCATTGCTTTCACGGATCTTTGCATCTCATTCGTACTTATTTTCTCAATATTATCATTCATAGGTCCCGCACTCGCACTAGTTGTTATACTTTCGATCACGCTTTTTATAAACTTATTCAAAAAAGCTAGAATGTTCTTCTACCGACCCTTATGTATGGAAGCAAAGCATGCAACTGGCAAAAGAAGGATGAAAGTAGAATAAATGCAATTGAAAATCTCTTAGACGAATGTATGGATACCCTGTGTATGATAGAGTGTCGAGTGACGAATGCGGTGCGAATGACGATGAAAGAATTGATGAAGAAAGAATGGTAAAAATATATATATGTTAACGATGTAAATGGAACTAGAAATAGAGGAAGACCGAGGAAAATGTGGCACTATCAAATAAATCAAATATTGAATGTCGGCCATGTGAGGAGTCAGAGAAATCGACGCGCGAGCATCACACGATGTATGAATGTTGAGGAAGCGAGAGAAATATGTCAGGAAACTAAATGTGGCAGTCCATTCTTTCTGCCTACCCCTTCGGAGAGACAGCGTGATGGTTAGTTAGTTAGTTTTGTATCGTCTCCAAGACCTATCCTAGGAGGCAACTGGTGGGATCCGGGTTTCTCTAAGACTTCTTTGAGAAAGTTCCATCTACGTCATCTCAAGCCTAATACGTTCCCAACATCTTTTCTACATATCCTCTAGGAAAACGCGCAAAAAATAGGTTGATATTTTTTATAAAATAAATATTCCCCGCCACAGATGACGCCGCAGAGTTTTTCACCGAAATTTAAGAGTACCACTGGTAATGCGAACACCGTATTTCATTTGTAAGTGCAAATGAAAATTGGGCGCGAATTTTTTTTAACTTAAGTTAATTTTGAAATGTACCTTTCTTTTACTCTAAAACTTACATTATTAAAAATAAATTAAGTCGTGATTTTTAGTTTTATATTTTATGCAAAAAGTGAAGGCAGCTGCAAGCTTTATCGCGCTAAAGTCCACAACATGGAAAAAATAAAATATGCTCATCAATATTAAGATGAGAATTTATGTAACACGTGTAAGACGAATATTGATATATGACGATGAAGCAATGGTAGACACAGTTAGAATTTTAATTCTACAAGTACTTAAGTCTAGAAATTCCAAGATAACATAAGGAAAATTGTAGGCGAAAATTTATGAAATCGAGTAGGGAACACCAGAATAAGAAAGATTTCTGAAGCTGAGGAAATCGTGAGATGGAGTATAACTAATACCAGACTTCTCGTTTTCACCGGGACAGTCCTGTTTTCAGGCAGTGTGTCTCAGTGTTCCTGAAAACAGCTTTGGGACGCCAAAATGTTCCGTTTTCGAAAAGAAAGAAACACGCAGTTATGGCAAGACAAAAATATATCTAACAAGACCAAGATGAGACTGGTTCAAACCCTTGTTTTCTCCATATTCATTAATGGTTGCAAGTCTTAGACTATGCGAACATCAGAGAGGTCCAAAAGTGATGCTTTAGGTATGTGGTGCTGGTGACAAATGATGTGTGTACCCTGGACGGCACGAAGAACAAACCGGTCAATCATTTAGCAGCTGGGTATCAAGGCAAGACTCTCGCGGATGTGCTCTCAGATAGTGCTGAAATATTTTAGACACATAGCCCGGAGAGATCAGGACAACCTTGAAAAGCTCATCATCATGGGCAAAGTAAGGCGAAGGAAGGCGACCACAGGGACGACCACCGAGCCACTGGCGCTGGTCTCTCATTGGTTGCAGCCTGGATACTGACGGTGACAGGAGCGCATGGCGTGCCATGGTCAATGATTAACAGCATAGGTTTCCAATCTTTTCTGGGCCACCGCACCCTTTACAAAAAATTTAACGTTCAACACCCCCCCTCCCATAAAAGTTATTTGAAATATGGGAAAATGATTACAATACGTACAATAACAAAATAAACCAATATTTAAGTTTAATTTGCTTAATTAGTACTGACGTGATTAGCGTGTTTTTTTTTTGTCTTTTTAGACTATATTTTTTAATCTGCCCACGCTTTCTATTTTTTCTGGGTCTTCTACTGCCCCCCTGAAAGTCTCAAACGCCCACAAGGGGGCTTTATCGCCCACTTTGAGAACCTAGGGTTTACAGGATTAACGCGACCCTCAAGCATGAGGAATACGACTAAAAAGAGAAGATTTTGTATATTATTGCATTGTTCAAAAAAAAAATTAATACATTTATTACGAGTATAATTTAAACGCGTGCTCATAAATTATAATTTGAAGCAAATCAGATGTTTGTTGACTTTAAAGATAGTCGAAGGTTTGTATTATATTATAATTGAGTTTCCGCCCTTTTCACTCCGCCCTTTAGATTGCAGAATCGACCTCGTTACCGTGCATGTTTAAGCCGGAGCAAGATCAACAGTGTGTGCATTGTACAAGCTGCCGACGTGCAAACAGAACTCGACACGCGATTAGGAATTCTGATTAATGCGCCAGCACTGAGGAAAGTTATATGGCGAACGGAATAAGTTATAGAGAGAACAGAAAACGAGGCAAGTTTGCAACAAATCATGTTTATCGGAAATTCCCCTAGAGAGCGCCCTATATGTGTTCTGATTTGTTTGAAATATAATTGTATCATTAAAACGTAAACAATGATCCATGGAGAAGCAAATGCTCGACGTGAGTCTTCAAGATTAAAAACGAAATGAAGAAATTCCAAAAAAAAGGTAATTAACCACCCTACGTATTTGAACGTACGTGATACGTTCACTGTGACTGTACCATTCTGCGCTATCCCGTATGACGTACGCGCTTGAGAAAAAGTAATGTACCTAAAATGTACAAACTGTTAGGGATTTATAAACAAGTCCTTATAAATATGATAGTTTTACAAGGAGCAGGCGAAGTGAGCGGCCAAGTATTTGACGTTTCGTAATTTAAAAAAATAAAATTAATATGTGATTAAATTTCATTAATAAAAAACCTGCTGTTTTTGCACGTTTCTCAGAAAATAATCCAAATGTAGGGCGGTTAAACATATATTCGAATACATCACTTAATGGTTTGATATTTTAAAAATAAAATTTCACACTTTTCACTTAGTATAAACCACGTTGATATGGTTTGGACACATGGAAAAAATGAGTGAGGAGAGAATGGTGAAGAAGGTATATGTCAACAACGTGAACGGAGCTAGAAATAAAGGAAGGCCGAGAAAACAGAATAACAATACGGTGTTTCCCCTTTTGTAATTCAAAGGTACTTCTTTCTTTCTACAAGTTTCAATAGTAAAAATAACGGAACTTTATAAAAATATCAGATCCTCATTTAGTAAAGGATTTTAACGTGACACAATTAATCTTAAATTCAAATAAAATAATAATCTTAATCTTTCTGATCTCTATCTAACTAAAAATGCACATGATGGAATTTATTCGAGGATTATACACCACGACGATTTACTGATAAACACAGTGTATCAAGAATTACAAGAACATCGATGATCTTAGGATTAAAAATCCCACGTAACCTCATTAACCAAACAGTGTCAAATGCCGTTCTTTGGACCATGGCAGGCGAAAAACCAATTAGAAAACAAGTCACTCGACGCAAATGGCAGTGGATCAATCACACTTTGAGACGGAACCCAGCCAGCATTGCTCAAGGCGCACTAGACCGATCCTCTATGGGGGGAAAGAGGAAATGAGGCAGACCTAGAGCCACTTGGAGAAGAGCCCTGCAGAACGAGGTTAAAGCAGCAGGCCTCACTTGGGATGATGTTAGGCATCAGACATGCGATAGAGTCGGGTGGAAAAGTTTCCTTGAGGCCCTGTGCACCACGGAGGTATGACAGGACAAATAGAAGAAGAAGGACGTAACCTTACTGATAACACGTGTGTCTTAGAGTATTATGATTCAATGCACAAGAGATATTCTCGCTAGAAAACACGATCTGCTGTTCATATCAAAGGCAGAACCTATGTCCCAATGCAACATACAAACTCCATATTTATTATTTTTTGCTTCTGCAAAAACTAATCATTTATTGGATATTAGTAATAAGGAATTAGAAACCTTTATTATATTAGATACATTAGATGTTTACATTCCTTCAAATAGATGTGTACACCAAGATCGCAATACTGGTAGGGCAATTGTTATGCACTCCCGTTCAATATTAGCAACTCTCGGATAAAATAATATGTAAGCATAAGATAAAGAGATATGCCTCCCTAGAACGGGTTACCCCAGTCGGGAAGTATTAAAACCATGAACTTGGTAAATGACAATAAATAAATATACATAAATCAAATAAAATAAGGCAATAGCAGAAGATAAAAAAGAAATACACAAATCAGGTAAATCAAGATAATAGCACATGATAAAGAAGGAATACACAAATCAGGTAAAATAAGACAATAGCCCAAGATAGAGAAAATACACAAATCAGGTAAATTAAGACGAAGGCACAAGATAGAGAAAAAATACGCAAATTCAAAACATGGCTATAACAAGTATGTTTAAGAAAGAAAAAAGAACCCTTGTAATAAAATAAAGAGTGATATTGACGAACAAAATCAATTATTCTTATATTTGCTTAAAATAAGGGCAGTGTATCATAAAATTTATCAATATGTTCAAATTCTATGGAATTGAACAAACTGCACATTCTAGCAATTAGATAAAAGTATGATTTTAGAATATAAAGAATCTGGATTTCAGCATATGGGTTCTTACTTAGGTAATTATAACAACATGTTAATCGGATAAACCGCTACACGTTTCACTGCACTTAATAATTTATTGTATTTACTCACATTACACTTCTGAGTGCACCGTTTTGACGTCAGCATTCTTGTCTCTTCGTCAGCATATTTGTCACGGGCACTTGGTCTCCACGTGAACAGATATAACTGGAAGCGTTTTGTCTTGGCCACGGGCTGCCCGCCACCCTCAGCAGTGAAGAAACTATGAAAAAATATGAACCACTCATGTAATCTTATATCACAATATCGGCCTTGCACAAACAAATTTCATTAAACTACATGCAATAGATTATCTACCGACCAAAATAAATAAGAATTAATAGCTAAAAAGTTGTGATAAAGTAATTGGGTTGAAATCACCAACTGTATTCGAATGTGAAAAACAATAGTAAACATATTTTTGTTATATGAAATTTCATGGTGAAACAATCTAACTAAATAACCATCACGCCGTTTCTCCAGAGGAGTAGGCAAAGAGGATGAATCGCCACATTGTTCTATCCTGACATAACTCTCGCGCCTCTTCTACATACACACATCGTGACTGTTCCTACTTCCATCATGGCCGTCTTTCAATAATTGATAAATTTGTACATTCCATGTCTTCCTTGGCCTTTCTCGACTTCTTTTACCATTCACACTACTTGTACACATATTTTTAACCATTCTTCTCTCATCTTTCATGGTAGAAGTTAATCGTCTATAATGAAAACGTAAATTATTTGTAAAAAAAAAATTGTTCATGTATTTTTAGTTTAAATCCACTAATGTTTGCGTTTTTGAAAGATTTCGGCAGCACCCTGCGATCATCTGACGTCGTCTTCATCCTCAACATTCATACATCGTGTCATGTGCGCAAGTCGATTTCTCAGACTCCGCACGTGGCTGAAATTCAATATTTGATTTATTTGATCGTGTCACGATTTTCCTCGTTTTTCCTCTATTTCTAGTTCCGTTCACATGGTGACGTTAACTTTTTTATAATTCTTATTTAATCATTTTTAAATATATATTTTGTTTACTTCCACTAAACGTACACAACGATCCATACAGAGTTAAATAAATGCTCGGCTTTAGTCTACGAGATAAAATAAGACAGGGAAAAATACGTCGCCGAACCAAAGTTGCCGACATCATGGATCTTACAGGTAAATTAAAATTGGGTTCCTTCTAATTATTGTTTTTATTATTATTTTATTTTCCACCTGTAATATTTTCTCCTATAAACAGTAACTAACCGTTTTTTTAATTAAAATATTTAGGTACCTAATTCAATTTCAGCAAGAACTTCAAAATTATAACAAAGAAATTATTCTAATTGACATAGGAACAAATACACATAAAGATTCGAAAACTCACGAAAATTTGACATTCGATACATTATTGTAACACCTGATGATGTCAACATTGGTTGATAAAAAATCTGTCGTAAAATAAATACAATTGCGATATAAAAACAAAGTTTTTTCATTAACAGTTTTAAAATGTTTAAGTATCATGGTATTTCGGCCAAAACAATGGACTATTTAAAAATAATTTAACATATAATGTTCCTTTATCATAAGTTTCCAATCTTTTCTGGACCACCGCCCCCTTTTCAAGAAAAATAAACGTTCAACGCCCCCCTCCCATAAAAGTTATTCGAAATATGGGAAAATGATTACAATACATTCAAAAACAAAATAAACCAATATTTTAGTTTAGTTTGCTTTATTAGTACCTACGTTATTAGCGTGTTTTTTTTGTATTTTTAGACTATATTTTTTATCTCTATTTTTTCTGGGTCTTCTACTGCCCCCCTGAAAGTCTCAAACGCCTTATCGCCTACTTTGAGAACCTAGGACTTTAAATGGTACACATGTTGTCAGACTTTTGTATAGGTAAATCATATAACATAAACCACGACATCATTCAATGCACTTAAAAAAATATTGTATTTACTCACATGACACTTCTGAGTGCGCCATCTTGACGTCAGCATTCTTGTCTCTTCGTCAGCATATCTGTCACGGGCAATTGGTCTCCACGTGAACAGATATAACTGGAAGCGTTTTGTCTTGGCCACGGGCAGCTCACGACCCTCAGCAGTGAAGAAACTATGAAAACATGTGAATAAATCATGTAATCTTATTTCACGCGTTTTGTCTTATCCATGAAGAAACGTTGGTAAAATAAGAAAAAATCACGAATTTTTATAAATTAAAATACTAAAACGATGTTTTTTTTAACTACTTCCACTTTTGTCTTTATTTCGACTGCAACCGGTTTCGCCAGGCTCGCTGGCATCGACAGAACAGTCTGTCGATGCCAGCGAGCCTGGCGAAACCGGTCGCAGTCGAAATAAAGACAAAAGTGGAAGTAGTTAAAAAAAACATCGTTTTATTTAAATATTATTTAAAATGAACTTCCATCAAGAAATTTCAGTAAAATCATTTGATTCAATAAAAACACTGTTTTTTCCACTTTTCAGTTTATTTTTCTCGACATTTTTCGAAGGCTTACACCTTCATCATCGGGAGAACGATATAAAGTAACTAAAATTATTACAAACTGAGTGCAAGAACCTAGAATTATATATAACATGTGTTAGTTAACTTAGCTAGTACTAGGAAGATAACAATAGACATATCAATGTGTTACATTTTGAAAGGATTTTTAGATGGAAGTATTGAGTTGAGGGTGTTTTATTGCTCTAAGGCTATTGATTAAGTTATGCGAAAGTTTATATTTTAAGACAAAACAAATGGACAAGTTGGAAAAATAAATACTTTTGCGCAATATAATTTTTAACAAAAGATCCGTCTCACGGTTTTATGATTTACGAAAGAAAAGACAAAATTATTTAAAAAGTAACACCTAAACTTTGTGCCCCTGTACATAATATTCATAATAGGCCAAAAGCAGTTACATTAATTTAATTTGTGAAGGGTGGAGATCTTTACAAACAGAGAAACATGTCGAGAAAAATAAACTCAAAAGTGGAAAAAACAGTGTTTTAATTCATAAAAATTGGTCATTTTGGAATTCCACAGTGTTAACGCCGTAAGTTTATCTAAAATGAAAAAATCATGTAAACTTATTTCCCAATATCGTTCTAGCACAACCATATTTTATTTTATTTAAACTACAGCGACAGTTTGGTTACCTATTACAAGTCATGATAATTAATTGTTAAAAATTGTATGCAGTAATTTGGTTCAAATGACTTGCTGTATACAAATATGAAAAACATTGAGTTAATCACTACCACATTAAAAGGTCCAAGTGGCATCCCAAGAACATTTTTTTTCATTTAAGAGTTAAAGCGAAAACCTATCCAAAAAGCTAGAATAGCAGTGCACAATGGTGTTCTTCTACGAACCTTATGTATGGAAGCGAAGCATGGAACTGGCAAAAGAAGGATGAAAGAAGAATGAATGCAGTAGAAATGAGATTCCTTAGACGAATGGGTGGATACTCTGTGTATGATAGAGTATCGAATAAAAATATAAGAAGTGAATGCGGTGCGAATGATGATGTTATGAACAAAATAATGAAAGGATCTTAAAATGGTTTGGACATACGGAAAGAATGAATAAAGAAATATTGGTAAAAAATATATATGGAACGATGTAAATGGAACCAGAAATAGAGGAAGACCGAGGAAAACGTAGCACGATCAAATAAATCAAATATTGAATGTCGGCCATGTGAGGAGTCAGAGAAATCGACGCGCGTACATGATACGATGTATGAATATTGAGGAAGCGAGAAAAATATGTCAGGAAATAAAAGTGTGGCAGTCCATTATTTCTGTCTACCCCTTCGGGAGACGGCGTGATGATTAGTAAGTAAGTTAAGTTAAAGCGTTTAACACTGTAGAATTCCATTGTAAAAACTTTGGAATTTGAAAAACAACACTGTATATTTACGATTTAATTTTTTAGTGTTATAATATTTTTATTTTTATTGAATAAATATATATTAAATAAATAAAAGTGGAAATGTTACACTTTGCCGCAAACCCATCTCTTTGATTGAAGCTAGCGAAGTCACGCAATAGTTCGTTAGAACAAATATTTCGAAGCGCTTCCTCGCGAAGAAAATAAAAAAGGAATATAAAAAACGTGACTATAGTAATCTGGACTTACGCTTGCATCTACTGGTGGAGAGAATTCAACTTCTAACATAATTAAGTTTAGAAGATACCCAGATTGTAGATTCAATGTACACACTATTCAATTACTGATGGTGTAGGTAGGAAGGTAGGAAAAAACCAGTGGCGGCGAGGTAATGTCAAAATTATAATTTCAAACTCTTATGCAATAGTTAAAAACAATATTGAAATTATGCGTTTGAATTAAAAACTGTTCATTTGAAA
The DNA here is from genome assembly GCA_022606425.2 of Lepidostoma basale. Taxonomy (NCBI): domain Eukaryota; kingdom Metazoa; phylum Arthropoda; class Insecta; order Trichoptera; family Lepidostomatidae; genus Lepidostoma; species Lepidostoma basale. The sequence goes on from JAHDVF020000875.1 coordinate 1,688,005, forward strand.
TAATCGAAGGATATTATAATACGAGTACATTAAAACTGAAAAAAAATTACGGAATACATAAGATAAGTTATTTCTACTGAAAATAATTTCAAACTATGATGCAATAGTTAAACACAGTATTATGCTAATGAATGAATAAATGTTCATTTGAAATAATCTTAGTATATTAAAATTGAAAAAAATATTACAGAATACATAAGTGATTTCAGCTGGAAATAAACATAATGAAATCAATTAATTTTCTTAAACACTAAAAAAAATTAATCCGGCTTTATTATAAACATATTTTGTTAACATATTCCATATTTACTTTTAAAATTGGTAGGACCATGTTATGTCTTTCTAGAAGATTCATTAGTTCGCTTTAAAAAAAAATTTGGGAACAGTTCCTTCAATCATAATTTTCAGATGATTTTGTTTTGGTATAATTAATGCAATGCAAAATGAAACTCTCGTTTAAATGTAAATGCTATTGTATTATAAATTAACAATAATAAAAAACTGATTTCATTACCTCAATTATGATACGACGTGTTGAAATATTGAGCAACTAAAACTGGCCATTTTCTCATACATTTCTCGAAAATGCGGTCGGTAAAGCAGCAGCCTGTAATACCAAGCGGCATCGAACGTTTTGCAACTATAATATTCATAATATTGTTGGATTATTTAATTAGGTTATGTAGTATAATACAAATTTTGAGATTTTTGTGATAAACGTTATTGATTTCAAACAAAATATAAAGTATTCCTCAATCGGGTAAGTCTCTTGATTTGACATTTTAATTTTGCTAAACATTTGACGATTTGCTAAGGATTTTTTTTTCTAGAACATTGTTAATAATCATAAATAATAACCCTCATATTAAGTTTAATCAAGTGTTATTATGTTTTGTTTGTTTCTTTATAATAATATGAGTGAATAGATTCATATTTGTACTGACTAAATCACATTAAAAAAGTAAATTTCCCATATTTCATACATAATTTATAAACATCTTTGAAACATTACTGCCATTACAGCCGATGTGAATGATGTTTAAATTAGAAAGAAAATTTTAACAATGGTTAATTGGTCAATTTGATTGTTGCCGCACTTTGTGATGGTTATTTATGACACGAAATACGTTTTCACTCTTCTGATGTTAAAATAATACAAGTTTTTTCGTTTATAAAAAAAATTTTGACAGGTGTAAAAATAAATTTTTCATTTGTTCCAATGACAATTTGAATAAATTCTTCAATCAAATTTTCAAGTTTTTGCTGGTGTTGGATTGTTTTAAGTGCCTAATTAAAATGAAAACAGTGGAATAAAAAATTAAATAAACACAAATGTCCGGATCGTCCAGCTGACGACAAGTGCACCATCTAAAAGAACATTATGTGTTAAATTATTTTTATGTGTTATTTTATTTTATATCATTGTATTTTGTATAATTTGTTTTAGATTTATTATGTAGACGTTGAATGATTGAAGTGTGCGCGGGAGATGCCTATTGGTGGCGATGAGGTTCGCAACCCATCACACCGCGTCTCTCGCGTTGGCGAAAAGAGAAGAATGGAGTGCAGCATCGATTAAAGTGTTGCAGTCCATTCTTTCTGTCTATCCTTTCGGGGAAACGGCGTGATGGTTAGTTAGTTAGTTAGTTAATTGTTATATCAATTATTGATACAATTTTACTTATTTATTGTTACTTGAACAATAATTTAAATATTAAATAATTGTTACGAAATCGACTTTTATTAGAGCTAGAGCCTTAGACAGGCGAAACCTGTGATTTACATAAAATATAATAATACTTCTAGAAAACATACGTTTTCATTCGTATTAATCATTGTAATTCATATTAAAAAACATTTTATTCAGATTATCAAATGATTTTGCTGAAATCTCTTGATTGAAGTTCATTTTTAATGATAATTAAATAAAACGTTGTTTTAACTAACTTCCACTTTTGTCATTATTTCAACAGCGACCGGTTTCGTCGGGCTCGCTGGCATCGACAGACTGGTTACACTGTTATAAACTAATTCCTTTATATCCAAACAGATCAGGGGTGGTAAACATGATTGTATACAAAAATAATAATGTAAAATTTAATTTATGTATTGCTCTTAAAGTTAATTAATACGAATGAAAACGTCAGTTTTCTAGTTTCTTAAACAATGATGTAAAACTCCATATTAAATTAGTAATGCAATTGAAAACGTATGTTATCTAGAAGTTTTATTATATTTTATGGGAATGACATGTTTCGCCCTTCTAAGGCATTATCAAATGTGACGAAACTTCAACTCGTTGCAGTTTATATACCCTAGTAAATGGAGCTGAATATAGTAATTAACGAAAATTTATTTGACTTTATAATTATTTTAACAAAGAATTATTCGGTTATGTCCAGAAATATTGGAAAGTGCTTCTTGAAACTCGTTAAGAAATTTTATGACAATAATTACGTAGTTAGGGGATAGTAAATGATGTTATATAAATCAAAAATAAGTTATTTGCGGTAGGACGAAATAAAGTTTTTCTAAGAAAAACATCTTCTTACAAATGATCTTACATATTTCAAGGTGATTAATGATTCTAAGTATTATATATAAAATAAAATCGCCATTCTGTGTGCGTAGAGTCAATCGATGTATTTTTCATTTAAAGTTGTTTAAGGGAATTCTCTTTTCAATGCATTGGATTTTAAATTGATTACAGTTGACATTATAATGTGAACATTTGTCATATCGACATTTCATTCAGAAAAATAAATCTAAAATATGTGATTTAATTAAATCAACCCTTGATAATATGAATCCTACAATCCCAGTCTCACTTACGAACAAGAATTCCCGGGGGTGCGAGATACCTGCCCCGCCCTTGCGCGGTCCGTCAATCCTGGTTTGCTCTCATTTCATTTCACCCCCTTTTCCATTCTCGGGCGTGTGCCGGCGCGCGGGGATGGGGATGAAAGGACGCTAACAATTGACGTAGATTGGACGGGGATGCAGTGTTTAAACTTTAAATTGAGAGCTAGATTCCTCTTGTGTTTGCTGTATTAGATCACCAGAATTTGTTTAGAAAGCCGAGAGCTTTGTGACGTGAATATTCTAAACTAAGATTATATATACGTTCACACAATAGTAACGAAGGCACTTTAATTTTTTTAACACCTACAATTACCAATATATCAAGACAAACTGATTTTATTATTTAAATTAGTAAGAAATACAGAAAAAGTAGGACCGTGGCACAATCAAATCGATCAAATATTAAATATCGCTCACGTGAGGATTCGGAGTAATTGACGTGCGTGCATGACACGATGTATGAATGTTGAGGAAGCGAGAGAAGTATGTCAAGAAACAAAAGTGTGGCAGTCCATTATTTCTGCCTAAGAAATCCACCATCGATGATATACGTCACATTATTTTCATCAAGTTCGATATCAACAGGTGTAATATTATCATATAATGAGACTTTCGGGGTTTTTCTCATGCCATTATTATCAAATAATGATGTCGGATACGGACTTATAGAAGGTATCCTACTTTCAGGTCACTTTCCGAGAAACATGAAAAAAACTCGTTTTTTATTAATTAAATTTATTATTAATTTATTAACTAACTAACCATCATGCCTTCTCCCAGAGGGGGTAGTCAAAAATAATGGACTGCCACACTTTTCTTTCCTGACATATTTCTCTCCCCACCTCAATATTCATACATCGTATCATGCACGCGCGTCGATTTCTCTGACTCCTCACATGGCCGACATTCAATATTTGATTTATTTGATCGTGCCACGTTTTCCTCGGTCGTCCTCTATTTCTGGTTCCATTTACATCGTCAACATATAATGGAGACGGCGTGATAGTTAGTTTAAGTATACGTTAACGGTGTAAATTGAGTACGGAGTCGTTAGAGATCGAGAAAAACTTGGCATGACCAAATTAATCATATTTTAAAGGTGGACCATGTTAGAAGTCGGAAAAATCGACGTGCGTGTATGACTCGCAGTATGAATGTGGAGGAAGCTAGAGAAGTTTGTCAGGATCGAGTTGTGTGGTGGTCCATTCTTTTGAAGGGTTGTGTGGCCATGCGAAGTAAGTAAGTTTGCTTTTCTTGGTTTTCTAATTGTTTCACCTTCTTTCTTTATATGTATTACTTATTTTATTTAAATTGTCCTTAATTTTTTTAAAGGTCTTTGTTTTATCTTACTCTACTGTTTCTTTAAAAAAAAAATTTAACTAACTAACTTACCATCACGCCGGCTCCCCGAAAGGGTAGGCAGAAAGAATGGACTGTCACATTTTAACCGATGTGGCACTCCATCCTTCTCTTTTCGCTCCGCGGGAGACGCGGTGTGATGGGTTGCGAACCTCATCGCCACCAATAGGCATCTCCCACACACACTTCGATCGTAAAACACAAAATAAATCTAAAACAAATCATATAAAATACAATGATATAAAATAACAAAATAAAAATATATTAACACATAATGTTCATTTTAGATGGTGCACTTGTTGACATGGACGATCCGGACTTTTGTGATTATTAGATTTATGTTACTCGCATCCACCGTTTTTTTAAATTAGCTGCAATTAGGTACTTAAAGCAATCAGACACCAGAAAGAACTTTAAAATAATATTGAAGAAATTATTCAAATTGTCATTGGAACAAATGAAAATGTTATTTTTACACCTGTCAAAATTCTTTATATAAACGAAAAAACTTGTATAATTTTAACGTCAAAACCGCACAAACGTATTACGTGTCACAATTAACTATTATAAAGTGCGGCAACATTCAAATTGGCCAAAACAATTCACTTTTACACGAAATATCTCCAAATTTACGGGAGCGCACATGAACTAAACCAAATTTTTAAAATCAGAACAACAAAAAAAAAATTTTTTTAATTTTTATAAAATATGTATTTTTTTAATTGTCATCATAAACGCCTTGGAAAATGTCTGTGATGTATATGATTTGTTTAATAAATTGAATTGAATTGAAGCTAGTAGTGCAACAAAGTGGGTAACACACAAAAAAATCAAAAGACTTTCTTGCTTGTCTGTATTCATAAGGCTAATGCAATACTGTATGTAGCCCATGGTACATCGGATCCCGCGCTAAGTGCGGACATAAATAGTAAATGGCTCGTAAAGGTCGGAATTGCATAAACGGTTGCTGCAATATTTATGTCGCGCCGAGGGCGAGTCCCGTAACGCGGCTTAATGACGCTGCAATCGAATTCGACACGTAAGTACTAATGCAGAAAATATCGATTCAATTCCCTATTACAAACGTATAACACCTACAGATACGCATTAGGATTTTTAAAGATTTTTCGATAGTCCATTGTTTTGGCCGAAATACTATGATACCTTAACATTTTAAAAATGTTAAATTAAATAACTTTTTTAAGATAATCAAATGATTTTACTGAAATCTCTTGATGGAAGTTCATTTTAAATAATAATTAAATAAAACGATGTTTTTAACTACTTCCCCTTTTGTCTTTATTTAGACAGCGACCGGTTTCGCCAGGCTCGCTGGCATCGACAGACTGGTCTGTCGATGCCAGCGATGTCATCAACCAGCGGTTTCATCAACCTATGTTGACGTCATCAGGTGTTACAATAATATATCAAATGTCAATTTTTCAGGATTTTTCGAATCTTTATGTGTATTTGTTCCTGTGTCAATTTGAATAATTATTTAGTTTTCTAGAGGTTTTATTATATTTTATGGGAATGACATGTTTAGCCCTTCTAAGGCATTATCAAATGTCATTTCAATTACATTAAATAATGCCTTAAAAGGGCGAAACATGTCATTTCCATAAAATACTCGTATAATAAAATTTCTAGAAAACTGACGTTTTCATTTCTTCTGTTATATTATTTTAATCACTTTTGTTCTCGAAAATAACCTGACAAGACAGTTTTAGGCCCTTCTTTATTTATTGTACATGTTTTTTTTTACATACGTCTATTTTCATATGGACTATGCATCCCTTGGTCAACAGGATATATTTTGTTTAAGACTTATATATAATTCATCTCTGCGGTTATAAATTAAAGGGATAAATAACCCATTGAGAGTGTCCACTTCTAATTAATTTAATCTGTTTTAACTGCGGGTGGAGAATTGTAAATCTGATATACCTACAGAAGTGCTCAATTTATTTTACTCTGAATTTTTTTACATAAAATAACTGATTTATTTTAATTTTATTTGTCAAAGTGTCAAAGTGACGTTCAAACGGGGTAAACTGACATGGTACATGGACGTTCTTTGTAATAAAATGCTTACCTACATCCAGATTAAATAGACGTCAGTCTAATTCTGAGCACAATACGGATTCTTCTTTAGAATTCAGGATAATTTTGAACCAATTTAAAGTGTGCAAAAATTGAGAAATAATAATTAATTTATAATTAATTCAAATAATAACATCTGCCTTATAGAGGTTTTTACGTACTATCGGTGAGTTGCCCGCGAAATCGCCTACCTCCACATGTTTTGTTTCATGTTTTCGATGGGCTTCATATTGGGCTTGAAATATCTAAAAGGGTCTTTGTCGCACTTGTGTATTTTTGGCTTGTAATCATATAGCTAGGTGCATATATATCAGAAGATATCTACAATATTTAGTATGGATTTGAAGCCGGACTTTATCACTATGAAGTATGTTACCATTCGATGTGTCGCGAAGTTCATTTATATTGTCAGAATGTTATCTGTCATTTATGTTTTGTGCAGAAATGTTATGAAAATAATGATTATGTAATTTCTTTACGAACATTTATTTATAATTCGTGTTTCGGTGTTAACAAATTTATTATTATTGTCCACTTAGAGCTTATTTATTATTAATTTTAGTTCTTCTTGTATTTGTAAATACATTATTATAGTATACAAGAACATGAGTTTGATGGCGCAGAAAATTATTTTTGTATAGATTTAAAATGCGCCTTAAATGGGATTTAAAATCAATTAATTCACGAAAATAATTTGGAATGATAAAACTCTTTTAATTCGGAAAAATACATTATCGTGACCCTCTACTAATGTTATAATACAAAAAACGGGCTTGCCTTACTAGTTGACCCTAGGCAAGCCACTGCTAAATACTCGTAAACCATTAGCTATGAATGATTTTCTCATATACTATAATAAATCTTTATGAAAACATACGTTTTCATTAATATAACTAACTAACTTACTAACCATCACGCCGTCTCTCCGAAGGAGTAGGCAGAAATAATGAACTGCCACACTTTTCTTTCCTGAAATATTTCTCTGGGTTCCTCAACATTCATACATTGTGTAATGCTCGCTCGTCGATTGTTCCTACTTCAAACATGTCCGTCATTCACGAATTGATTAATTTGGTCATGCCATACCTTTCTTGGCTTCCTCGACTTATTTTTCCATTCACACTACTTGTATATATGACACTGTCTTAATTTTTTTATCACGCATTCATCCGCCTTACATTCCTTTCTTACTTCATCATTAGATATTCTATCATACATTGTTTTTCTGCACATTCTTCTTAGTGACCTCATTTCTACGGCATTTACCCTACTTTTATCCTACTTCTGCCAACTCCAAGCTTTACTTTCACACATAGAGGTTGGCACTAGAACTCCATTGTTCACTGCCACCTTTTCTTCAGTCTACTCGTATATAAGTATTTCTTTAATTTGTTATTTTAACAATTGTGAAAATATGACACATTTGTTTATATTTGTAGTGTTTGCAACCAATGCTTAAAAGTGATAAAAAATAAATCTTTTGCCTAATGTGTTGAGCACCTCTGTCATCCGGGAGCTTAGTGGAGGACTTTAATCTGTCGGCTCTCCAATGCTTTTATTATATGGCCAGCCCCGGGAGCTGACTTTCATTTTCATGGCGCGCAACGTTACTAAATTGTTTATTTTGTGACCACTATAATACATAGCGCCACATACAACGACCAAGCAAAATTGTATTTAAAAAAATCTGTTAACACTCGATTTACGGTTCTAAATTCACCCTTTTCACACGGTACTGGAATCTAGTAACTAACTTACTAACTAACCATCACGCTGTCCCCTCGAAGGGGTTGACAGAAAGAATGGACCATCACACTGTTATTTCCTTACATACTTTTCTCGCTTCCTCAACATTCATCTTTCTTCTTCTTATTATTTTTGTTCTGTCACACCTCCGTGGTGCTTAGGGCCTCAAGGAACCTTCTCCACCCGACTCTATCGCGCGCCTGATGCCTAACATCATCCCATGTGAGGCCTGCTGCCTTAACCTCGACCTGCAGGGCTCTTCTCCAGGTGGCTCTAGGTCTGCCTCGCTTCCTCTTCCCCCTATAGGGAACCAGTCTAGCGCACCCTGAGCCATGCAGGATAGGTTCTATATCAGAGTCTGACCGATATGCCATTTGCGTCTATCGACTTGTTCTAAAATTGGCTTTTCGCCTGCCATGGTCCAGAAAACGGCATTTGACACTGTTTAGGGCCAATAGATCATGAATATTGAGCGAAGGCATCTTTTTATAAACACCTGGAGTTTTCCAAGTCTCACATCCTCAACATTCATACATCGTGTAATTGCACGCACTTCGATTTCTCCGACTCCTTGTGAATGACTGTGAACTTGTGAACTCCTTGAAAATGTCCGTTCATAATGGAGTTCTGGTCCCAACCTTTATGTATGTAAGCGAAGCATGGAACTAGCAGAAGAAGGATAAGAGCATAATAAATACGGTAGTGATGAGGTCCCTAAGACGTATGTGTGGTAGAACGATATACGAAAGAATCTCAAATGCTGATATAAGAAACGAATGTAGAGCAGAATAAGGTATTTTGAACAAAATTATGAAAGGATCGCTGCGTTGATTCGGACATATGGAACGCATGGATAGAGAAAGATTGGTTGACGAAAGTATACGTTAATGATGTAAATGCAGTACGGAGTCGCGGCAGACCGAGGAAAACATGGCATGACCAAATTAATCAAATTTTAAAGGTTGGTCATGTTAGAAGTCAGAAGAATCGACGTACGTGTATGACTCGCTGTATGAATGTGGAGTAAGCTAGAGAGGTGTGCCAGGATAGAGTAGTGCGGCGGTCCAATCTCTCTGCCAACCCCTGCGGAGAAACGGCGTGGTGGCTTGTTGTTGTTGTTGTTGTAATTCTTATATGGACCAAAGAATTGTCCACTAGTTCTTATCTAAAAATAAGTCTCTAGAGATTAACTTTAGGTTTCCGGGTATATTGTGGGTCTTTTCGCTTACTGTACCCAGCCACTGTATGCAAATTAAGTCTAACAATACTGAATATATCGCAGATTAAAATCAGTGCTGAGAATAATTATATTTCTCGTTAAGGCCATGTAACACTCTATAATCTAATGAAATTACAGGATCGCGCATCGTGTTGGAATACGTGAATAAAATAATCGAGTTGTCATCGCAAGCAAAAGTATATGAAAAAATATAATTTGACGGTGCAATAGTGTTCTTGTGCTGACCCTAATGTACAGAAGTTAAGTATGAAACTGGAAAAAGTAGGATGAAAATAGAAAATAATCATTAGAAATGAGATATTTGCATCAAATAAAATTTGTATTTAATTTTTTTTTGGTAATGAACGTATATTTGTACAGAAACTGACTGTACACAATAGGCCCAGCCTTCGACTTCCAACTCAGTGCTCCGAACAGTTGCTTCTTCTAACAGCTGTATCTTTATAACGACTTCGAACTTTAAGAAATCACTTTATCACCGTATTCTAGACATATTAAGGAAGCAATTTGTGAAAGAAAAAAAATCGATTTTTTTAATCCTTCACATGGGTCAACCCCCTTAAATGTTGAATACACCAGGATATGTGCGGTATTGTCTTAAATTGCACCATAAACTTTCTTATTATGTTATTGTAAAGATTCTGGATACATTGTTTGATATCTGTTCACCCGATCACACACTTTACCGCTGTCTGCTCCATATGCTGTAATCTAAATCAGCATCGGAATAATTTGGGATATTCCATGAAAGGGGGCGCTAAATTACTATGGAGGACACAGCGTCTAATGTGGCCCACGAGGGAGAGGAGACGTTACGGACAAACTCTATTTACAGAGATGGCTTAACCTACAAACGGACCCGAGCCTGGGTCGATCTTCAGAGACTCCTTTATATATGCGATGACCCGTTTTTATCTCGGAATATTTCGAAAACATTTAATTAAAAAAATAATACTGTATGATAATTGCATGGCCTTTCACATTGCATTAATAAAGATGTTCTGCTTAATACTTACACCTAATCTTAACGGATGGCGCTAGTGTAGATTGAACTAAAAAATGTGAAGTGTTTTCTCAACATAGTAGCATATATACATTTTTCTAAAGTTTGTCAGACGTGCTGGTCGTAAGAAGGGAGGAATGGGGAATGTTGTTAATATTAAGCGATCGCTTAACCCAACCAATGACAGGTCATAAGTTCTGTAAACGCCTCGACCACCATATTCTGTTTCCAAATAATTTACATCTTCGTCTCTATTGAGATACAATTAATCCTTAAAAATGATTAACCCGCAATGGGTAAAATCCAGTATTTGTATACATTCAAAATGTTAAAAAAACAATGTTTTTTTTCAACATTTAAATCTATCGAACAACAACAACAAACCATCACGCCGTTTCTCCCCAAGGTGTATCGCTGACAACGCGCACGTCGATTCTTCCGGCTTCTGACATGACTAACCTTTAAAATTTTATTAATTTGGTCATGCCATGTTTTCCTCGGTCTACCTCGACTCCGTACTCTATTTACATCGTTAACGTATACTTTTTTTAACAATTCTTTCTTCACCCATGCGCTTCATATGACCGAACCAACTCGGCGATCCTTTCATAATTCTGTTCATAATACCTTCTTTCGTTCTACATTCTTGTCTAATATCAGCATTTGAGATTCTGTCGTACATCTTTCTATGTACTACAAAATCTCAACGTTTCTATTCCCACCGGTGTCACCAGAGGCAGGTTAGTTCTGGCGGCCAGTAGGTAAAACAATCTATGCTGTCGCTATCGGAGATATCTATCAGGGACAAAAAGCCGAACATCCTGCAGCACGGCCGAGTTCTCGAAATATCCCCTGACTAATCTAAATAAATGGGTTATGAGATGCCCACCTCTTCGAAGCTGCAGAGAGTTGGTCCCAAGCATGCCCAAAAGAATATTATTATTCTTCTTCTCTTTTCAGACCTTTGGCTTGTTCCTGTAGTCAGGCTGGCCTCTCCTGGGAAGTTGACTCCCTGCTATCCCTTCATACCTTTGGCGGTCTTCCAGGGGGAAGGTAGCCAATCTAATGCACCACAACGTATGGGATTCTGAAGGGATCCATACTCTTCACGTGCACATTCTAGAGTCTTCTGCGTTATCTGCCCCATCTGACAATATCTTTCACATTCCAGATTTTGCGAATAGCCGTGTTCCTCACCCTAAATCTTGTCTGATATTGTCCTTAGCGTCCGCACTCTGCTGCCCTCACTCAAGCCTTTGTTCTTGTTGCCACATTACCTCAAAAGTTTCAAATCCCTAAAATATTTTGCAACCTCTATTTTATAATTTTATTTTAATATAATCTATTGATGTTACTTAAATTCCACGATGGATTAATTTATACGAATAAAAACGTCTGTTTTCTAGAAGTTTCATTATGGTTGATGGAAATGACACGTTCCACGTTTCTAAGGCATTACTTTTTTCTTCTTCTTCTTCCTCAATTAGTTCCCGTCCACTCCTGGACAAAGTTTTCCTCCATTCGCTTCCTTGTCACTCTGTCTTGTGCAGACTGCATCCAGATTATTCCGACACGTCTGTTTAGATCATCGTTTCACCGTAGGCATTATCATATAGCATTTATTAATACCTTAGAAAGCCGAAACATGACATTCCCATTAAGTACATTATAATAAAACTTCTAGAAAACACACGTTTTTATTGGTACTAATTATTTTATATGGATTTAATATTTTGGTCAAACAGACAATAAATACTCTTGATGGAAGTTCATTTTAAATAATAATTTGTCTTTATTTCACCAGAGACCGGTTTCGCTAGGCTCGCTGGCATCGACATACTGGTCTAATCTTTTGATGCCATTGGTTATAATGGGTCTGATATATATTTTTTTAATATCTAGTATTCCTGGATTATAAATACCCCCAGATAACACATTTTTTTAAAGTATGTAAGGTTGTAATGTTGAAGGCTATAATGATAATCATTACATTGGGTAAAAACACTTCCCGCCAACAAATAAAATGCCTGAAGTTTAGAAAACAAAAAAGCTAGCTTTCTTTTCTTGCTTTGTCTATTTGATAGCGGGCCCTCAACTTTACCAACGCCGATAAATTGCCAAAGTTTGATCTCGGACGTTTTGTTTTTTTATTTCACACATTTGATGCTGGGCTTAAATCAAATAAAGCTAGAAAAGTTTTTGATTTTACAGCGACAAAAATATGCAAATACGAATGTAAATCAAAAAAATCTGACGCCGTCCTTTGGATAAATGCATTAGTCATATTGGGAAAATATTTTCTTGGCTGTAAAATCGAAAACACATCGGATTGCTTTGTGCAGTTTTAAAGAAAACCCATTTATCTTTTCAGTGATTTACAATATTATGATTTATGGTCCTACCAATAAATAATTTTTTTTTATTTGTTAATTTTCTTTATTATAAAAATTTAAAACACTAACTCTACGTATGACAATTTATTTCTATGCGCGACAGCTGTTTCGTCTACTCGTGTTGGCATCATATGGTGTTATAAACAACGAGAGACGTGTTTGTAATACCCGATGATTCCAATAAAGGTTTTAGAATTTTTCGATAATGCCAATATAGGCTGGCGAAACAGTTGTCGCGACAAACTCGTAGTGCTTGGTAATTATTTGCCTCTTTTCTTTTTTAAGCTCTTCCTTTCTTTCTTTCACCTTCACATTTTTTTACATACATATACTGTAAATTTATTTTGTTCTCGCGTAATTCTCACGCATTCTTCTTCTCTTTAACGCCCTGTTTTATACTTTTATCCCACCATGCATCACCATTCTTTCTTCCGTGCTTATATGTCCCGCAAACTTCCTTCGCTCCTTCATACAAACATTATTTCATTAAGATAGTTGATATGGGCTATATGACAATAATTTAGGAATATACTCCAGAATACGGAAAGTCTTAACTGGAACTCTCTATAGAATTCTATGACAATTTATTAATACATTGCTTACATAGGTAAAGAACACAGAATGACGTTATATAAATCAGAGTGTTTCTGAGAAAAATATATTTTACAATTATTTACAAAATACAATGTAATTATTCGACAAATTTCATTTTTATTTATGATTTTAAGTATATCATATTGCTTTTCTGCATTGTGTAGACCGATCGGTGTGTTCTTCTTGTCTACATCTTAATATGAAAAATAAAATTCAATGCTATGACTAACTAACAAACCATCACGCCGTTTGTCCGGAGGAGTAGGCAGAGAGGTTGGACCGCCATACTGTTTTGTCCTGGATTCTCCACATTCATACGTCGTAACATGCAAACTCGTCGATTTTTCCGACTTTGAATGTGGCCGCCTGCCTTTCAGTATTTGATTAAATTGGTCGTGCCATGCTTTTCCTGGTCTTCTACGGCTTCTCTTTCCACTCACACTGCTCCATTTTAACCATTCTTCTTTCGTCCATTCGTTCCATATGTCCAAACCATTAAAACATTATGGAGGATGTTGGTCTATTTGTCCCCGATAGATATCTCCGACTGCGACAGCACAGATTGTTTTACGTACCGGCCGCCAGAACCAATCTGCCTCTGGTGACAGCAGTGGGAAGAGCAATTAGTCTGGTAAACGCGGTCTCCTCGAAGATCGACGTCTTTCATATTAGTGAAAGTACGTTCAGGGGACAAATACTCTTGACTTTAGATAGTATATTGTCTTCCTAATGTCGAACAATCACTAATGCGTTCCTGTTATTATGTTGTATGTGTATAATATTTTACCTGTAATGTCTTTTGAGTAAATAAACTGATTTGATTTGAAATCATCTCAGGGATCCTTTTTTATGAACTATTAAGATTTATTGTATTTTCTTATAAACTAAAAACTATACTATAAGAACTATAAGTAAGTTTAATGTTTAATTCTTAGTATACAACACATAATTTTAAAAAAATCAAATAAAATACCAAACATGTTTCGGACTAACAAGCCCTTCATTAGTGATATTATATAAATATAAATATTAGAAATTGTTTCATTTTTACAAATGTGGTCAGTTTTGACAGATGTTAAAAAAAGTCCGAAACATGTTTGGTATTTAATTTTATTTTTTTTAATAAAGTGAGTGTTGTATACTAAGTATATAAAAAAAGAAACGCCATTCTATTATATATTAAGGAGTTGGGAGTGGTTTTAAGTTTATACGAGTTGTATTATACGAGTATATAACAAAATTATTCTGTGTTTTTAAGATCATTACCCTGAAGATGGAGACTGCAATGATCTCCGAAACGTCGGTCGAGAAGGAGTTATCACACGGTGTTACCCAAAAACACAACAAGCATGTTTTTAAGATATTTATTGTGAAACAAGGTCTCGTCTGTTTTCAAAAAAACGTAACAATTTTTAAATAAATAATAAGTTCAGAATGCAATTTATAATCCAGAAAATTCTCATCACATGTGGTATGAGAACACCTTTTGGGAAGGGCTAATAACTTACAACCGTCGTGTACTACACGTGCCTCGATAAATATTTCTTTATTTCAACATGTTTTTCCTGATTTACAAGAAAATATTTCTCGAAAAAATCAGGAAATTCTAGGTTTTCACTTAATCCACGAGGCCGGGAATATATGGTGGTTGTAACGAGGGTCGAGGGTAAGGAAAACATCAGGGGTGATAAGGAAAAGGGATACAATTCTTTTTTATAAATCTTTGTTAAAATTAAGATTTCTCTTTGTAGTTCCTCCCCTATCGGAGATTGTAGAGATATAAGATTTCATAACCTGTATTTGTGGTGTGGTTCGGTTGTAGGGTGTGTGGGAAGTGCGAGGATTAATCCCCTACACCCAGGTAGCCTATGGCGCTAGTATGCTGGCAGCAGCATAGCGCCCCCTGGAGACAAGGACCCTGTCTTTGCTCTCGTTCTTACTACCAAATCAAATCAAATCAAATCAGTTTATTTCGTCAACAGACATTAGAAAATTTATTTTTAAGGCATCTATTGAGAACAGGTAAAATAATATATTATGTATAGTATACTACCAGAAACGCATAAGAGATGGTTCAACATTAGGAAGTTTTTCAAACATTTCAACTTGGTGACCATCATCCAAGGCCCTTACAATGTAATCTGTGAATACCATGAGATTAGTTTCAGTCGAGCGCCCCTCCCTGAATTCATGTTGTTCTGTTATAATATAGGGGTCGACTTTGGGAAATATCAATTTGTGTAAAATAGATTCAAATAGCTTGGCTGGAGCCGACAGTATCGCTACAGGTCTGTAGTTTTCGACTGACTCTTTTGGGCCGCTCTTGAAAATAGGATGCTTCTAGATCCTACCGATTCTTCCAGCCGGGTAACACGCATTCACTTGCACGCTCTCGCACTATCGCTATACTTAAGAATTAATTGTATGTGAATAGAGATGAAGATGCAAATTATTTGGAAACCGAATATGGTGGTCGAGGCGTTTAAAGGACTTATGACCTGTATTGGTTGGGTTAAGCGATCGCTTTATGTAATACAACATTCCCCATTCCGCCCTTCTTACGAACACCACGTCTGACAATTATTTTTTTTGAAAGTTGTTTATATGGTGCCTCGTTGAGAAACATTTCACATATTTTAGTTCAATCTACACTAGCGCCATCTATTGAGATTAGATGCAAGCATTAAGTAAAAAATCTTTAATAATGTAATGTAAGGCAACCCAATTATCACACATTACTAGACAACGCCTGGAGAAAACACTCCAATTTGTATATGCTTTTAACTTTAAACAGTTTTATATAACATTTTTGTTTTTTGAATGTATACAAATACTTGTAGACAAATACTGGATTTTACCCATTACGGGTTAATCATTAAAATGTCTTAATTAATAATTAAGAAGTCTTAATGATTAACCCGTAATGGGTAAAACCCAGTATTTGTCTACAAGTATTTATCTTCTTCTTCTTCATCTTCTTTTAATAGATCTGACGATCTGTGGCACAGAAATCATGTCCCGTCGGATGATGAGATCCAGCTGTCCCTCCATCTCTTAGGCGGTCTTCCGGGTGGGCGGTGTCCGGAGGGGATTTCATAAGCGGCTGTATATGCAAGTCTGTCACCATCCATTCGGGCTACATGGTCCCTCCAGTATCTTATATATAATAATAAATTGGATAATTTATAAAGCGCCATTTTTATGAATTGCTCATCTCAAGGGCGCTGTAGAAGATGCTCCGTTTTATCAACTAGATAATAATAATAATATTAATGATAAAAAATATAAATAAACATATTTAGTATGAGGGCTGCACCTGACGAAATCGATCAGCCCTTCCTGTCAGGAAATGATAATTTGAAAAGGTGCGTTTTGAGTCTCGATCTAAACTCTGATTGATTCTCAATGCACTTAAGGTCTGCTGGAAGACTGTTCCAGACTGAAGGGCCGGCTACCGCGAAGGCTCGGTCGCCAAAGTTTGTGCTTGGACAGCGTTTTGGCACAGTCAATTTACCGATCGCAGAAGACTTAGCTGATCGCAATGTAGACTGTCTAGCATTCAGGTTCTCGTTGATGCAGAGTTCAGATATATAAGCTGGTACCATTCCATGCAACGCCTTATAGACCGTCCAGCAGAGCTTGTATTGTATCCTTTCTGGACAGTGCCAGTGGAGCTCCTTAAGATGCTGTGTTATGTGACAACTCTTTGGCACACCCCTTATCAGTCTTGCTGCTGCATTGAATGCAGACTGGAGTTTATTTATTTGCTGTTTGGGGATGTTGGCGTAGACACCATTGCAGTAATCTAGTCGGGATACGACGAAGGAATTGATCAATGTTTTAAAACTGTCAATCTTCTTCTGGATCTACTCCGCTCAACGATATTGAATGTATACAAATACACTGAATGAATACACTCTCTCTCTCTCCCCTCCTTCTTCAAGTTATTGCATTACTTATTTTATTGTTTCTATTTCCAGATGCAAGTCAAACTGAACAGACTGAAGTGGGCCAGACATGCAGAGTTATTGCGATCATCGCGGGCACCCAAAAGTATCCTGGAAGTACAACCAGGTGGAAGGTAGGTAGACCAAGGCTACGATAGAAGGACGAGCATTACTATTTCTCTCGCTTCCTCAACATTCATACATCGTGTCATGCACGGGCGTCGATTTCTCTGACTCATTTCACATGCATACCTCATACACACTATTCACCAGGACTTGTAGTTCATGCTCGTTTTCTGCAAGTATGATAGCGTCATCCACATACAAGAGACGGCTTACTGACACTCCGCTCATTTTGGCACCTGCATCCAACCACAGTTTTTATTACTACAGTGTATATAAACAATAATGAGGATAGAATGGTATATAGTATACGTTAATGATGCGAGTGAAATAGGAAATAGAGGAATACCAAAGAAATCATGGCAGATCTATAAATACGACATAATGAACACTGTAGCAATCCATTATTTCTGTTAGTTAGTTTACTGAAATACGTTGGCGACTTGTCTCTCTTTACCTTACGACTCCTTTAGATCCGGGATCAGTGGGGCGAAAACACTTACTTAACCCTGCACCAAACCAATAGGCGAGATAAGAATATTCTGCTTTCTGAAAAAAAACCATCGGGTTAGCAACTGTGTAACTTATTAACCCTTAGCGAAAGGAAATCAACCCCAAACCAATATGTCGTTATAACATTGAAACGATATCTCGCCGATGACACAAACGTAATCAAATAATTCGAGTGAGGGGTTGTGGATCGAGCCTTACAAACAACATATTCAATTTCAAAATGATATTATTTTAAGATAATCAAATGATTTTACTGAAATCTCTTGATGGGAAGTTCATTTTAAATAATAATTAAATAAAACGATGTTTTTTAACTACTTCTACTTTTGTCTTTATTTAGACAGCGACCGATTTCGCCAGTCTGTCGATGCCAGCGAGCCTGGCGAAACCGATCGCTGTCTAAATAAAGACAAAAGTGGAAGTAGTTAAAAAACATGGTTTTATTTAATTATGATATTATTTTATTTTTCTTCTTCTTCTTCTTCCTTGTTGTAGACCTATGTGGTCTGTTCTCCAAAGTGTTGCTCTTCCTGTGAGGTAGACTCCCAGCTGTCTTTCCATTTTCTTCGAGGACGAAGGTCTTCCACGAGGACGAGTCCCATGAGGCAGATTATGCAATGCAATATAGGGGAGTATGGTGGTGTCCATTCTTTGAACATGACCGTACCAGTCCCTTTTTCGCTGTCTGTTCTATCTTGTAATATCCTCAACCTCACATACTCGTATCTCTCTTATTCTAGTGTTCCTCGCGCAATCTTTCAGTCTGGCCTGCTATCGTCCTCAATGTCTTCATCTCGGAAGTCCTCAAAACTTATTTGGTCCTTACTGTGTCTGCCCTTGCTTCGACGCTATATGTTGTAATTGGTCTTACGCATGCTTTATAGATTCTCATCTTACTCTCAATGGCCATGTCTTTGTTTTTCATATTGTTGATTTTACAGCGCCAGAGATTGCAGCTGCCTTGTTTACTTGAGCTTGTATTTCTTCCCACAGATCAGCTCCTCCCACCAGGTCTATGCCTAGATACTTGAAGCTCCTGACCTGTTCTATGGGTTGATTTTCTATAACCAGGTAACATGTTTTGGGTATTTTGGAAAAGTTCATACATTTTATTTTTCGATATATTTCTTAAATAAATAATACAATTTTTTTAATTATATCTCAATAGAGACGAAGAAACAAACTGGAAACTGACTATGGATGATCAAGGTGTTTACAGGACTTATGACCTGTCATTGGTTGGGTTAAGCGCACGCTTTATGTAATTACAACATTCCCCATTCCACCATTGTTATGATCATGTATGATACATTTTTTGGAAGTTGTATATATACTCCAAATCCATACTTATTTTCACGTGGCAGTTCCAGTTAGCCATCTATGTAGATTTGATTGCACTAATTAATTTTTTAAGATTAATCTATACAATCCATCCACTAACGCCATCTATGAAGAATGATTGTTTAGCATTTTAGCAAACTACTTTATTAACACAATGCGAAGAGGCTACCGCCTCCTATCGCTCTGTTAGAAGTCGCCTGGAGTATCCACTCCTATTTTATACGCCAAATAATTGACCAGAATATTTACAAATATTTGTGAAATGTATACTTATATCTGTATACGAATCCTGGATTTTCACCTGTGGGTGGTTAATTTAATTTTTTTAATTATATCTCAATAGAGACGAAGAAACAAACTGGAAACTGACTATGGATGATCAAGGTGTTTACAGGACTTATGACCTGTCATTGGTTGGGTTAAGCGCACGCTTTATGTAATTACAACATTCCCCATTCCACCATTGTTATGATCATGTATGATACATTTTTTGGAAGTTGTATATATACTCCAAATCCATACTTATTTTCACGTGGCAGTTCCAGTTAGCCATCTATGTAGATTTGATTGCACTAATTAATTTTTTAAGATTAATCTATACAATCCATCCACTAACGCCATCTATGAAGAATGATTGTTTAGCATTTTAGCAAACTACTTTATTAACACAATGCGAAGAGGCTACCGCCTCCTATCGCTCTGTTAGAAGTCGCCTGGAGTATCCACTCCTATTTTATACGCCAAATAATTGACCAGAATATTTACAAATATTTGTGAAATGTATACTTATATCTGTATACGAATCCTGGATTTTCACCTGTGGGTGGTTAATTTAATTTTTTTAATTATATCTCAATAGAGACGAAGAAACAAACTGGATTAGATATAGATTAATCTTAAAAAATTAATTAGTGCAATCAAATCTACATAGATGGCTAACTGGAACTGCCACGTGAAAATAAGTATGGATTTGGAGTATATATACAACTTCCAAAAATGTATCATACATGATCATAACAATGGTGGAATGGGGAATGTTGTAATTACATAAAGCGTGCGCTTAACCCAACCAATGACAGGTCATAAGTCCTGTAAACACCTTGATCATCCATAGTCAGTTTCCAGTTTGTTTCTTCGTCTCTATTGAGATATAATTAAAAAAATTAAATTAACCACCCACAGGTGAAAATCCAGGATTCGTATACAGATATAAGTATACATTTCACAAATATACAAAAAAAAAAAATAATACAATCTTCATTTTTCATGATATTTTAATGATTTCACAACTTTATACAGGGTATTATTAAGCGAGATTCACAGTTGACCTTGCATTACAGTATATGGCCGAGCTTGCGCGCTTTTCGCCCTCTATCTCAAAAACGGTTGAGCGCATGAAAAAATATTCATTACAAAATGTGACGCCAATTTTACGCTCTATAATTTTTATGTAAATATTTAACATTTGAAGCTATAGAAACCTAGATAATCGCGAAAAACGATTTTATTGTGATCTTTGACATTGAATAACTTACGTCGCAGTCAATAAATTTTATGAGAATTTTGAGACAACTTAGAACGCCAAAATAAAGGTGTATACGAGTTTCCACATTATTATCTCTCGGGTTGAGGTGACCGCTAATTTGAAGGGACTATATGGTATTATTGTGGCGACCTTATTCTTCTTATTATGTATCAAGAAGCGTTTAGCAAAATAAAAATTTATGTTGAGTGAATACAATGTAAACGAGATCTCTTGCGATGAAATATGTAATGCGAATCATTTTTCGCCTTTATTTATTTACTATTATGATGATTTGTATTTTAAGTGCGCCGTTTTGTAAAATCAATTACTCCAAGGGCGCACTAGGAAATGACTGACCGAACAGTGCAGTCTTCAGATGTTTCTTAAATTTAACGTCACTATCCTCATACTTAATACTAACATGGAGGCTATTCCACGCCAACGGACCCGCAACGCTGAAAGCACGATCATAGAAACGTGCTTTATTGGCTCTGACTGGAATCGCTATGTTGTTTGCACTTGTTTCTACTGATCGGAGTGAACGTTGCCTTTCCGTTGGCATGGGTGTCACGCAGAGGTCCGATATATACGCTGGCACTCTCTGGTGTCGAGCCTTAAACACTTTCACGAGCCTTTCTAAGGCATAACCGAATGTTTTCTAGAAAGGCGATTTGATAATGTCTTTGAAAGACGAAACTTATCATGCTTATAAAATATAATAAAACTTCTACAAAATATACGTTTTCATTCGTATTAATTAGTTTATATGGAGAAGAAACAGTTAGTGAATTATTATTCTTCTTTCGGTGCCGTGTCAGGTCCCCCCAATGTTGGCGATCACTGCAACAAATCATCTCTATCCTGCGCCACTTGGAACAGGTTCTGAACTCTTGTTATTCCTGACCACTCTTTGATGTTCCGCAGCCAGGACAGCCTTCAACCAACTCCCTGACGTCTTTCTACTTTACCCATTAATATCAGTCGAAGAAGTTGGTATTTTTCTCCCCTTAGCACATGACCCAAATATGAGACTTTTCTAATTTTCACACTCAACAACAGCTCTCTATTGGCTCTGGTTTTCTGTTGTACGTCTGCATTACTAACCCTATCGGTCCACGGTATACGGAGCATTCCGCGGTATATCCACATCTCGGATGCTTCCAACCGGTTCATTCACTTTCAGAGTCCAGGTTTTGCATCCATATAATAGAACAGAACATAAACAACATTTATCATTCTTTGTCGGAGTTTCAAGTTAAGATTATCGTTGCAAAAGAAGGTTTTCATTTAATTGAATGCAGCTCGTGCAACTTCAATTCTACATTTTATTTCAATTTACGGGTCAAGCGCTTTAGCGATAATGCTGCCAAGGTATTTAAATTGGTCGACCAGTTTAACAATCTCACCATTCAGTTGCAGATTGGATGAAGAACAGTTAAGTCGCCCAAATGTCATCCATTTGGTCTTCTTAACGTTGATTTTCAAGCCCAGGTCCTCTCCTGCTATATCAATATTATTTAAGAGTTCTTGAAGATCGGCTATACTGTCAGCTAAAATAACTGTGTCATCAGCATACCTGATGTTATTAACAATAACCTCATTAACCTTCACTCCCAAACTGGAGTTTTCAATACAATGGAAGACTTGATTGGAATACAAGTAAAACAATAGAGGTGACAAAATGCAGCCTTGTCAAACTCCTCTGCGCATAGCTATTTCGTCTGTACTCTCATTTCCATGTCTAATATCCGCAGTTTGATACCTGTAGAGATTCTTAACAAAGTTTTGGTCCTTAGAAGCAATATTAATTTAAAAATAACTAAAAATAGAATGGTGTTCTTCTACCGACCCTTATGTATGGAAGCGAAGCATGGAACTGGCAAAAGAAGGATGAAAGTAGAATAAATGCAGTAGAAATGAGATCTCTTAGACGAATGAGTGAATACTCTGTGTATGATGAATGTCGAATGAAAATATAAGAAGGGAATGCGGTGCGAATGATGGGGTCATGAACAAAATAATGAAAGGATCATTAAGATGGTTTGGACATATGAAAAGAATGAATGAAGAAAGAATGGTAAAAAAATTATATGTTAACGATGTAAATGGAACCAGAAATAGAGGAAGACCGAGGAAAACGTGTCACGATCTAATAAATCAAATATTGAATGTCGGCCATGTGAGGAGTCAGAGAAATCGACGCGCGTGCATGACACGATGTATGAATGTTGAGGAAGCGAGAAAAATATGTCAGGAAAGAAAAGTGTGGCAGTCCATTCTTTCTGCCTACCCCTTCGGGGAGACGGCGTGATGGTTAGTTAGTTAGTTAGTTTAGTAAAAATATAATTAAAGTAAAAAAATTATAAAAGTAAAGAAGTGAATTATATTAAATAAAAAAAATAAAAATTTATTCGACTGTAACGCGTGGAGTGGGGAAAAGGGCTAGCTTGCATGACAATGTGTGTATGTTAAGGAATCAAGAGAATGCTTTTTGTCTACCCTTTTGTAGAAATAAGTTTAATGAAGTAATTTAGTAAGTGAAGTAAGATTTATTATCTTCGAGGTCCAGATGAAAGTTCTTTATAAACAAGAGTAATCTATTCGCCGCCATTATTTGTTCGAGGACAGTATCCTTACAGCCCCTAGAGATCCCAAGGGCGTAATTAAACCGTGTTTGTTTTGATGCTGTGAGATCAATTTCATTAACTAGGCACAATTTCCCTTCCAACTTCCGGTCTCCCGGAGAAATAATTTATTAGGTTATTTCTCCAATAAACCGGAAACGGATGAAATTACTTCCCGAGAAATGCGAAATGGGTCGTACACCTGATGCATAGGCAAAGCGAGTAAATTAATTAAAATGTTTTATTTATTGACTAAACATGAAATCATATTTATAAATCCTTTCTATAAAAACAGGGTGGTGTAAAATGACCTACACGGTATTAATTCATTGTATCTGTATTAATACTAATAAAAACGTCAGTTTTCTAGAAGTTTTATTATATTTAATGGGGATGACATCTTTCGCCCTTCTAAGGCATTATTAAATGTCATTTGATAATGCCTTTAGAAGGGCGAAACATGTCATCCCCATAAAATATAATAAAATTTCCAGAAAACTAGCGTTTTCATTCGTATTCATCATTTGATATGGAGTTTTACATAATTGTTCAAGAAACAATAAATATCTGTATTTTTTTTATAATAATATTGAAAAAAACATTGAAATATTTATGGTATTTTGTATATACAAAAACAAAACAGTGATGAGGGGATTCTGTGTCCAAAACATTTTATATATATATTTTTTTTTTTAATAATTTTCGTGATGTTTACAAAGTTATAAACATTGTTCATATAAAACTTAATTTATGAAAATAAAATTGAATATTTTATTGTTTCTTGAACAATGATGTAAAACTCCATATCAAATAATTAACATAAATGAAAACGTCTGTCTTCAAGAAGTTTTAATATTTTTTTATATGGAACGACATGTTTCGCCCTTTTAGCGCATATAGCAAATGTAATAAAATTTAAGATAATTAAAATTTTGGCTTTAAAATTAAAAATGCCTTATTAGAAGTTTTATTATATTTTATGTGAGTGACATGTCTAACTTTGCTAGGACATTTCATAAACTCTATCAAGGTGAATCAATTTATCTCATAAAACTTCTAAAAAATAGAATTCATCAAAAAATTTACATCTTCTTTTTCTCCGTATCAATAACAATCATTTTGATAATAGTTTTCGTTGGGATTGTTCTAAAAAGGACCTCGTATCTTATATATCCCTTGCCTTCGTGATGGGGTGTGTTCGACTTTATGTCGTTTCCAGGGGGGCTGGGTGTTATTGTATTAATAACACCACACGTAGAGGCGCCATTCTTGTCCAGTAATGTCCTTGTCGTAAACAATGAAGTACTATTCATATTTTCATTTGTATTCATTATAAATAATTTGTAACTAACTAACTAACTAACCATCACGCCGTCTCCCCGAAAGGGTAGGCAGAAAGATTGGACTGTCACAATTTAATCGATGCGGCACTCCATCCTTCTCTTTTCGCCCCGCGGGAGACCCGGTGTGATGGGATGCGAACCTCATCGCCACTAATAGGCATCTCCCGCGCACACTTTGATCGTCCAACATCCACAAAAAAATTTCGAGGTTATATAAATAATTTGTATTATATATATAACCCCGAAACATCGTTTAATAAATAAACAACATATTATTTTACAAAAATATATTTAAAACACATTCACTTGTTTTTTCAATACTTTATTTTCGTTTAATCAAACCAACCGGTTTCGCTCCCAAGCTTAGTCAGGGTTACGAAACAAACTGACCAATGATAAAATTTCACAAAACGTAAATAAAGTAGTTAAAAAAACAAGTGAATGTGTTTTAAAATTATTTTAAATGATGCTACACTACAAATTAAGTGCTTCATACGAAATAATATTATACTTTTTTCTGTATCATATATGTATGTTATCAACGCTACCGGCAGTACTCGACCCACAACTTTCCGTGCACTTATTTTATTTTATTTCTAATGCAATTTAAATGATTACGCGTTAGGTGTGTGAAGATATTTTTATATTTGTCGTTAATTATCATAATAGATTTGGTAATATATTTTGGCTGTAGACATGATTCACAATTAAAGATATTTTTACAGTAATAGTTTATCAAGGCAAATCATAGATGGACTTATATGGTCATAGCATTTTTAGACGTGCGAGAGAGACGTGTCGTTAAAACGAGACAAAAATATAAGGGGGAAACAAACAAACCTCGTATACCATGCATAATATAATACGATTTTTTTATAGAAGTATTTTTTTCTCATTATATTATAACATTTTGAACGGTTTTCAATATCACTCCTGTGTATTTTTTTATATTATGTTAATATAAAGATTTTATAAAATCAACAAACTAAGTCAAAAAATATTTTTAACAGCATACATATTTTTAATTTTTTTTTTATTTGTACTTAGTGCATATTTTACTTCAACCATTCGTTTAATTATTTAAATTGTTATTATTTAATAAAATGACACTTATTTAAAAAATAAACAAGGCATGTTATAGAATTTGTCAAACTTATACATTATTAATAATAATTATTGCTAATTTAAAAAACAGTGAATACGTGGAACATAAATTCAATATACAATATGTGCACCATCTAAAAAGAACATTTTGTGTTATTTATTTTTATTTTATTTTATTTTATATCATTGTATTTTATATTATTTGTTTTAGATTTATTTTGTGGATGTTGGATGATCGAAGTGTGCGCGGGAGATGTCTATTGGTGGCGATGAGGTTCGCAATCCAACACACCGCGTCTCCCGAGAGATGAAAGGAGAAGGATGGAGTACTGCATCGGTTAAAGTGTGACAGTCCATTCTTTCTGCCTACCCTTTCGGGGAAACGGTGTGATGGTAAGTTAGTTTTTTTTATACATTATTTTTTTCACAAACACATTTATGTATTTTAAATAACATTGTTTAATGCTTATCACGTTTTTATACAAACAACAAAAGTATTGAAACGCATAGACTTTATTGTTTAAGAAAAAAAAACAGCACTATCTCAATAGACAAACAAACAAACCATCAAGCCGTTTCATCGCAGGGGTAGGCAGAGAGAATGGGCCGCCATACTACTCTATCCTGGCACACCTCTCTAGCTTCCTCCACATTCATGCAACGAGTCGCACACTCACGTCGATTTCTCCGACTTCTTATATGAGCAACCATTAAATTTTGATTATTTGGTCATGCCATGTTTTCCTCGGTCTGCCTCGACTCCGTACCCCATTTACATCATTAACGTATACTTTCTTAACCATTCTTTCTCCATCCATGCGCTCCATATGTCCGAACCAACGCGGCGATCCTTTCATAATTTTGTTCACAATACCTTCTTCCGCTCTACACTATTTTCTTATATCAGCATTTGAGACTCTGTCGTATATCGTTCTACCACACATATGTCTTAGGAACCTCATCTCTACCGCATTTATTCTGCTCTCAACCTTCTTCTGCCAGTTTCATGCTTCGCTTCCATACATTAGGGTTGGGACCAGAAATCAATTGTGAACGTCCGTTTAGCCTCAATAAAACTAGTGAAATATAACATACAATGGTATTCCTTTGTATAACTTTTAGTAAATGTTGTATATTTAAAAACATATTTCGTTACAAGGTGTCAGCTACCGCGTTATGCACAATTAGTGATGAATTTCCCGACCGCATATAGGCATCTCTCTCTGTCCAACTAGCTCTTGTGTTTTGCATTGTTTCGACTTTTAAATAGCCCTTTGCAAATTGACATCGGCTGCAGGTTAAAATTAAACAAATCCTGACTAACGAGCAAACAATACTGTCCCTTGCACATTGCTTTCCTAAGGCGGATAATCGAGTAACACATTTACGGACATAGGATGGCAGTCGTGAAAGAGATAGAAAGAAAATTCAAAGATCGAATCGACGGGTTAGTTTATTTTCTATGGAATTGTCACAGATTGTTAAACTGTTTTTATCGATAGTTTTTTTTTATGCCTGAGTCTAAATTCATCATAGTTTAACACTTGACTAATGAAAATAAAATAACTTGTGATACAGAATTTCTTTATTATTATATATTTATTGTGCTTCAACTTGTGTTTAGTGGCGACCATATAGTAAATATATGAGACCAGAAGATGACAGTAAGCTACCGAAACCGGTCGACGTTAAACACAAGTGGAAGCACATCAAATATATAAAAATAAAGAAATTTTGTATCACAATTTTTTTTATTTTCATTATTTAAAATGAACTTCTACCGAGAAATTTAAATTAAAAATATTAATTAGTTTGACACTTTATCCAATACTCTTATTGGCAGATGTTTTGATATAAATAAAATGTTTTAGTAGAATGTGGCATGAGGATAATTTTTAAATTCAGTTTCAAAAGTTTTTGACAAAAAAATAATAGCAAATATTTCTTATGAATCAAAACACCGTTTTTTACACTGCTGTATTTATTTTTCTCGATACGATTCGAAGATTTTATAACAATATAATCGGGAGACCGATATAAACAGGTTTTCTCAATGACAATGATATACGTATATCATTGTGAGAACGAGTATAAAATCTTCAAAACACGTCGTTAAAAATAAACTGAAAACTGTAAAAATAGTGTATTTATTTATATCAAATGTGTCATTAATGAATCCCACAGTGTCAACGACAAAATTTAATAAAAATATGTTTATTTTTTATTTTGTTTACAGATGTAAATTCAATTAACATTACGAAAATGTATTTTAACAAAATTCATTTACAAAAAAATAATAATAATTTGGATGTCCTTGATATATTTTTTAAATATTATCCACAAAGATCTGAAACTGCAAAGTTTCTAAAATTTACCATAACATACCTGTATATTTATTATTGACGAACGATTATACATAAGAAAACTAAAGTGGTTACGCATAAAACAATAATTTGATACTAAAGTTCCATAACAGAGATTAAAAAAATTCATATACAAAATGGCAAATCGGCCAAGAGTTTCTATTGGTAATTCGAGGTCGAGGATGTCGTTAGGTGGGGAAGGCAAAAAAGATAATAATTGTATGCACCCGTGAGGAGAATGGATCCATCCAGACTTCCCCTCGTTGTGTTGCACGACCAACTCCAAGATACACGACCCCCGGGCAGACCATCAAAGAGATGGATCATCAGCTGGGAGTCGTCCTCGCAGGAGGCCAACTCGTCTTAAGAAACGAGCCACAAGGCGTATACCAAAAAGAAGAAGAAAGGGAACACATGTTTCGCATATCTATGGCAAATAAAAAGAAAGACGTCGATAGTCGTATCCACCAGGCTAAACTTGGCTTTAACAAGAAAGCTAAAATATTCGAGTCCAATAACATAGACCTATACCTCCGAAAACAAAGACCAAAAACATTGGTGTGGAGTGTTTTACTACACGGCTGCGAGACTTGGTGCCTGGGCGAAAGAGAGCGCAAAATGCTGGAGGCGTTTGAAACGTGGACCTACCGACGAATTACCCATGTTTCATGGAGGGACCACGTTACGAATGAGGAGGTTCTCAGCAGAGTTGAAGACAATAGGCACATGTTGAACACCATAGCGGAGAGGCGCGCGAGATGGATTGGTCATGTGTTGCGACACGAATGTTTCCTGCATGATGTATTGGAGGGAATGGTCGGGGGATCGATTGGTAGAGAACGACCTCGTCAGGAGTAAAAACTTCTAAAAACAGACGTTTTCTTTTGTATTAATTATTTTAAATGGAGTTTTAAATCATTGTTTAAAAAGCAATAAAAACGAACTTTCGATAATATGATATTATTGTTTCCCACAGTTTGAGAAGGCGGGGTGAGATTCGATTAGAGCAGACGACAACACTTGTTTTATTGCACTCTCGGTTGTCTCATGCTCCTCACTAGTGTGCGCGTGCACTCTACTTACACACACACTCACACCCCTGGTCCACGCACACCACCTGTTATTCTGATATGTTCATTTGCTACACTCGACGTTCCAGGGCCTTACATTAAATCCAATGTAATTCATTTTTATTTTGATTAAAACTGGAGTGATATATCTATTGGCTCAGCTCAATACAACTTGACAGGTTTAATGTTTTTTCATACTAAATTAGAAAACATAAAAGCAACAGATTTACATATCGGAAAACACGCGGTGTATTCGAATGCAGCATTATGTCAAAATTTGATGTCATTTTATTAAGGTATCATAGTGTTTCGGCCAAAACAATGGACTATTTGATTATTTTTTCTATATAGGGTATATCGCCTTTAAGACGTAAAATTCAAAGATCTCCGAAACTTTGTTCGCAGAAGAAACAACTAAAAAAATATTAAATTATCATACAAAATATATGAAATATATTTGTATTGTTCACTCATAAAAAAATTAACGAATGAATCATAAAAATAACTCGAATATAACAGTGACCCAAACTAAGCTTTGCTTAAAATATTATATACAACTGTGTATTGATATAATGTTGAAGCGAATGTATTTTTTTGTCTATATTTTTTTACATTTAAAGAAAGTAGCACGTTTCGTTACGCTAGG
Organism: Lepidostoma basale; assembly: GCA_022606425.2. Lineage (NCBI taxonomy): Eukaryota > Metazoa > Arthropoda > Insecta > Trichoptera > Lepidostomatidae > Lepidostoma > Lepidostoma basale. The sequence continues at coordinate 1,717,904 of JAHDVF020000875.1, forward strand.
GCAGTTTCAAAGATTCGTTTTGGTCCAGCTGGCGTAACATGTCACTCCCTTTAAGTTCAATATAACTTTTTGAAAACATACGTTTTCTTCCTCAGCTTATTCCCGTCTACTCCTGGACAAAGGCCTCCTCCATTCGCTTCCATGTCACTCTGCCCTGTGCAGACTGCATCCAGGTTATTCCTACGTGTCTGTTCAGATCATCCTTCCACCGTAGTTGCGCTCGCCCAGCACTTCTCTTCGCCGTCCACGGTCTCCAAGTCAGCAGTCTTCTTGTCCACTTTTCATCTGAGCTTCTGGCTATGTAACCCGCACATTGCCATTTTAGAATCGCCACCCGGTGGATGATGTCAATGACCCTTGTTATTTCTTTCACCGAATCGTTTCTGACTCTCTCTCTTAAGCTTATTCCTAACATGGCTCTTTCCATGGCTCTTTCCATGGCCCTTTGCGTCACTCTCAGTTTCTCGGCTCTTTACTTGGACAATGTAATAGTTTCAAGACCATAAGTACCAACTGTTTTAACCAATGAAAATCGTTTGGTGGTTACTGCAAAACGAGTAACAGCAATATTGCTACCGAAACCGATCGCCAAGTAATGAATATGATTTTTTTAAATTTACAAAATTGATGACAAACAAATTTAATTGGTGCACCATCTTTCCCCAAATAATTTTAAGTAATTCAATACATACGGGATATTATTAAGGTAGTATGTTTACAAAGAATGGGCGAGTGGAGAGGAATATTGAAAGAAGGGTTGGGGCAGGCAACAAAATGAATGGTGCACTTAAAGTTGTCATTGCAAACAGAAGCCTATCCAAAAAAGCTTAAAAATTAGTGCACAATGATGTTCTTGTGCTGGCCCTTTTGCATCGAAGCGAAGCATGGAACTGGCAAAAGAAGGATGATAGTAGGATACATGCAGTAGAAATGAGATCTCTTAGACAAATGTGCCGAAAATCTGTGTATGATAAATTGTCGAATGAAAATTTAAGAAGTGAATGCAGTGCGAATGAAATGGTTATGAAAGTTGTACATTGTACAATGAAAACGTCTGTTTTCTAAAAGGTTTAATATATTGTATGTTAATGACATGTTTCGATTTACTAAGGCTATCTTAAGACATTCGATATTGCCTTTACAAGGCGAAATATACCATTCCCATAAACTATAATAAAACTTGTATAAAGCAGACATTTTTATTCGTATTTATTATTTAATACATATAAGAGTTTTACATAATTGTTCATGAAACAATACATAATTTGATAGTGCTACATTTTCCTCGGTTTTCATCTATTTTTCGAGCCGTTACATCGTTTACTATATTTCCGTGTGTCCATGTTATCCTATTTTCTCTATAATGCTTACATTTGAACTGTATTCTGTATATTAAATATGTGTATATTATAGTCGTTTGAACCCAATTACTCTTTACATATTTTTTAGCAAATATATTGATTCTCATGATATGTGAAAGGTAGCTAATCTATCGCCATTTTATTGTTACGTGAATTCTACACCAGAACAAAGACATTGTGACAAATACACTGCCATCGCCGGGAATCGAACCCTGGACCTCCGGTATGATAGTCAGAGCGCTTACCACTTTGCCACGAAGGTCGCACTTCTGTTGCTTGTCTGTGTGTCTGTCCATGATTTTCTCAAAAATTACCGAAACGATTTCGCTGAAAATATCACAGTTAGTTCATATTTGTCCCAGGAAGGTTTTGACAGTAGTTTAAATGAAATTCAATCCTCTTTTTCTTCTTTTGGAAAACAAAACGATTGCTTTGAAATTTTGTTATTTACCATTTACCGAAATTTTGACACAACGTTAGAATAGAACACGCGCGTGTTTTTATGTACTCTTCTTTTTCTTCTTCTTCTTCTTCTAGAAAGAAATCGATTGCTTTAATATTTTGATATTTACCGATGGCTTTTAAATTTTGACACAATGCTACATTCGAATACACGCGTGTTTTATGTACATTTCTTCTTCTCTTTTTAGAAAAAAACTGCTTTTAAACTTTCCAATGCATTTTTTGACATGCCATTGATTTCAAACAATTGCAGTTTCCCATTCACCTTGCATTCTCAATTAGGTCAATCGCTTCAAGTGTGTGGATTGAATCTGAAAAATTCATACTTTTAGCATGATCACCTGAAGGACAGCCGAAAAAAACTACAGAAGACGGAAATATTCAAAATATGTAGACCCCAAAGCATACAAAATAACTTTTTCAAATTTGATTTACGAAACGAATAAAAAAATCATTGACATTTAATTATTTTCTCAATGCAAATGTGTATATTTTCTGTATGTGTATCTTCTTCATACAAATAACAAAAATAATTGAAGGAGGCATTAGCCAGTTATAAAATATTGTATGTATTGAGAGTTAATATTATATTATGTAGGGTGTTTTTTTAGTTTGGTTTTTAAACTGGCAACATTGTTTCAACAGACTGTCAATTTGACAGTTGACAGTTGATTTGTATTCAATGCGTTTTGCCATTTCATGTTAAAATAGCGCTTCTAAATTGTGCAAATTTATTTGGAAAATCGTGGTTCGGTTCGCCAAACTTATCGTGCACTACGTCCATTTTACGGTCGACATAATCGTCCATCCGAGCAAGTTATTAGGAAGACCATAGATCGTTTTCGCACCACGTATATTCTAGTGGATAATACGCATCCACAAAGACGAAAATTGGATTTCACGATTGCGCTTCATTCGAGCTAGCCGTGGCGCTCGAATGCCCGAAATCATATTTAAACAATAATGGCATAAAATTATCTATTAAATAAATATCATATGTGTATATGTCCACTATCATAGACTTTAACATTAATTTAATGTGTTTTTTTTTTTCATTTTGAAAATGTATTGTATACCTCTAAAAAAAACACTATATATGGGTTTTTTTATGTCAAGGTGGATGGGTATAGGTTTTTTCTAAAGGAAAGAAAACCTTTCGGGAATTTCTTTGAAAACGACTTAAACGTATATTAAATTGCTATCAGCCTCTAAGGGTGGAGTCTACGGTACACTTTTCATAGTTGGTTGTAGCCCGTCTGACGAAACCCCTAGAAATATTTTCATCTCAAGACAACATATTTCTTATACATATCAGATGCCTTTGAAACGTTTGTCTTTGTACTTAAATTGTTAAGATATTTTACATAGTTTTATAGTATGTCTTTGCCTTGAATTTTGTATACCTTTTCATTTTGGTTTAGTAGAAAAAAATCACGTTGTATGATTTTAAAACGTCAATTTTCTAGAAGTTTTATTATACTCGTATATTATGTTTTTTTTTTTCTTAAAAAAATATGTGAAAATGCAATTAAATAATTAATACAAATGAAAACGTCTGTGGCTTTCTTCTCTGTACTGTGAGCTTTAGGTTGTTTTTTTTTATGGTATGTAGGCTGCTAACCTTGCATTAAATGAAGACACCGAGGACGATTGCGTGAGGAATACCAGAATAAGAGAGATATGTGAGGTTGAGGATCTTAAAAGATGGAACAAACAGCGAAAGGGGGACTGGTACGGTCATGTTCAAAGAATGGACACCACCGGACTCGTCCTCGTGGAAGACTTCCTAAAACATGGAAGGACAGCTGGGAATCTACCTCACAGGAGGAGCAACACTCTGGAGAACAGACCACATAGTGTAAGAATCACACTGCCTTTGATTTTCATTCGTATTAATTATTTAGGAAGTCACTACTGGAGGGTGTTCGGCTTTTTGTCCCTGATAGATATCTCCGACATCGACAGCATAGATTGTTTTACCTAGCGGCCGCCAGAACCAAGCTGGCTCTGGTGACACCGGTAGGAAGAGCAATTAATCTGCTGAACGCTGTCTCTTCGAAGTTCGACGTCTTTCATATTAGTGAAAAAACATTCAGAAGGCAAATACTCTTGACTTAGGAGAGTATCTTATCTTCCTAATATCGAACCATCTCTAATGGGTTTCTGGTAGTATACTATATACAATATATTATTTTTATTGTTCTCAATAGATGCTTTAAACCCAAATTTTTTAATTGATTCTGTTTTTCTGTTTTTCGTAAACCATTGTGAACGACCATTTTCGCTTTCATTACGGATGATGAAGGAATGGTTAAGAAAGTATACGTTAACAATGTAAATGGAGTACGGAGTCGAGGCAGACTGAGAAAAACATGGTATAAAAAAAAATAATCAAATTTTAAAGGTTGGTCATGTCAGAAATCAGAAGAATCGACGTGCGTGTATGACTCGTTGTATGAATGTGGTGGGATCTAGAGAGGTGTGTCAGGATAGAGTAGTGTGGCGGTCCATTCTCTCTGCCTACCCCTGCGGAGAAACGGCGTGTTGATTTTTTTTTTTTTTTTAATAAAAAACACTGAAAATATCTCCAAAATGCTATACATACTACGAAATTTCTCATATGATGGTGTGTATTATGTTTATTTTACAAAGCTTCTTATTTTGAAAGAAAAATGCGGAAAAGACATCCCTCTAAAAACCGCCCCAGCTTGGTTCTCTTGCGTGCATCCCTGCATATTATCATGCTCGAGGGAAATTTATTAACGGAATTCATTCTCATCACATTCTGAAATGTTTTCATTGCATTAAACGGGAGATATTTCAGAAATTAAAGCTCACCTGCACATCGCAGAGCTTGAGATCTATAGTGATCCACGTCTGTGTATTAAACAAAGCAAATTTACATCTGAAACTTTCTGTTTTTCGAGAAAGCAAAAATATTAAAAGAAATTTAACCCTTAATGGGAAAATATTTTCTACATTTATTAGTTTTTACACCAATTTACTTTGTTACAACCAACCGGTCAGAGTTATAAAAGACATTGAATGTCAGTGTCTTGTAAGCTAAAACAAACAAACCATCACGCCGTTTCCCCGCAGGGGTAGGTAGAGAGAATGGACCGCCACACTACTCTATCCTGGCAAACCTCTCTAGATTCCTCCACATTCATACAACGAGTCATACACGCACGTCGATTCCTCCGACTTCTAACATGACCAACCTTTAAAATTTGATTAATCTGGTCATGCCATGTTTTCCTCGGTCTGCCTCGACTTCGTACCCCATTTACATCATTAACGTATGCTTTCTTAACCATTGTTTCTCCATCCATGCGTTCCATATGTCCGAACCAACGCAGCGATCCTTTCATAATTTTGTTCATAATACCTTCTTCCGCTCTACATTCCTTTCTTATATCAGCATTTGAGATTCTGTCGTATATCGTTCTACCACACATACGTCTTAGGGACCTCATCTCTACCACATTTATTCTACTCTCATCCTTCTTCTGCCAGTTCCATGCTTCGCTTCCATACATTAGGGTTGGGACCAGAACTCCATTGTGAACGGCCGTTTTCGCTTTCATTGATAAATTCTTGTTTCCAATAACTTTTTTTAAAGCTCCATTCACTTTGTTACCCGCACCAACCCTTCTTTCGACGTCACTATCCGTTCGGGCATCTGCTGTGAACATGCTACCTAAATATACAAATTCCCTCACCTGTTCCAAGTTCTCTTCGTTCACACTTATATTGCAAACTGTCATTTGCTCTTCCCTTTCGAAAACCATCACCTTTGACTTGTAAGCTATGTTATGTTATAAAAGTATTTTTATTATTAGTCCATTGTTTTGGCCGAAACACTATGATACTTCAAAATTATAAACTGCTAAAGCAAAAACTTTGTTCATATATCACATTTTATATTTTTTTTTTCGCGACAGCTGTTTCGTCAACCTACGTTGACATCATCAGGTGTTACAATAATCTATCAACTGTTAAAATTAAATTTTCGTGATTTTAATCAAATAAAAAATATATAAATTGTGATATGCTAACAATTTCTTTGATTGAACAGTTTATTACTTATATTATTATTAATGATTTAAAAACGAACTAACTAATACTATATTTCAATCTCAGCCCTCTACCCAATGTTAGCTAGAAACAGTAAACTAAGCATCGACAATAAACTCCTGATATACAAAACGGTTATAAGGCCGATCTTCACTTATGCAGCCCCAATCTGGGGCTACGCAGCTTCGAGTCACATACAAAAACTCCAAATCCTGCAAAATAAGGCTATCCGTTTATCGCTTGGTGCGCCTTCATGGACCAGAATTACACAACTGCACCTAGAATCGGGAATCCCGATGATAGATGAATTCATTCTGAAACTTGCCGAACGTTTTTACAAAGGACTCCCTTCACATCCCAACCCAACAATAAAAGACCTCTCAAATTACGACCAAACACTTCCAGCCGCCACAAGCGCCCAAAATCGATTCTCCTTCAGAGGAACACTCCGGGCCACACAAATCATGCCCCCGAATAAACTAACAACCCACCAAATCACCTTCCAACAATATTCCCATCAGACGTAAGAGGAATAGCCACATGTGCTGAACCTCTGTAAGCCAGAAGATCCAAGTCCAAGTCCAAGTATATTTTATTACTTGCTAGATTATTATTATTATTTTGTTGAATCGCTCTTTACATCATGACAGCATGTGCCAAATCGATGTAAAGGGTATTATAGTGATTCTCGTGACATGTGATAGGTAGCTAATCTATCGCCATTTTATTTTCATGTGAATTCTACACCAGACCAAAGACAGTGTGACAATCACACTGCCCTCGCCTGGAATCGAACCCGGAACTTTCGGGGTGGCAGTTAATGCACTTACCACTCGGCCACGAAGGTCGTCATATTCGAGATATTCGTTGTCTTATATTTATATAAATTAATACCTCATTATTATAATAATAAACGCGATTTTTTAATGGCTATTTATATAAGTAATTATATGAATTAAATCAAGTAAAACCATTAAACATTCGCGTTTATTATTATAATTATTATAATGGTTATTACATAATAACCATTATAATAATAATAATTATTACAAAACAAAAACCTCAACAATCAATAAATTAATACCTCTTTTTTCAAGTACACTACCTATTCACTTTTCATGTTTACAGTATTAATGCAGTGCGAATGAAGGTGTTATTGACAAAATAATGAAAGGATCATTAAGATGGTTTGTACACACCGAAAGAAAGAATGGAAATTAAAATATATGTAAACGCGTTAATGAATCAAGAGATAGAGAAAGACCGAGGAAAACGTAGCTCCATCAAATCAATCAAATATTAAATGTCGGCCACGTAAGGAGTCGGAGACGACGTTCGCGCATAACACGACGTATGAATGTTGATGAGCGAGAGAAGTATGTCAAGAAAGACGAATATGGCGGTCCATTATTTCTGCCTACCCCTTTGGAGAGACAGCGTGATTGTTAGTTAGTTAAAAAGTTCCACCACAAAATTTAATCTCAAACAATTTGGTACAGTTAAGTTAAATAAATTTATATTTAATTCGTCTAAGGTTTTCGTCTTTCTATATCTTAAGTAGAGATTCTTTGGGTACAATCCGTGACTCAAGAAACGTGACCTGTAAACGTGGCGAATAGCCAGTAGCAAACAACCAATTCTACTAAAACCTCACCTTCATTCAAATTTATATCCACTTGAGGCTATTTTTTTCTGAAGCATTTATATAACAACAACAAACCATCACGTCGTTTCCCGGAAGGGGTAGACAGAGAATTGACCACCACACTACTCGATGCTGACACACCTTTTTAGATTCCTCCACATTTATACATCGAGTCATACACGCACGTCGATTCTTCCGACTTCTAGCATAGTCGACATTTTAAATTTGATTAATTTGGTCATGCCAAGTTTTCTTCAGTCTGCTTTGACTCCGTACTCCATTCAAACCGTAAACGTATAATTTCTTAACCGTTATTCTTCATCCATGCGTTTCATATGTCAAAACCAACAATTCCTTCCTTGTATCAGCATTTTGAATTCTGTCCTAGATCGTTTTACCAAATATACGACTAATCTCTTTCGCATTTATTCTACTCTTATCCTTCTTCTGCCAGTTCCATGCTTAACTTCCATGCATCAGGGCTAGTACTAAAACTCCATTGTGGACGGCCATTTTTGCTTTCATTGATATTTTTGTCAATATAAGAAGTGAATGCGGTGCGAATGATGGTGTTATGAACCAAATAATGAAAGGATCATTAAGATGGTTTGGACATATGGAAAGAATGAATAAAGAAAGAATGGTAAAAAAATTATATGTTTACGATGTAAATAGAACCAGAAATAGACGAAGACTGAGGAAATCGTGGCACGATCAAATGATTCAAATATTGAAAATCGGCCATGTGAGGAGTCAGAGAAATCGACGCGCGTGCATGACACGGTGTATGAATGTTGAGAGAAATATGTCAGGAAAGAAAAGTATGGCAGTCCATTTTTTCTGCCTACACCTTCGGGGAGACGGCGTGATGGTTAGTTAGTTAGTTTTTTTGATATTTTTGTTTCCAATAACAACGTTTAAGGCTCCATTTACTTTGTTATTTCTTACTCCTTCCGACGTCACTTTCGGCCATCCGCTGTGAACATGCTACCTCAATAGAAAAACTCAGACACATGCCCTATATTCTACTAGTTCACACTTATGTTACAACCTGTCATGTTCTCTTTCCTTTCAAAAACCATCACCTTTGACTTTCTGACATTAGTCATACACACCTCATTCATTCTCGACACCAAGACTTCGTTATCATATATAATTCGTCTGCATTATCTGCGACGATAACGGAATCGTAAAGCAAACAACTTACAGACATTTCACTAAACTTAGCACCAGCATTTAATCCTTTAAGTTCTTTAATTTATTGATATTAAATTATATACTCGTTTATATTAATTAATGTTAATTTATTTATCTGCAACATTTATTTATATTACTATTCAAAGGTTTTAACAATCCAGATATACTGGAAAATCTAAATACATGAATTACTACATCTGCAAGAGATAGTCTTAAAGTTGTCATCGCAAACAAAAGCCTATCCAAAAAAGCTAAGATGGCAGTTCATAATGGTGTTCTTGTGCCGACCCTTATGTTTGGAAGTGAAGCATGGAACTGGCAAAAGAAGGATGAAAGTAGAATAAATGTAGTAGAAATGAGATCTCTAAGACGAATGTGTGACAAATTTGTATATGATAAAGTGACAAATGCAAGTATAGGTGCGAATGAAATGTTGTGAACAAAATAAGGAAAGGGTCATTAAGATGGTTTGGACACATAAAAAGAATGAGTGAAGACAGAATGGTAAAGAAATTATATGTAATTGGCGTGAACGGAGCTAGAAATAGAGGAAGGCCGAGGAAAACGTGGCACGATCAAATTAATTAATTATTGAATGTCGGTCACGTGAGGAGTCAAAGAAATCGACGTGCGTGCATGACAAGATGTATGAATGTAGAGGAATGAATGTAGAGGAGGACCAGTGTGGCGTTCCATTCTTTCTGCCCACCCCTCCATGGAGACGGCGTGATGGTTAGTTTGTTGAAGAGAGATTGGGTCATGTTTTATTTTATGATCAAAATTGCCACACAAAAGGACTTAAAAACTCTCGTTTATATTACGATAACTTCATTCCAAGATTATGGATAATTGTTAAGTATTATTTCACATTATCTGTATTGAGTTGTTATTTCAAAAGCTTTTCATATTTCAATTATTGCTAACAGTAACTTCTCTAAGCCTATCTGAACAATTCTCATAACAGAAGTTTTGAAATTATACTTCAAACCGTAATAATAAAATATAAGCTTTGAATTACGATTTTTTTTACATATTTCAATTTAAATTCTGTTACCTTATTACACAATTCAATGAAAGTTAGGATTCCACCACGGGTTTTCAGTAAAAATCATATGAAATAAGTTCAATTCTTCATAAATAATATAACTGCAAATTCAATTTTTTTTATTATTTTTTAATTTGTCGACAAAGTTATTATACTGTCATCGTCTGGGGAATGTTATAGTCAGTATCATTCAGCCAAATATAGTGGTATAATTTCTTTGAAATATAATTAATATAAATGTAAACGTCTGTCTCCTAAGAAATTGAAATATGTTTACAAAAAAAACTCAAAGGTAGTCTGAATAATATCTGCACAGGCTGTTTAAATAAAGGCATTTGTGGAAGTAGATTTGTAAGTATAAAGACGTTTTATTGATGGTTGCGATTTTAATATGGTAAACTCCATTATATAATCAATGTATAATAAACCATCGAATACTTTTTCGGTTGTATATTGATTTATATACAATAATATACAAACAATAATGACAATTTAGTTTATAAACTGTTATTAAGAACTTTTGTTTTGTGTTTCACAATTGTGTTTTTATTTTACGCGTATTGTATTTTAATTACATAATTTTATTCAAAATTATATCAAATAAATTATTAAAATTGACATAGGAACAAATACACATAAAGGTTCGAAAACTCACGAGAATTTAACAGTTGATATATTATTGCAACATCTGATAATGTTGATGAAACAGCTGTCACGTAAAATAAAAATACAATTGTGATATATAAAACAATTTTTTTTTAATTTACCAGTTTATCATAGCCAAAACAATGGACTATTAATTTTGTTTATTTATATTTTTGTAAATAAATAAATCAATGATAAACCAAAATGCTTTCCAGCTTTCATTATAAATTAATTGACATTGTTATATTTAATAAGTTATTAAAACTAACTTCCATCGAGAGATTTCAGTAAAATCGTTAGATTATCCTAACTCAAAGGTGATTTTGATGATTTACAATAACCCCTTAAGTTTATCTAAAGTTAATTTTTATAATCTGTTATTGTTATTGCATACTTGTATATGAAAATTTAAATGAAAACCGTTTTCCCAGGATAATAGGCAGAAAGGATGGACTCCCATACTGCTCTGTCATACGAATGTGACCGTATTTTAGTAATTGTTTATTTTTTCTTGCCATGCTTTCCTAGGTCTTCCCCAGCTTCTTTTTCTACTCACACTGTTTGTATACAACATTTATATCATTATTCTCTCATCCATTCGTTCCATACGTCCAAATAATCTTAGGGATCTTTTTTTAATTTTACTTATGATGAATATATAATGAATTATTATTAATTAACTAACCATCACGCAGAAGATGGACTTCCAACTCTTCTATCCTGACATAACTCTCACGTCGTTTCTACATTCGCACACTGTAACACACATGCTCGTCGATTGTTCCTACTTTGAACATGGCCGCCTTTCGGTATTTGATTTATTTAGTCATGCCATGTCTTCTTGGCCTTCCTCGAATTATTTTTCCAATTATAATTATACTATTTAAATTATGACATTAAATAATAATTAAATAAAACTATCTTCTATGCTCGCCATAACTTTGTGTTGTAGATTTTTAATGTTTCCTTTTTTCACATACTTAGTAAACAATACTCACTTTATTAAAAAAATAAAAATTAAATATCAAACATGTTTCGGACTAACCAGCCCTTCATCAGTGATAAATATTAAAAATATTATAAAATTGTTTAGAAATATGGTCAGTTTTGGCAGATGTTATAATGATTAATTTTTTTTAAACCATATTTGTAAACCACATTAATTAAATATTTATAAAACATGATGGGCTGGTTAGTCCAAATTATGTTTGATATTTAATTTTTCTTTTTTTAATAAATGTGAATACAAAGTATGTACAATGTTGTATACAAAGTATATATTAAAATAAAATAAAAAGAAATATGTTTATAAACTGCTTCCACTTTTCCCTTGTGTCTATTAGGACATATGCAGATTTCAAAAGAGCCGCACAAGACAGGGAAGAATGGAAGAGAAAATAGAAGAAATTGTGGCAACCAATTCCAGGATTGAAACTTTCTAACTCACTATTAGGACCAGTCTTTCGATCCCAGGGTGCCTGGCGAAACCGGTCGCTGTCGAAATAATGACAAAAGTGGGTGTAGTTTAAAAACTTCCATTAAAAGATTTCGGGAATATTATTTGATTATGCTATTATTTTAAAATATGTATATACAAAATCGAAGAAAAAAATCACTTGATTTAAATAATCAAAATATTTTAAATTAAGAACAATATTCGTTCTACTTGCGATGGGATGAAATAAATGATCGATTCAGCTGCGCGTGCATTTGGCGACCCTACCCGATCTATTGTTGGATCGATACTCCGATTGTCTGATAACACACACAGGCGTGCACCACTACTGCGAGCCGGGGGCCGCGTTGTCCATATAAGGGCCCGCCCCTAACGCGGCCATCTAGGGGGCGCGGTGGAGCCCCCCGGCGCCTATATATACTCCGGACATCTTGGCCGGCAGCATCACAACAGCTTCTGCGGCCGATCGTGTCGTGTCTTGATCAGGTCAGTCTTGGACTCGTTACCAAACTCGGTTCAGAATATATTTGTATACCCGCAGCTCGGGTCAAATCTGTGATTCGAAAGTGATTATTTTACTGTGACTTCTGGTTTGTGATCTGTGTGCTATATTGAAGAAGATTTCTTGTGGGATTCGTGATTGTTACATTAGAATTAAAATTGCATTCAAAGCATTTCAATTTTTACATTAAATAATATTATATCTAGTTTATAGCAAACCATTAATTGCTAGTTTGACATATTTAAAAATAAAATTAAACACTTTTCGCTTAAAATAAACCATTTTACTTAGTTTGTAGCGCTAACTGGTTTCACTCTGTAGTGATGATCAAATGATTTTACTGAAATCTCTTGATGGAAGTTCATTTTAAATAATAATTAAATAAAACGATGTTTTTTAGCTACTTCCACTTTTGTCTTTATTCAGACAGCGACCGGTTTCGCCAGGCTCGCTGGCATCTGGCATCTCAAGTCTGTCGATGCCAGCGAGCCTGGCGAAACCGGTCGCTGTCTAAATAAAGACAAAAGTGGAAGTAGTTAAAAAATATCGTTTTATTTAATTATTACTCTGTAGTGAGCTTGAGCCCTGAGAAAGTTCTCTACAGAGTGAAACCGGTTAGCGCTTATAACTCAATAAAGTGTTATATACTTAGATAAAATTGTGTAATTTTAATTTCAACCGTTAATTTATTAAATTCAACGAGTTAAAATACATTAATTTTACTTTCGAAAGAAGCACTTATTTGTATAGTTACTTTAAAAAAAATCTTTTAATTATTTTGTTTTACATAATTTTATTTAGATTTTTTAAACAACCTCCATCTGAATACTACTTGATAATATAATTTAATTTTTTTGTTTTTCCTGTAAATTAATATTTAAACCTGATGAATCTGCGAAGTAGGAGCGACCCGGTTAGTAGTAAAAATATATAGTGGTGTATAAACAAAATGGATAATTTTTAGTTTATTTTGCTTAAAGTAAGCTTTCATTATACTTAATAAAATATACTATTCTTGCTATGGCATTTCGATTTAGCAAGGTAAAACATTTCACTTACTTAAAAATATCTCGAGTCATGAGTAGGTTCGAATCCAATATATTTCCCTATCAAGGATGCAAATATCGTTGCAAAATCTAACTAATTAATTACTTTGTTGAATCGCTCTTTACATCATTACAGCGCGAGCCAAATCGATGTAAAGGGTATAACTATCATATTGATTCTCATGACATGTGATAGGTACCTAATCTATTGCTATTTTATTCTCACGTGAATTCTACGCCAGAACAATGACAGTGTGACAATCATACTGCCATTCCCGGGAATCGAACCCAGGACTTTCGATGTGAGAAACATCGCACTTGCTCTCGTCCACGAATGTCGCCATCTTTAGGGCATAACACTCAGTTAATATATCTGATATCTGAGTTGCTAATAGTCCTAATTTGAAGCAATATTTGCTTCTATTAGCACATTTCTCATCAATATGCAAATTAATTGAGCCAAAGCGCAGTCCCCGCAATAATTTCGGAGATTGGGCTTTCACAGTGGCAGGTCTGTCCGCCTGGAATAGCTCCCTTTGTGCCTCAGATGCGTTGACAACCCGATTGATTTTAAACTAACATTTTCAAAATATCCCATAGAATATAAACAACCCATAAAATCTGTTAGCTAGTGTCAGACGCAGCTCCTATGGCTTAATATCATTGTCAAAGCGCCCTTAAGATGAGTTACTCACGAAAATGGCGCAATACAAATTAGTTTTATCATTATTATTATTATGAATTACCTACAATCCAATCATTTAAAACGCGTTATGATAAAAAAAAGTTTATTAATCTCGACGGTTTTGACAATATTAAAAGTTTATATAAACTTTCAAAATATGCGTCGACTGTATTTTTATTTCTTTTGGAGAGAAAAAAATCGAATTAATGTTGACGAATCGAGAGATGTATGTCATAAAAGAACAGTAAAGCGGTCCTTTTTTTTGCCAACCCCTACGGAAGACGTCATGATGGATAGTAAGTCTCTGTTTCGTTGCCTGGATCGAAGTTTGTTTTCTGAGTAAATATTGTATCGTATAATAATTTATGTATGTTAGAGTATCGTATGAAAATATAATCGTTCAATTGTGCTTTAAATCAAATCAAATCAGTTTATTTCATCAGTAGACATTAAAAAATTAAGGTTTAAGCTCGTATATATCTTTAATTAGTATACTACCAAAAACGCATGAGAGATGGTTCGACATTAGGAAGACAAGATACTCTCCAAAATCAAGAGTATTGGCCTTCTGAACGTACTTTCACTAATATGAAAGACGTAAATCTCCGAGGACACCGCGTTCATCAGATTAATTGCTCTTCCCACCGGTTTCACCAGAGGCAGGGTGCTTCTGGCGGCCGGTAGGTAAAAAAAATCTATATTCTCGCTGTTGGAGATATACGAGTATATCAGGGGGAAAAAGCCGAACACACTCCAGCACGGCCGAATTGTCGAAATATCCCCCGAGTAATCTAAAAAAATGGGTTAAGAGATGCCCATCTCTTCGAAGCTGTAGAGAGTTGGTCTCAAGTTTGCCCAAAATAAATGCCGCGAATAAAAGTCTTAAGAACAAAATATAGAAAGGAACATTAAGATGATTTGGACGGAAAGAAAGAATTGTAAAAAGTATATGTAAACGATGTAAATGGAACTAAAAAAGGAAGACCGAAGAAAACGTGGCACGACAAAATAAATCAAATATTGAACGTTGGCCACGTGAAGAGTCGGAGAAATCAACGTGCGTGCATGAGTCAATGTAAAAATATTGAGAAAGAAAAGAGATATGTATCAGGAAAAACTAGGGTGGTTTTCTACCTACCCCTTTAGTGAGACGACTAGATTGTTAGTTTGTTTGTGTCCATTCCGTTGCCAGAATCGAATTTTCTTTTCTCACAAAACATTTTTTCGAAACTTTTAGTAAAGTATTATACCGTAGAAATAAATCATGATAGGTACATTGGGACATATCTATGGCGTACATATGTTTGCACGTTTTCTGATTACTCAGTAAGCTAAGTTGAAAGATTAGGTCATTGTGTCGATAATTCATAAAAGAGAAACTGGGTCGTTCTTTGTGATGAGAACTTTTATTTTCCGAAGAACTTTTGTTCTCGGGCTAACTATAAAATGTCCCACTTGTTTAATGTATTGGCAGCCGTGGAAAACGGAGCTTAAATCGTTAATATTATCGTTTAAACTAATTATTAAATAAAACTATATTTTCAATAAATACTACGCAACTATCATTTCCACTACTATACGCAACAAAACTTGAAGTAGTTCGTTTTGTTTAAATATTATTTAAAATGAACTTCCAACAAGGGGTTCAGTAAAATCATTAGATTATGGTTTTAATTAAATATTGATAATACAATTGAGACGTACGCATCTTGCTAAGCTGTCATTTTCATTATAGAGTTTTAAATCAATCAATTATGAGTGATTTATCCTAACAAAATAGCATAAAATGTTGTCAGTTGATTGATTAGTCATTAATTTTGATTTATTGTTTCTTGAAGAATGTTGTAAAACTCCGTATTAAATAATTAATATGAATGAAAACGTAAGTTTTCTAAAAGTTTTATTATATTTTATGGGAATGACATGTTTCGCCCTTCTAAGGCATTATCAAATGTCATTTCACACATTTGGTAAAGCCGTAGAAGAGCAAAACATGTCATTCTCATAAAATATAATAAAACTGACTTTTCATTCCTATCGATTAATTAATTTTGATAGCTGTTAAATTTACAGCACTGTTTAATTATAAGCTTTTTGAGAAAGTCTCGACTGTTGTTTCGCCAACCTATGTTGCCATCATCAGGTGTTACAAACAACTAAAGATACAAATTCAGAGGATTACTTCATTTTTTTTAATTCCATTATTATTATTCTTTGTTAAAATCTTTTTTTGACGAACGCATGGCATTGAAAAATTTTAATTTCATAAAAAAGATAGTTTATTAATAAACGCCTTAATTGTTCAACTTTAGTGACAAACTATATTTGGTTCTTTATGATTAATTAACAAAGATAAAGCGTGGAGATTCTAACATGTTATAATTAAAATATTGTATTCAGTCCATTGTTTTTTGGCCGAAACACTATGATACTTCAATATTATTACTGTTAAAATTTAAAACATTGTTATAATATCACAATTTCTTAATATTCACTTAGAGTGTCGTGACAGCTGTTTCGCCAACTGATGTTGGCATCATCAGTTGTTACAATAAAGTTTATTGTAACGCCTGATGATGCCAACATCGGTTGGCGAAACAGCTGTCGCGACACTCTCAGTGAATAAAAAGAAATTGTGATATTATAAGTGTTTTAAATTTTAACGGTAATTGTAGTAATTATTTAACAATTTTACCAAATGCCATGTAATTATGTAATTATTTCATGTTTATCTAAAATAATCTTGTAAATTTAATTAAATGTAGGGGTGTAAAACATTATGTTGGTGCTCAAGTAAGAATTTATGTCAAGTAATCAACTGTTTTTAAGGGGAAACGATTCCATCACAAGAGATTGATTTGGTCCAACGCGTAACCCATACACGGCAGGAATTTCAAGAAAAATAACACTTAATAAAACTTTTTTACAATTAAATAAAACAATG
Organism: Lepidostoma basale; assembly: GCA_022606425.2. NCBI lineage: Eukaryota > Metazoa > Arthropoda > Insecta > Trichoptera > Lepidostomatidae > Lepidostoma > Lepidostoma basale. The sequence continues at coordinate 1,734,969 of JAHDVF020000875.1, forward strand.
ATTTTAAACCACTTCTACTTTTGTCTTTATTTTGACAGCGACCGGTTTCGTCAGGCTCGCTTGCGTCGACAGACAATAATTATTTTTTTATATGTTTTTTATAAAACTCCATTCAAACAACTTTTCTAACTAACTAACTAACTAATCATCACGCCGTCTCTCCGAAGGGGTAGGCAGAAAGAATGGACTGCCACATTTTTCTTTCCTGACGTATTTCTCTCGCTTCCTCAACATTCATACATCGTGTCATGCACGCGCGTCGATTTCTCTGACTCCTCACATGGCTGACATTCAATATTTGATTTATTTGATCGTGCCACGTTTTCCTCGGTCTTCCTCTATTTCTGGTTCCATTTACATCATTAACATATATTTTTTTACCATTCTTTCTTCATTCATTCTTTCAATATTCGATTCCCGGCGATGGCAGTGTGATTGTCACACTGTCTTTGGTCTGGTGTAGAATTCATGTGACAATAAAATGGCGATAGATTGGCTACCTATCACATGTCACGAGAATCAATATAATAGCTAAAAATTAAAATTGTATACAGTAATAGGGTCCAAACGACCTGTTGTGTACAAAAAAAAAATAATAATGAAAAAAAAAAAAATAAATAAATAAATAAAAAAAAATAAAAAAAAAAAATAAAAAAAAATAAATAAAAATAAAAAAAATATGTCCAAACCGTCTTAATGATCCTTTCATTATTTTGTTCATGACACCATCATTCGCACCGCATTCACTTCTTATATTTTCATTCGGCACTCTATCATACACAGAGTATTACACATTCTTCTAAGAGATCTCATTTCAACTGCATTTATTCTACTTTCATCCTTCTTTTGCCGGTTCCATGCTTCGCTTCCATACATAAGGAAGAACACCATTGTGCACTGCCATTCTAGCTTTTTCAACAACTTTTCACTTAAATTTATTACACATTGAAGACATTGAAAAACATACCGTTAAGATTTTAATAATTTAAAACAAAAAATGGTAATTTTGTAAATATTATTCATCTTTAAACTTTAATTTAAAAAATACATAAAAAATGAAAACATGTTTCGATCACTGAAGCCCTTCATTAGTGTTTTGCATATATTATATACACACATTTAAACCATTTTTTCATGAATGTGTGTTAATGCAATTAATTTCTCTTAACATATTTTTTTCATGAAATCGTAGAAGAAAATCGTTAATTTATAAAACATGTATTTTTCATTATATACATGTAGGTATAATTAGAATATTTTAGATTGTTTTATGTATTAAAACACAATGCTTTGCACTTTTAAGTTTATTTCCTCGAAATTTACGATCCTTTGTTATCGGAATAGCAATAATATATTTTTAATTCATATTATCTGGCTGAATTTTCGCAAATTTTTTAATTTTTAATATTTTAACTTTTTAAATTTCATGAAAAAATAACTATTTTTATCTTAAACTAACTGACCATCACGCCGCCTCCCCGAAGGGGTAGGCAGAAAGAATGGACTGCAACACTCTTTTGTCTTGACATACTTCTCTCAAATCCTCTACATTCATACGTCTTGTCATGCACGCACGTCGATTTCTCCGACTCCTCACGTGACCGTCATTTAATATTTGATTGATTTGATCGTGCCACGTTTTCCTCGGTCTTCCTCTATTTCTAGCTCTAATCAAGTCGTTTATGTATACGTTCTTCACCAATCTGTCTTTACTCATTCTTTCCATGTGTCCAAAATATCTTAACGACCCTTTTATTATTTCATTCATTTCATTCGCACCGCATTCATTCCAAAGAGGAAAGGAAAGAGGAGTGCCTGTTTCTATCTTTCCTGTCAATATTTCAATACTCGGTTCGTTTTGGGTGATTACACTTTCCTTGCGGTATGAATGTCGCCTTGCCTCTTGCGCGTGTCTTTTTAATTGAGTAGTATTGATTGGACAAAATAATTAAATCAACAATAACCGGATGGCTCCAGCATCCTCCTGACATCAATTAAAACTTATTTGGACTAATTTAAACTTGTGCTCGCCGGCGTTTTATTTTGTAAGACTTAGAAATGGGAAATTCAATTTATCAAGTAACCAGAACGCCATCAACGTAGCGGGAAATAAATAAATATCTGATTTATTTTAAGTATTAAGTTTATAGTAGGTACGCTTAAAGTTTGTAAATTTATAATTTCAGTATTCGAACTTTGGTTTGAATATAAAAGGTTTAACTCCTTATTAAGGGCATAAATGTTCTAGGCAGACACAATAGGATATTTCTTATTGAATGCTAAGGCATTAACACTGTGGAATTCCATAGTTATAACTAACTAAATAACTAACCATCACGCCGTCTCCGCGAAAGGGTAGGCAGAAAGAATGGACTGTCACACTTTAACCGATGCGGCACTCCATCCTTCTCTTTTCGCCCCGCGGGAGACGCGGTGTGATGGGTTGCGAACCTCATCGCCACCAATAGGCATCTCCCGCGCACACTTCGATCTTCCAACATCCACAAAATAAATCTAAAACAAATAATATAAAATACAATGATATAAAATAAAATAACAAAATAAAAATAATTTAATACAAAATGTTATTTTTAGATGGGGCATATTTGTCTATTTAATTTATGTTCCACGAATCCACCGTTTTTTTTTTTATTTAGCACATAATGTAATAACACATTATGTTTTTCCGATGTTGCACATGTTGACATGGACGATACAGACTTTTGTGTTTCTTTAATTTATGTTACACGTATCCACCGTTTTTTAAATTAGCTGTTATATGATTTAATTAATGTTCCACGTATCCACTTTTTTTATTTGGCTGTAATTAGGCACTTAAAACCAACTAACACCAGCAAGAACTTTAAAAGAATATTGAAGAAATTATTCAAATTGTCATTGGAACAAATGAAAAATTTATTTTTACATCTTCAGGTGTAAAAATATTATATTTAAATAAAAATATAATAAATAGTCCTTGGACAATCTCATTGCTTGCATTTAATGTTCGGGAGGTTTCTAGAAAGATCTCATTATAAATGCGGTTGATTGCAGCGTTGATGCTTGTAATGTAATGTATGTAGATGCATTGGATGTATTTTTGCATTTGTTGTATTAGAAACATTTGTACAGAGCGTCTCGGCAGACGATGCAAAAAAATCACACGTGGACATACCGAGCGGCATTCTATGCCAGGGGTGTGCCATGACTCTAAATCAATTAATTTAAACAAAGTTAATAATATAACACAAAAAATAAAATATGTTTGTGGTAACGAAATTAATTGTACTTTTGTTTAAACCGTATTTTCATGGTATAGCAAATTTGCTAACTTACAAACCGACCAATCTAGGAATATTGATTTTTGTTGAACGCTACACTCTATATTCCCATCTACTTATTGTTTGGTTTGCATCGCTAGTGGCGCTAGTTTGTTAGACAAATAAATTTTACTTTTGATATTTGGTTGGCGGTTGACCTGCTTCGATTACTCTTAGGTTTTTTAGACACATTTTGTGTTTAAAAAAAACAGTGCTTTTAAAAAAAAAATTCAAGTTGACATAGAAACAAATACACATAAAGATTCGAAAAATCACGAAAATTTGACATCTGATATATTATTGTAGCACCTGATGGTGTCAACATAGGTTGATGAAACAGCTGTCGCGTGAAATAAAATAAAATTGTGATACAAAAAACAAATTTTATTCATAAACAGATTTAAAAAAAAATAGCATTCTTTTTTGCAATGCATTATTAAAAATATCACATAATTTTCGGTGTGGAATTATGAAAAATAATTTTAAAACACTTTTACTTGTTTTTACACTTCTTTATTTTTGTCGAAACAACCAGTTTCGCTCCCGTCGAAGCTTCGTCAAGATCACAAAAGTTCTTCATTATTTCAGTTAGTTTGTTTTGTAATCCTGACGAAGCTCCAGCGAGAGCAATACCAGTTGGTTTAACAAGAATAAAGTGTTGTAAAAACAACTAAAAAATAATTATAAGTATTAATTGTATCTCAATAGAGACGAAGATGTAAATTGTTTTCTTGGAACAGAATATGGTGGTCGAGACGCTTACAGGACTTATGTCTTGTCATTGGTTGGGTTAAGCGATCATTTTATGTTTACCAACATTCCCCATTCCACCCTTCTTACGACCACCACGTCTGACAAATTTTTGAAAGATGTATATATGCTTTTATGTATGTTAAGAAACACTTCACATTTTTAGATCAATCTACACTAGCGCCATCTATTAAGATTATATGTAAGCATTAAGCAGAAAATCTTTATTAATGCAATGTGAAAGGCTTACGCAATTATCATACATTGCTATACAACGCCTGGAGATCCAATCTCCAATTTTTATGCTTTTAACTTGGACCAGTTTTTATACAATTTGTTTTTTGAATGCATGCAAATTGTAGACAAATACTGGATTTTACCCATTGCGGGTTAAATGGGTAAACTGGTTAAAATCCAGTATTTGTCTACAAGTATTTGTATACATTCAAAAAACAAATATAAAATTGTTTACAAATGTATTTATTCAATAAAGTACAGCGGAGCATAGAATTAGGATGGAGTAGATTAAATGTGGTCTGGCACCCCCTTGCTGTTGCCGTCTTTAAATGTAAGTCCCGGATGGACCGGGGACAGGCCCAGGGAGTGTACGAGCGAGGCTGATAAAAGGGCGCCGCTACGCCCTATAACAGCCTCGGATATGTGGCGGGAACTTCTATGTTCCTTTTAAAAATAAAAATAAATACCGTGTATAGCGACTACCGACCCTTATGTTTGGAAGCGAAGCATGGAACTGGCAAAAGAAGGATGAAAGTAGAATAAATGAAGTAGAAATGAGATCTCTTAGACGAATGTGTGGATACTCTGTGTATGATAGAGTGTCGAATGAAAATATAAGACGTGAATGTGGTGCGAATGATGGTGTCATGAACAAAATAATTAAAGGATCATTAAGATGGTTTGGACATATGGAAAGAATGAATGAAGAAAGAATGGTAAAAAAAATTATATGTTAATGGTGTAAATGGAACCAGAAATAGAGGAAGACCGAGGAAAACGTGGCACGATCAAATAAATCAAATATTGAATGTCGGCCATGTGAGGAGTCAGAGAAATCGAATGTTGAGGAAGCGAGAGAAATATGTCAGGAAAGAAAAGTGTGGCAGTCCATTCTTTCTGCCTACCCCTTCGGGGAGACGGCGTGATGGTTAGTTAGTTAGTTAGTTTAAAAAAAATGTTTTTATTTTGAAATGCATTATTGTTGAGTAGGTATTTAATAGATAGAAGTAATTAGATGTGTAGGATGTGTGACAACCCTGGCTGAAATAATCCATCTGAGAGAATGTAACGCATTGGGCCAACGCATCGCTGGCTTTGTGTCTGAGTAAACGATATCCTATTACCGGAGCTGATGTCCCATTCGGCCCGGGACTATCGCTCGCGAAGTGCACTAATCAATCCAGACAAATATCACCTCGCACGTCGCGCCTCTCACGCGCTTCACTGATCTCCAACATATTCGGTACGTTAACCACTTACACGTCTTCTCCTTCTTCAATAATATCGGATGATCTGTTGTCATGGAACATGCCTCCTCTTGCGATACGGACGACCAGATATGTCTCCATCTAAATATTAATATTATTTATTCTATATTCGCCATAACTTACTGTAGATGTTTAATGTTTCTTTTTTTATATACTTTGTATACGACACTCACTTTATCTTCATCTTCAGACTAGATGTTTGGCAGTGAGCTGCCGAAACTGGTCGAAGGTTTTGATTGAGCTTTTGAATACTCATTTTTTTCAATTAACTTATACCACATTTCGAATAACAATATTAAAAATTAAATACCAAACATGTTTCAGACTAACAAACCCTTCATCAGTGATACTATATAAATATAAATATTTAAAATATTATATAAAAAAATACAAATATCGTCAGTTTTGATTTATATTTATATATAATAATATCACTGATGAAAGGTTTGTTAGTCCGAAACATGTTTGGTATTTAAATTTTAATATTGTTATTCGAAATGTCACGGTATAAGTTCATTGTAAATAATGAGTATTAAAAAGCTTAATCAAAGCCTTCGACCAGTTTCGGCAGCACGCTGCCAACTTCTAGTCTGAAGATGGCAACGAGCTGCCGAAACCAGTCGAAGCTGTAAACCTATGTGGAATCAAACTAAATATATAAAAAATGTCTCTCTATAATAATTAAATAAAACGATTTTTTAACTACAATACTTCCATTTTTGGCTTTACGCTCGTATTTCGACAGCGACCGACTCTCTCCCTCTCTCTGAGATTATCAAATGTTAGCAAAACGAAACATGTCATGTGAAGATATGTCATGTGTCAGACGATGCATGTCCTATAAAATATAATAATACTCCTAGATAACAGACATTTCATTTATTAGTTTATATGGAGTATAACTTCATTGTTCTGGAAACAATAAACAGGTACACGTGTATTATTAAATATGTTTATTTTTTATTATGTGAGTGACGTTCAACGTTTGTTTTTATTTCAAATAATATCGAAAAATATAACAATAAGCACAATTTAATAAAACGTCTGAAAAATAATAGTTGGATAGTTTAAAATTTACAATCTTCATGCCTGGTAAACCCTAGATGCATAACAAAATATTTTATACAAATAATTGCGGTTGGTAGCAAAATATGTTTTTTGAGAACTTTGGAAAATCCGTGAAACTCGCATTTCTCGACCGACGCTTTGTAGGTCTTTACAGTCTCATTTTTAGGGTAGTAAACTAACTACCCTGAAGATGAAGTCGACAAAGACCCTGACTACCTTAAAAATTTAGACTGCTACGATATCCGAAACATCAATCGAGAAAAACGAGTTACATGGTTTATCGCAATATCTCAAAAAATATATTTTACACAATATATACTCGTATAAGGTAAAATTGCTGAGATTTGTACAATAGAAATGACTAATTTGGCGTTTTTGTATTATTTCAGTGAGCGGAAGTCAGAGCCAAAAAAGCAGCCATGTGTGATGATGAGGCGGGAGCGCTCGTAGTGGACAACGGGTCCGGCATGTGCAAGGCGGGCTTCGCCGGAGATGACGCGCCCCGCGCCGTGTTCCCCTCCATCGTGGGCCGCCCACGCCACCAGGGCGTCATGGTGGGCATGGGCCAGAAGGACTCCTACGTGGGAGACGAGGCCCAGAGCAAGAGGGGTATCCTCACCCTCAAGTACCCCATCGAGCACGGCATCATCACCAACTGGGACGACATGGAGAAGATCTGGCATCACACCTTCTACAACGAGCTCAGGGTGGCCCCAGAAGAACATCCCATCCTTCTGACAGAAGCTCCCCTGAACCCCAAGGCCAACAGGGAAAAGATGACACAGATCATGTTTGAAACCTTCAACTGCCCAGCCATGTACGTGGCCATCCAAGCCGTACTCTCCCTGTACGCTTCCGGTCGTACCACCGGTATCGTACTGGACTCCGGAGACGGTGTGTCTCACACTGTGCCAATCTACGAAGGTTACGCTCTACCTCATGCCATTCTCCGTTTGGACTTGGCCGGTCGCGACTTGACCGACTACCTCATGAAGATTCTCACAGAAAGGGGATACTCCTTCACCACGACAGCTGAGAGAGAAATCGTGAGGGACATCAAGGAGAAGCTTTGCTACGTCGCTCTGGACTTCGAGCAGGAAATGGCCACCGCTGCGGCGTCCACCTCGCTGGAGAAGTCCTACGAGTTGCCTGATGGCCAAGTGATCACCATCGGCAACGAGAGGTTCCGCTGTCCTGAGGCCCTGTTCCAGCCTTCCTTCCTGGGAATGGAGTCCTGCGGCATCCACGAGACCGTGTACAACTCCATCATGAAGTGCGACGTGGACATTCGCAAGGACCTGTACGCCAACACTGTGCTCTCCGGTGGAACCACCATGTATCCTGGTAAGCCACAAAATATCTTATTAAGCACGAGCACATTTAACCTTCGAACAACGGCCTACTTTTTTAACTAGTATTTTGAGATTTGTGCATTGGATCAATTTCATCAATAATCTTACAAATTTTACTAGCCAGTAAATTATAAGAAACTTACACCAAAGATTTCAATCATTTGTTTAAGAATTTATTTTACAATATTCAATATAAACATAAAATATCTCATTATTATGAATAAGGAATTTGGTCGTGTCCAGGCTTTAACCCAAGTTCCCTGGTTCAGGAGCCAAATGTTCTATCCTTTAGACCACCACTTGACTTAATGAATATGGGTGAACGTTACGAATATATGGACAATTGAGGTTTAACTCAACAAAAATATTCTTCTTCTTCCAGGTATTGCCGACAGGATGCAGAAGGAAATCACCGCTCTGGCCCCCTCCACCATCAAGATCAAGATCATCGCTCCCCCGGAGAGGAAGTACTCCGTCTGGATCGGCGGCTCCATCCTGGCCTCGCTGTCCACCTTCCAGCAGATGTGGATCTCCAAACAGGAGTACGACGAGTCCGGCCCAGGCATCGTGCACCGCAAGTGCTTCTAAGATATTGGAAGACAACGGATGCCAAATCTGCACTTTTGTCTTTAAGATGCATTTCAATGTTTCGGTTGCTTTTGATGTCTTCATAATGATTTTGATTCTTTAATTTCACAAGTTTATATTTAAAAAATACGCTTAAAACTTTAATTAACTTTATTTTAATATGCAAACGCAAATAATGGTGTCAAAATAAATCAAAACATACACTTATTTTAACATCATTATAAACACTTATATATTAAAATCAAGTATGTGTGTTATTTAAAAATGTTTACGTATTTTTTTAAGTTAAACTTGAATTTTAAAATGACAAAATCTTTAAGTAATAAACAATTTTTGATGATTTTTTTACTTGCGTTGTCTTCAATGAAATCTGTTCCTAAATATGAATCATCACTTCTTGTTTGTATTGTATAAATTCGTCTATGATATTCTGTAATCATTGAATGTCTCTTATAAGATAAATGCGTAGATGTAATTACAGACCAGCTCACAGTTCAGAATCACTTTGGTCTTGTCCAAGACTAGTCTGAAGGAGACCATCTTCCGAAGTGGCATTTAGCCGAGATGCGATGATCAAGCTCAATTAGTAATAATTTTTATACCTTGTCAGTTAAAAATGTTTTGTTATTTCGCTTTTACATTTAGAAGTTCGCTTTGTTAATTATTTTCACCGCCATTATTGTTACCGCTTTTTATACATCTGTAAATACAATATTTTGTACGCTCCAATACCAACTGTTGACCACGCCGCGCTGGGGACTGCGCCTCTCGTGATACTACTATTGTGTATGTTATTATGTGAGAATAAAATAATTTGTCCATCTTTTCTATCGTTTTTGTTAAATAAATCGAGAATTCGACTTTTTTATTTCTTTTAATTCGAATTCGTTACGAGTGTCAGATTAAAGGGTCATAGCGGAGGACAAGAGGAGTTGGAGGCGAAGAATACTGGAGGCTAAGGCTCAATATGGGCTGTAGGGCCATCGAAGAAGAAGAAGAATTCAAATTCATATTAAATTATTAATATTATGAAGAATGTGCGGGAAAACGTTGTATGATAGAATACCGAACGATGAAATAAGATAGATATTTAAGGCAGATGACTGGATCATGGTTAAATTAAAAAAGGATCCCTGAGATGGTTTGGACATATGGAACGAATAGATGAGAGTAGAATGGTTAAAAAGTTATACACAAGCTGCGTGAGTGGAAAAAGAAGCCGAGGACAGCCGAGAAAAACATGGCATGACCAAATTAATCAATTACTAAAAGGCGGCCACATTCGAAGTCGGAATAATCGACGTGCGTGCATGGTACGATGTATGAATGTAGAGGAAGCCCGAGAGGTATGCCAGGACAGAGCATTGTGGCGATCCATCCTCTCCACCTACCCCTCCGGGATAATGGCGTGATGGTTAGTTAGTTAGTTAGTTTATTATGTTGAAACTCTATTTGAATCAGATCAGTTTATTTCAATCAATAGACATTACAAAATAGAGGTTTTAGGCATCCATTGAGAACAGGTAAAATAATATATTGTAGGTATACAGTACAAATGAGGTCACTAAGAAGAAGTCGACCTAAGTGGCAGAGTGGTAAGATCTCTGACTTTAATACCGAAGGTCCCGGGATCGATTCCCGGCGATGGCAGTGTGATTGTCACACTGTCATTGGTCTGGTGTAGAATTCACGTGATAATAAAATGGCGATAGATTGGCTACCTATCACATGTCATGAAATCATCAATAAAATAGCTAAAATTAATGTGTATACAGTAATTGGGTTCAAACAACCTGTTGTATACAGAAGAAAAAAAATACTGGAGGCTAAGGCATCGAGCCATATCTAATGGGCTGTAGGGCCATCGAAGTCGAAGAAATAATGTCTTTTGAGTAAATAAACTGATTTGATGTGATTTGACTTGATTATACCATGTATCTATTGCACCATGTATCTATATATCCCGAAAATGTTCATAGTTTTTTCTTTAAAAACACAAGTTTTCAGAATCCAAAAGTATAGATCTGTTACTGTACAATTCCGTTCAGAATTACTACGTACCTACACGTAACAGCTTATGCAATAGTGTCGAAACTATCAGTGCACAGATCGGGTCAGTTGATAATTACTTCCGGAAAATGGCGCCGGACAGACACGGCGGCGCAAGGGGATAATTAAATTGTAATGCTAACAAAACACCCCTTGAATGCTAATTCAAGGGGCTTTAATTGCGAGATAAAATGGCGGCACAACTGCATTGAAATAGTTCGAGAGCGAAACATGAAATTTAATATATATTATTTTGAGAACTTGAGAACTTGGAACAGGTGAGGGAATTTGTGTATTTAGGTAGCATGTTCACAGCGGATGGCCGAACGGAGAGTGATGTTGAAAGAAGGGTCGGTGCGGGTAACAAAGTGAATGGAGCTTTAAAAATAGTTATTGGAAACAATAATTTATCAATGAAACCGAAAATGGTCGTTCACAATGGAGTTCTGGCCCCAACCCTTATGTATGGAAGCGAATCATGGAACTGGCGGAAGAAAGATGAGAGCAGAATAAATGCGGAAGAGATGAGGGCCCTAAGACGTATGTGTGATAGAACGATGTACGACAGAATCTCAAATGCTGATATTAGAAAGGAATGTGGAGCGAAAGAAGGTATTATGAACAAAATTATGAAAGGATCGCTGCGTTGGTTCGGACATATAGAGCGCATGGGTGAAGAAAGAATGGTTAAAAAAGTATGTAAATGGAGTACGGAGTCGAGGTAGATCGAGGAAAACATGGCATGACCAAATTGATCAAATTTTAAAGGTTGGTCATGTCAGAAGCCGGAAGAATCGACTGCATGTATGACTCGCTGTATGAATGTGGAGGAATCTAGAGAGGTATGTCAGGATAGAGTAGTGTGGCGGTCCATTCTCTCTGCCTACCCGTGATCGATAGAAGCGGCCTACGTCCAGGAGTCGACGGAAACAGGCTAATTATTATTCTTATTTATGTGTTTTTAAATCGTTCTTTACATCATTACAGCGCGAGCCAAATCCACGTAGGTCATTTATCGCCATTTTATTGTCGCGTGAATTCTGCCCAGCTTTCGAAAACATGAGTTACATCAATAAAAATCGGAAAATACTGATCAACCTGAAACGAAAAGTCTATGAAGCCTGCGTTCTGCCAGTTGGTACTTATGGTCTTGAAACTGTTACATTGTCCAAACAAAGTGCCGGGAAACTACGAGTGAACCAAAGAGCCATGGAAAGAGCCATGTTAGGAATAAGCCTAAGAGACAGAGTCAGAAACGATACGGTGAGAGAAAAAACAAAGGTCACTGACATCATCCACCGGGTGGCGACTCTAAAATGGCAATGGGCAGGTCACGTGGCCAGAAGCTCAGATGAAAAGTGGACAAAAAGACTGCTGACTTGGAGACCGTGGACGGCGAAGAGAAGTGCAGGGCGACCGCAACTACGGTGGAAGGATGATCTAAACAGACACATCGGAATAACCTGGATGCAGTATGCACAGGACAGAATGACATGGAAGCAAATGGCCTTTGTCCAGGAGTGGACAGGAATAGGCTGAGGAAGAAGAAGAAGAAGAAAAATTCTACACCAGACCAATGACAGAGTAACAATTACACTGCTATCGCCGGGTATCGAAGCCCGGGACCTTCGGCGTGGAAGTCGTAACACTTGCCACTCGGCCACAAAGGTAGTCATGATGGTGATGAATATACCTGTGAGTACGAGCATAAATAAAATTACAATTCGATTGAAGACGATTCGTGTATATACTGCCATCTATACATTTGTATGAAAAACATTTAGCCAAGTTTCAAACCAAAATTTAACTTCGTTGATTCTGTATTTATTAAAAAGATGTCGCTATAACTTATATGTTCTTAATTTTTGTACGACTGTGTTAAATAAAATTCATTTGAACAGGAGGAAAATTGAAAGAGAAATAAAACAAGTGTTTAAAAATCTTTAAAAACAAAATGTATTTACCTACAGAAAGTATAACACGTACAGTAATATTTAACACGTATTCAAATAATAATTTGGGACGATTAACATATTTTATTTACACTTTAATATACTTCACTTAAACAAGGTTCTGGACAAAGAGTATTAACATAATTTTTCCTATAAATAATTTAACTATACATCATTAAGAAGAAAGTTGTAAAAATCCTATAAAAAAATTATGTAACAAAACAAACTAATTATTTATTAAAAATATTATAAAATTAAATAGAATGAATCATTAATTAACCTCTCCGTGCTTACCGCCCCAATTGTGGGGACAATTTTTCCAATATTCCTCGATTATGACAAATTTTGAACTACCAGCGACATCTATTGGTGTACACAAAATTAAGTAATTTTTCGGCTATTTACATGTTTTAAAAAACTGAAAAAATTATGTTTTGTAAATGTCACTAATATCTTACTGCTCGAGAGATTATTAAACAGGAAATTGTTTGTAGAATAATTCGGTACATTCTTACACATTCTAACAGTGCATGTGTCTACTTCTTAAATAATAAAATATCAATTTAATCATTTGCGTGGCAAAAATATTTATATTAATTTTGTTCATATCTTATTAAATTAAAACAATATTTTATTGAGATGAAAACGCTCCGCGGTATAGCTGGCAAGACCCTACGTGATCGAGTTAGGAATACAGCAATCCGAGAAATCTGCGAGGTCGAAGATGTGGTCAGATGGGGATGTCAAAGACGGCGATACTGGCATCAACATGTAGAAAGGATGACCTCAAATAGGATACCACACATAGCTCTCCATGGAACGCTAAACGGACAACGCCGACCAGGAAGACCCCCGAAACGGTGGAGAGAAAGCTGGAGTTCAGCGTCTCAAGAGAACCCGCCTGAAATGACAGACTCCTGAGTCTACCAAAAGTGAAGAAGAAGAATATTTTATTAAAAGTATGGAGAATACAAATTCACAATGTTTTATTTTAACATATAGTTTTCATATGCGGAAAATATAGTATTATCTAATGCAGCAGTTCTCAAAGTGTGCTCCGCGGAGCTCTGGGGCTACGCAAAGCTCTGCCACGACTGGCTGGAAACAGGACTGAGTGGAGGGAAACAGTGAGGCTTGTTGGAGACCAATCCCAGGATTGTAACCATGAAGAATTAATGTTGCTTATAAACCACTTTAATTCCCGTTTTAAAATAAATTTGTGTTCTTTGTGATTAAAAAATATTGCACGTGTAGTCTACTAGAAAAAAAACATTTATTTTTAAGCCAAAGATTTGGAAAGAGGTTATTATCATAAAAACAGTTTGAAATTATTTTAAATGTTTACAAAAAATAAAAATTATAAAATAGCAGCGAGCTGCCGAAACTGGTCGAAGACACAAACAGCAGTGGATTTTAACTAATTACACATCTTAAAAAGATTTGTTTACAAAATCATATCTTCTAAAACAATCCTTCATCTTCTGTTACATCCATTTATGTATAGAGAAAAGCTTTCTTGATATATTTAAATAAAATATTTCCCTATCTTATATTGTTTGAAACATATAATTTGGGATAGTTTTGCACAATTCTTACATACATCAAAAGTAGATTTTATTTTTCCACAAGTAATACACATTACTGAAATTGATCCAATGGCAAGACTGTAATTTTAGGATTTTTTTAAAGAAATATCATTAAATATCACTCAAGAAAAATCAAAGTAACAATTAACAACAAATTTTAAGAGTAATGTTATGAATTGAAACATAACTTAATTAAAACTTAATAAAAATAACATTAGCAATGGGTAATAAACAATATTCTTTATTGTACTTGGATAAAAAACATGTAAGGGAATAGTTATGTAAAAGGATAACTATTCCTAAAAATCTCATTTCACAGCTACTGATACTAAAAATAAACCAAGGTTTACTGGTAAACTTACACTACAATACAGTAGAATTTCGTTTATCCGGACTAATTGGGACTGGATAGCAATTTTCCGGATGATCATCGGCGTTAAACAGGTCATCTAAAGCAGGTAAACTAACGAGATGACACGTTGAAACTTGAACACAGAGGGAGACTGACTGTCCGTATGTAGCGGAGAAGAACAAGAGGAAGAGGGAATAGAAGGATGATGCAACCCACACCCAATGTTGTGAAGGTGTGGTGTGGTAAAATTAGTCATGAGTAGGTCACGGTACAGAACACTTCATCATCTCGGCTTGTCCGGATAATTGACGTTCCGGTTAACTGACGTCCGGATAAAAGACGTTCTACTGTATAAGAAAAAAAAATTATGTTTAAATTATTTTTTAATAAATTACAAACACAAGATTCACTAAAAATTATTCTACCAAACAATTTTAAGATTAATTTAATTATTTTAAACTTTTCAAATGACATCTAAAGACCAAATATATAATAGTATTTTTAAAATATCAATTAATTTAAAAACATGTCATAACTAACAATTTAATAAAATAACAAAAAGATTACTCAACTCAACACATTACAGTACAAGCAACTGTGAAAAATAAAACATAAATAATCAATTTATAATAAACTTATGTCGTTAAAACAACGGAATTCTATAATGATAAATTTTTATGAATTAAAACACTGTTTTTTCCACTTTTTAGTATGTTTTTCTCGACATGTTTCGAAGATTTTATACCTTCATCTTCAGGAGAACTATATAAACTATGATTTTGTATTGTACTGATGAAGACAAAAAACAATTAATACGAATAAAAACATCTGTTTTCTAGAAGTTATATTATTGTTTATGGGAATGACATCTTTCGCCTTTCTAAGGCAATATCAAATGTCTAGGCGAAACATGTCATTCTCATAAACTATAATAAAACAGATGTTATCATTCGTATTAATAATTTAATATAGAGTTTTAGTTAAAGAAGGGTTGGAGTGGGTAACAAAGTGAA
Source organism: Lepidostoma basale (assembly GCA_022606425.2). Taxonomy (NCBI): domain Eukaryota; kingdom Metazoa; phylum Arthropoda; class Insecta; order Trichoptera; family Lepidostomatidae; genus Lepidostoma; species Lepidostoma basale. Next base: position 1,750,504 of record JAHDVF020000875.1, read on the forward strand.
TGGAGCTTTAAAAATAGTTATTGGAAACAAGAATTTATCAATGAAAGCGAAAATGGCCGTTCACAAAGGAGTTCTGGTCCAAACCCTTATGTATGGAAGCGAAACATGGAACTGACATAAAAAATATGAGAGCAGAATAAATATGGTAGAGATGAGGTCAATAAGACATACATATATGTGGAAGAACGATGAACGACAGAATCTTAAATGCTGATATTAGAAAGGAATGTAGAGCAAAAGAAGGTATCATGAACAAAATTATGAAAGGATCGCTGTGTTGGTTCGGACATATGGAGCGATGAAAGAGTGGTTAAAAAAGTATATGTTAACGATGTAAATGGAGTAAGGAGTCGAAGTAGACCAAGGAAAACATGGCATGACTAAATTAATCAAATTTTAAAGGTTGGTCATGTTAGAAGCTGGAAGAATCGACGCGCGTGTATGACTCGCTGTATGAATGTGGAGGAAACTAGAGAGGTATGCCAGGATAGAGTAGTGTGGCGGTCCTCTCTGCCTACCCCTGTGGGAAACTGTGTGATGGTTTTTTGTTGTTATTGAGTTTTAGATCATTGTCCAAGAAACAATAAATAAGGTTTAGAACCTAGGAAACATAGACACAAAATTGGAAAAAACAGAATGTCTCTTTTGGGTCTGAGAATGGTTTTTGTTACATTAAAAATGATATAGAATCTCAAGAGAATTGAAGAAAGAGTTTATATAATAGTTATAAATACTATACACAGGTGTTACTATTCACAATAGTGGAAAAGTCTAGCAGTTAGGGGGTAATATAGTAATATAAAGTAATGGACAAAGGTTTAAGTGGACGAGACTAGCCGCCTCGGGCGACGGCTGCTATCAGACTTGATAATCCGCCTAAGCTCAGTACATTGTATTGTATGAACAGACACTACCTAAATATCTTTACAACTATTATCTATTTACTAACTAAAGGTATCCGAGACATTGCACAAACAACAGTGAATGAATGACACAATTTCAATTTCAATGACACCAATCACATTCTGTACTTCGTTCATAAACTCAAAAATATTCATTCATAAACTTAATAATATACGGATCAATTGTATCTCAATAGAGACGAAGATGTAAATTGTTTTTGGAAACAGAATATGGGGGTCGAGTCGTTTACAGGACTTATCACCTGTCATTGGTTGGGTTAAGCGATCGTTTTATGTAGTACAACATTCCCCAATCCGCCCTTCTTACGACCACCACGTCTGAAAAATTTTTGAAAAATGTATGTATGCGTTGAGAAACACTTCACATTTTTTAGTTCAATCTACACTAGCGCCATCTATTAAGATTAAATGTAGGTTATAAGTCCAGTAAACGCGTCGACCACCATTTATTTATTTATAAACATACAATAGTTACATTGTATTCCCATGAGTAGAAAACTCATTATGGGTTCTTCATATTCTGTTTCCAAAAACAATTTACATCTTCGTCTCTATTGAGATACAATTAATCCTTAAATGATTAACCCGCAATGGGTAAAATCCAGTATTTGTCTACAAGTATTTGTATACATTCAAAACAAAACTGTTAAAAATATACATTCATAAACTCAAAAACATACATTCAATAACTCACAAACATACAGTAATAAACTCAAAAATATACATTCATTAACTCAAAAACATACATTCATAAAGTGTCTTATCTTCCATTAGGAATTCCTCGACATTAGTCGAACCATCACTCATGCGTTCCTGGTATTATTTTGTATGTCTATAATATTTTACCTGTACTCAATAGATGCCTTAAACATTTATGCTGTTTGTAATATCTTTTGAGTAAATAAACTGATTTGATTTGATTTTTATTTTGATTCATTAACTCAAAAACCATGTAACAAATGAAAACGTCGACTAACTTTCAACAGGTGAGGAAGCAATAGCCTCCGGGCTGATACTCCCGAAAGACAAGATTCAATATGAAGACTTGTGATATACATAATTGGTGGTACTGGTAATTGTTATGTTTGTATCAACCACACTATAATAGACATTATGCAATACATTCACTGTTTATACAATACCCACATTATAAACAGTTAATATCCACAAAAACATATATTTTAAAAACAAAATCACTAAGTATGGACAATGCATTGAAGGTAAAAACCTTTTTTTTATTCCTTGTGATTGAGTTTATGTAAACATTAAATAATGGTATATACATCTACAATATTTAAACTAAAACAAAGCAAAATGTAGCCTTACGTGTCTTTGGCAAATATAACTTAACCCGTTAACTTTGGTTTGCAAAATATGAAGTCAAACACGATAAAAACATGCCTTAAGTCCATATAACTCGTTACCTAGATATATTTTATATGAAGACTACAGGGGAAAAACAAGGAATGTCAGTTAAAATTCAAAAACTAACTAACTAACTAACCATCACGCTGTATCCCCGAAAGGGTAGGCAGAAAGAATGGACTGTCACACTTTTACTGATTCGGCACTCCATCCTTCTCTTTTCGCCCCGCGGGAGACGCGGTGTGATGGGTTGTGAACCTCATCGCCACCAATAGGCATCTCCCATAATATAAATAAATGTAATAAAATTCAAAATAAATGTATATTCAAAAATCATGTGTGTCATCGACTATGGCCAGATAATCGATTGCTAATTGCTAAGAAATATATAGACTTTGATTAGCTTTATTCTCAATTTATTCAAATTAACCTTCTACTGACATTCCTTGTTTTTCCCCTGTAGTCTTCATATATGGTACGTAAAATATAATTCGTACATCATCCACTTCTAATTAAGAATAATATTATTAAATTGTGGTGGAATATTTCATTATAGCCACAACTGTTGCTTGTTAACGGATTAATTGCCAGATTGGTTATCATAAATCTTTTGATTTGAGCTAGGAGTAAAAAATTCTAATGCGTCTGATCTAAATCTAGGTATTTTAATATTTATTTGAATACTTAAGTAAACAATATATGTAAAAAAAAACAGTTAGGTTAGGAAGATGTTAGAAAAATATGAAACATTATACTATTTTTATGACGAAAATAGATAGTTTCGAATGAGTAGAAAAAATAATGTGAAAATTCAATACATATTACTTCTTGAATGTAATGATTCTTTTGGACATAATATTTTAAGATGATTTTATATTGCACTTCAATAAGCGTATATAATTTTTTAATGCTTTATAGATAAAGCATGCGTAAGACCAATAATAACATATGGCGTCGAAGCAAGGGCAGACACAGTAAGGACCAAACAAGTTTTGAGGACTTCCGAAATGAAGACACTGAGGACGATAGCAGGCAAGACACTGAGGGATCGCGTGAGGAATACCAGAATAAGAGAGATATGTGAGGTTGAGGATATTATAAGATGGAGCAGATAGCGAAAAAGGGACTGGTACGGTCATGTTCAAAGAATGGACTCCATCAGACTCCCCTATATTGCATTGCATAATCAACCCCATGGGACTAGTCCTCGTGGAAGACCTCCTAAAAGTTGGAAGGACAGCTGGGAATCTACCTCACAGGAGGAGCAACTCTCTGGAGAACAGACCACATAGGTCTACAATAAGGAAGAAGAAGAAGAAGAAATTTTTAATGAAAAAAATATTTATTTAATAATTTGTACCATACCCAATGTGAGCTAAATAAAAACTTGAAGTTAAGAAGATGAACTGGAGTATATCCACGATAAAACTTGATTTCATTGGATCGTGGAGTCAAATGGTATTTATATTACTGCTAAATAGTGCAAACTTGTTTGTTTTTTTTAATACTTTTCTTCATAATTGAGGGTGGTTATTACAAAGGTGCTATGAAAGCGAAAACGGCCGTTCACAATGGAGTTCTGGTACCAACCCCAATGTATGGAAGCGAACCATGGAACTGGCAGAAGAAGGATGAGAGCAGAATAAATGCGGTAGAGATGAGGTCCCTAAGACGTATGTGTGGTAGAACGATATACGACAGAATCTCAAATGGTGATATAAGAAAGGAATGTAGAGCGAAAGAAGGTATTATGAACAAAATTATGAAAGGATCGCTGCGTTGGTCCGGACATATGGAACGCATGGATGGAGAAAGAATGGTTAAGAAAATATACGTTAATGATGTAAATGGGGTTTAAGTCGAGGCAGACCGAGGAAAACATGGCATGACCAAATTAATCAAATTTTAAAGGTTGGTCATGTTAGAAATCGGAGGAATCGACGTGCGCGTATGACTCGTTGTATGAATATGGAGGAAGCTAGAGAGGTTTGCCAGGATACGGAAGTCGTTACATAAAACAAAGATAAAGAGAAAAAAACTGTTAATTGTAACATGTGTCATGTAGCCCGGAGAGCATAGGATGAAATTTGAGCTATACTACTGTGTTCCAAAGAGTGCTACACTACTGTGAGCACAATTAGTTCCAAAGATTGTCCATAGATGGCGCCAGCATCTGACACAGTGTACTAACGGAGTGCAGGGCCAAATTAACTTAAGCAAAAGTAAACTGGAATAAGTTGAGTTGTGTTTACGAGTTGTGTTAACAAGTTTTAACAAGTTTGTTTACGTGAAAATAAAGCTGTGCGATCAACTAGTGTGAGTATTTCATTTTGTACAACTACGTTATTCAATCACTTTACGCATTTGCACAGTTATTTTTATCAAAACGATGTATGATTTTATAGAATATCTAATGATGAAGTAAGAAAGGAATGTAAGGCGGATGAATGTGTCCTAAATAAAATTAAGAAAGGGAACGAATGGATGAGAGAAGAATGGTTAAAAAGTAGTCTGAATGGAAAAAAAAGTCAAAGAAGGCCAAAAAAGACATGGCATAACTGGATTAATCAATTACTGAAAGGCGGTCATGTTCGAAGTAGGAACAATCGACAGGCGTTCATGTCACATTGTGTGAATGTAGAAGAGGCGCAAGAGTTATGTCAGGATTGAACAATATGGCGATCCATCCTTTCTGGCTACCCCTACTTTTTTGATACTTGGCACCTTTGTAACGATCAGCCGTCAATTCAATAATAAATGTTATAAATTGTGTCTTTTAATATAAGTTAAATATCTATAAATAAATAAAATCATCTAAGAATATCATTTAGAATCATTATTATCAGAAGAATACATTTTTTAGTAATCGATTCATCAATATAGTTGATACTTCCAAACGGAGAGGGGTCTTTTGAAGACGTTAACATGTCCGTGTTCTTTACCGCCAATCACAAAGACGTATAAAGGAATGACGACATCAGATGTGAAACACGTCATATCGTGAGCTTCCTCTTCCGGAACAACTTCTTTGGACCTCTGCCTCTCTGCTCTGCTGGCGCTCTTAGCTCTCGACTTCACGATGGTCTCTTTACCTTGGTACGGGCTGCACGGAGACTCTATTGTAAGGGACCGGGGCGGCAGTCGACCCTCTTGATGATACTGCGATTTCACGTCGGTATTTTGACCGAATTTCAATTTGTTTCCCAAGTCTTGCATTTCAACCATGTCGTCCATCACAAACAACTGCCGACTGCCGCTTCTGCTGTCTGTTATTCCGCTGTCCGGAGTGTTCAACATTTTAGCGAATTGCACACTGTCTCCGTTTGTTGAAGAATCCTGGTGAAGCGTCTGATTCTTATTGTTTGATAGTATCGTTTGAATATCGGGTCCCAAATAATTTGGATTGCAAAATCCAAATGCGGTGTCTGAGTGTGTCATTCCTGATTTGGGACTCAGTTCGTTTATCGTGTTTTCTTCTAAAGGTGTGAAACTTTGTCTCGTTGACATGCTGTAAGTACTGTTTGAAGATATCTTATTAACGCCTTCTATGCTGGCGTAATCCGAAGTTGAAATATTTTCATCCGATGCCTCTTCAAGATCGGGATAGTTTTGGAAGCGTACGGAAGTAGATTTTGGTATAATACTGCATTTTGGCACATTTTCGTACGTGTGGTTTTCTGCGTAAGAAGACAAATGAGAACTATAACTCTCGTCTCTTATTTGAGGCTGGAATTTCTTGTGCACGATGGCGAAATCACATGGCGTAGGAGCAGGCAACACCTGTACGATATCATGGTCATCCACCGTAGGTTCAAACACGTCATTATTGTATCCTTCTTCTTCCTCGGAATCTAAATACACCAATCTGGCCGCTTCTACGGGGGTCAACACAGGAGTGAGAAGGGTCAAATCGCTGAAATTGGGAACCGAAATAGGTTCGCGTGTCATCTCTTTCCTTCTCCACTCGTTGATTGAAGATTGCTGCCGGGAAGAATGCGACTTACCGCCGTTGAAACTGCCGACCTCCGGGATAACGGGCGAAATAAGGCCGCTCATGATAACCTTCCTTCTGTTGATAACGTGTGCACTCTGAGACTTGACCATGTGCTTGTTGGTGTGCTCTGGCCAATCGTCTTCTTGTTTAGTTGCTGTCTGCTGATGCAATAAGCTTTCAGTTGAGTCGGTGTTGCTAACGAGTACACTATAACTGCACTTATTGTGTCCGAGTCTCGAGATGTTAATTTGAGACAACTTTGTAATTTCTTTGAGGAATCCTCCCGAGGAGTTTGGCGGGGAATTGGGTTTGGGCTCGTCTATGATGGCGGGGCTGCCATCCACGTAATTCTGATTGGACGCCTTGAAGACGTACGTCTTTTCACAGGGGGAGACCCTGTTGTTGGGGAGGTAGGAGGAATGGCGCGCACGTCCCCGGCCGCGGGGGGGCCCGTGAGTGGGCGTGGGGCAGGGGTCCCCCTGCAACTGCAACTCCGAGATGGCAATGGCTACACTCTCGGATCGTGGCTGTGGTTTGACCCCCGATACATGGATTTTTTCCCACATCTCCGTACCTGAAAATAAATTTCAATAAGGTTTAATTTTATCTCAATAGAGACGAAGATGTAAATTGTTTTCTGGGAACAGAATATGGTGGTCGAGGCGCTTACAGGACTTATGACCTGTCATTGGTTAGGTTAAGCGATCGCTTTAAATACAACATTCCCCATTTCGCCCTTCTTACGACCACCAGGTCTGACAAATTTTTGAAAGATATATGTATGCTAATATGTTGAGGAACACTTCACATATTTTTGTTCAATCTACACTAGCGCCATCTATTAAGATTAGGTGTAAGCAATAAGCAGAAAATCTTTATAAAAGTTAATAATCACTTCTTCTTCATGCTCTTTACCATTTCCTAATCAAAGTGGGTTCAGTAAAGTAATAATCTTTAATTTTATATTTTAATAACATTGAGTTATATATATAATAGACTAATGTTTACTCTGTATGTAAAAATTTAACAAAAATTATTTTATACTAAGTATTTTGTTTAATTCTACTTGATTTTAAGCTTCAACCGATTTCGGCAGATCGATACCATCTTCTGGTCATCATATACCAGAAGATGTTTCGAAAAATTGTGAAGACCAGTTCTAGTGGTACACCAGAAGATGGGGAAGCTAAAAATTTAGTTAAATTAAACTGAAAACATATTATAAAGGATTTTATTATAAAATTTACTTATTTTCATTATTTATAATGAACTTCTACCAATGTGTCTAATGCCGACCATTATGTGTGGAAGTGAAGCTTGGAGTTGGCAGAAGAAGGATGAAAGTAGGATTAATGCCGTAGAAATGAGGTCACTAAGAAGAATGTGCGGAAAAACAATGTGTGATAGAATATCTAATGATGAAGTAAGAAAGGAATGTACGATGGATGAATGCGTGATAAACAAAATCAAGAAAGGGTCACTAAGATGGTTTGGACATATGGAACGAATGGATGAAGGAAAAATGGTTAAAAAGATATATACAAGTAGTGTGAATGAAAAAATAAGTCGAGGAAGGCCAAGAAAGACATGGCATGACCAAATTAATCAATTACAGAAAGGCGGCCATGTTCGAAGTAGGAAGAATCGACGAGCGTGCATGTTACGATGTGTGAATGCAGAAGAGGTGTGAGATTTATGGCAGGATAGAACAATGTGGCGATCCATCCTCAATGCCTACCCCTCCGGAGAAACGGCATGATGGTTAGTTAGATAGTTAGTAACTTGTACCAATAAATTTCAATTAACAACATTAATATTATGATTTTGAATCATTTACAATACCTACCTACCTGTGAATTCTATGAAATAAACAACAATAAGAGAAAAAACAAACAATACTAATAATAAATAATGGTATTTAGTCAGGGGAGCGAATTTGACACTAGCAGACAGATATAAGTTGTTTATATTTCAAACAATATTTTGAAAAGATGTGTTGGAGCTGCATAATTTGTATATAACCTTACAATAAAAGCAACAAAGAAAAAACTGTCATATTTCCTTTGATATTCTTTTTTTTCCCACCCTTTAGATATGGTTCTTCCACCCTTCGCATATGAGTCGTGGACAATGACTCAACAACAAAGAATCTACTGGTTTGAGAATAGGATACTGATAATTATCCTGAGACCCAGACCTGGTGTTGGAAGCATAGGAACTTGGAAGCATAGGACCAAGCAAGAGATCCGTACGATGACCCAGCAGCCCCTAATAACGAGCACTGTGAGAGCCAGTCGCCTAGCATGGATTAGGCACGCATTGAGACCAGAGCAATCAAGACCCTGTACAAGGCTAGGCGAACCAGAGTAAGACCTCATGGAAGGCCTAGACAGCGCCTAATGGACAATGTTCTGGCTGATATGGCTAGGTTGGGCGAATCGGACTGCTGGGAGGAAAAAGTGCAGGATCGAGGAGCTTGGAGGAAAATCATCAAGGAGGCTCTTCAAGAGTTGTAGCCCAGCGGCCCCTTATAACGAGCACTGTGAGAGGCACATATACCGAGACAGAGAGACCAGAGCAATCAAGACCCTGTACACGTCTAGGCCAACCAGAGTAGTCTCTTGGAAGGCCTAGACAGCGCCTAAAGGACAATATTCTAGCTGATATGGTTAGGTTGGGAAATTAAGACTGCTGGAAGGAAAAGACGCAGGATCGAGGAGCTTGGAGGAAAATCATCAAGAGTTGTATGACCATATGAACTCAGTAAGTTTACATCAAATGTAATGATGTAAAGATCTATGCAACTAAATAATTATAATAATAATAAAAACAAATGAAACAATTATCCAATATTGGGTTCAAATTTGTGACAACATAAATAAAGCAAAGGGAAAAATGTCTGACCGAAGTGGAACCTCCAGATGTCGTTGGTGGGCTGGCCCCCGCTCTCGCCCCCGAAGAGCAGCATGTACCCGGGCAGGCGGCAAGCAGCGTGCGAGTGGCGGGGGCCCGGGGAGAACTTGCTCTTGATCTGCAGCCACTGGCTGGACACTGGAAATAAAAATCAAAACATTTTATATCCGATTACGTTATATGTCCTCTCTATAAAAACATTCACTATCTCTTTGGTTTCTAGTTATGAGTCAATTGATTTTTGTGCAGGGTTTCAATAATGTACATAATAGTAATAATGTGGTTTTATTTCGGTAATTCGGGTGGTGGTCTAGGGGATAGAACGCTTGGCTTCTGATCAAGGGGACTTGGGTTCGAGCCTGGACACAACCAGATTCCTTCTTCATAATAATGAGCTATTTTATGCTCACATTGAAGATTGTAAAATAAATTCTAATATCATTGATTAAAATCTTTGGTGTTAGTCTTTAAAAAATAAAAATAAAAATAAAAAATAACTAGAACCCTACAAGGGGTGCTGGGGGACCCTAGAAGGTTTTGTTTTTAAATTTACTTCTCTGGTTTATAATGTGCAACTTTGACTTCCCTTGAGGGCACGCGCTACGGATTAGCCAGTGACGCGGCGACAGCCGGACGGTATAGACTTGTGTAAATGTGTCATTGGGTGCTGGGGTACCCTAGCGTAGTAACAACGTAAGTATTTTCTACATACAAAAGGAGGGATATAAAATAAAGTATTTCGGCGATTCTCAAAAAACCTATGACTGTCGATCCTCCTGGGTCTGAACGTCACTCACTCACAGGAGCGTTGTGGTTTCTCCCCAAGAAACAGGGATCGTAAAATCATGACCTGCGAGCACTAAGTGCGAAATTCCAATTTGCTTATAACACCAAGTCAAAGTATGGCAAAAATCCTAAAATTAGTATCTTATTGTCAAAATTATAAGGCTGATTTGTGATCTCCATATCAATTAATATAAATAAAGGTATAATTTTCTAAAACAGCTTTTATTTATATAATTTATGGACTATTTAGTTTTGGGATATCTCATCACCCCTGTATACGCCAGACAGTATAGGATGTTCTAGGGTTAAGGTATCAACATATCTGGAGAGGTACCCGCTGATCTCTCAACAAGAGTAGAAAATAAACTCTATACATAAACATAACATTTTTCCATATTCCCTTCACGTTGTTGTGGGTTCTTATTTGAATATTTAAAAAACAACATCAAATTTTTATTACGCTCTTCAGATATCTGGCTGCTTCAAGCCTTCAAATCTGGCGACCATTTTTTTTAATAAGCCTTAGCATCTGTCAATTAAGTTCAGTTCGCAAATAATTATCATTCTCACAACTACATTTGTTTTATAGCTCCTTAAAATGTCGACTTTCGTGATAAATAAGAAGCATTTGCGGGAAGTTCTGCCGTTCGGTTTTGATTGGAAGAAGAGCGCAGCTGAGGTGCATAAAATGCTTATGGAAGTTTATGGCGATCATGCCCCATCGGATAAATCATGCAGAGAATAGTATAGACGCTTCAAAGCTGGTGATTTTAACGTTAACGGCAAATATCGCCCTGGAAGATTGAAAAATTTTGACCTCAAGATGAACTCCTCAAACCAGATGAAACGGGGGAAGTCTACCGACAACAACTAATGCGATTAAAGTAGGCACTGGCTGAAAAACGACCGGAATGGGGCAACAGGCAAAGCAAGCTGATTTTTCAACACGCTCGACCTCACATCGCAATCGGGGTCAAAAACTACGTACAAAATGTGGGTAAGGAGATTATCCGCACCCGCCTTTTTCACCAGACGTGGCACAATCCGACTACCACTTGTTCAGGACCATGACGCATGTCTTAGAAGAGCATCACTTCCATTCATATGCAGATATCAAAAATGGGTCGACGCCTGGATTAACTCAAAAGACGAGGCGTTTTTTCGACGATGGATTCATCTATTGCCAGAAAGATGGGCAAAGTAGTGGCTAACTATGGAAAATATTTTGATTGATGTGTTTTTTTACGACTAAAAAAACGGACTGAACTTTCTGAAACTTTATAAAGAGAGTTCCTACCCGTGTCCCACTTCCAGCAGTCGCCCCTGTCGTGCAGGTCCTGCATGCCTCCGTACACCCACATGGCGCCCCCCTGGATCACCGCCGAGTGCTTGTGGCGCCCCGGGGGCAACACGCCCCCTCCGGTACTGGACGACAGCAGGTGCCACGACTCGGTGTCTGCAATAATGATAACTTTAAGATAAATACAGAGAGGTAAAAAATGACATATGTGATTTCCATAAATCGAATTTGTCTTTTGGAGCAGGCTGCATCCAGTCGTAAAACCAATCAGCCAAGACAAACAAACAATCCTTATATGAACAATACAAATACAGCGGGATGGTCCAAGACCGAGGAGCTTGGGGAAGTTCAATTACGAGAGCCGACCCAAAATAAATGAGAAATGATTAGGGGATCGAAGAAAAGATACTTCAAGACATTTAAAATGTTCATATACAAGGTAATAGAAATTAACACTCAAAATCCTCTCCCCATTGACATCACAGAAGAGATATGCGTTGTGCGAGTTGGAATGTACAAAAATATATAAATATATTGCTTCAGATAAGGATTTAGGAAAGGAAACTAGATACGTTGTCCTAGAATAATGTGTTGAAAATTTGTGTATGATGTGTCGAAATAAAATATAAGAACAGTGTTATCAACAAAATATTGAAAGGATCATTAAGATGATTTGGACACAAAAAAGTATATGTTAACGATGTAAATGGAACTAGAAATAGAGGAAGACCGAGGGCATGATCAAATAAATCAAATATTGAATTTCGGCTATGTGAATAGTCAGAGAAATCGACGTGGGTGCATGGCGCGATGTATGAATGTCAGGAAGCGAGTGTATGTCAGGAAAGAACAGTGTGGCGGTCCATTCTTTCTGCCTACCCCTTCAGGGAGACGGCGTGATGGTTAGTTAGTTAGTTTAACTAGATAAGTTTTGATCTACAACTTTAACAATAATGAAAATATATAAATTTACTATTTTGTTGATAGTAAAGTGTTTTACGCCGACTTCTCATTTTATTTTTATACGACTTACAAAAGATGATCGCGAAGATGATATCTTGAAATGGGCGAGGATATAATGAAGAAAAAACAGAAATATCATTACCAAAGTAGAAGGCCCAGAGGTCGTTTAGGGAGCCCTTTAGATCCTGGTATCCCCCGTAGACCAGCATGGCGCCCTGGTGCACCAGGGCCGTATGCCCGCGGCGCCCCCGTGGCACCAGCGCCCCACGCCGCGTGGAGATCTTACGCCAGTGGTTACTCTGCAATATTTTAACATTTTTATTGTATTTATTCATTAAAAACAATCAAAAATCAAGACGAAACATGTCACTCCAATAAAACATGTTAACAATTACCTTTTTTATCAATTTATACAACGCTTTTTCCTTTCGTTATTTTGTTTTTGACATTTTTCTAAGGTTTTACACCTTCATCGTCGAGAGAACAATATAAACTGTTGATTTTGTTGAATTTATATCGTTCTACCGATGATGGAGTTGTAAAACTTTCGAAACACGTCAAAAATAAAATAAAATAAATTGTTAATATTTTTTTCTTACAATATTTTTTGAATGTATACATATACTTGTATACGAATACTGGATTTCACCCATTGCGGGTTATCAATTCATGATTTAATTGTATCTCAATAGAGACGAAGATGCAAATTGGAAACTGAATATGGTTGATCAAGGTGTTTACAGGACTTATGACCTGTCATTGGTTGGGTTAAGCGCACGCTTTATGTAATTACAACATTCCCCATTCCACCTTTCTTATGACCATGTCTGACAAATTTTTGGAAGTTGTATACTCGTATATGTTAAAGTCCGACACCAGAATTCACATGTTTTTTTTCTTCTTCTTCTTGTGCCTATCAGTCCAGTATTTAATGTTGCACAGTCAAGACACGTCATTCTATAATTTTGTCTATTAACATTTTTTTTTACCTACCTGTATAGTCATAAGCGCTTTGGTTATACACTGTAATGTTTATGATTTAAAAAAATAAATTGAATTGAATTGAATTGAAAGATGGAGGATCTTGTATACATATTTTACGGACGTTTATACATATTTATTGTTTCTTGAACAATGATGTAAAACCTCCATATTAAATCAATAATGCGAATGAAAACGTCTGTTTTCTAAGAAGTATTATATTTTATGGGAATGACATGTTTCCTCTTTCTAATGCATTATCAAAAGTGACTTTTTAGGAGGTCGAGGATGTCTTTAGGTGGGGAAGGCAAAGAAAAAGATACTGGTATGCACACGTGAGGAGAGTGGATCCATCCAGACTCCCTCTCATTGTGTTGCACGACCAACCCCAAGGTAGACGACCCCAGGGCAGACCACCAAAAATATGTAGCTGGAAGTCGACCTCCCAAGAGACCAATTCCTCTAAAGAAACAGGCCACTAAGAAGAAGTAGAAGACATCTGTAGACATTTAATAATGCCTTAGAAACGCGAAACAAGTCATTCCCATTTTCATTCGTAATCAATCAATCAAACCAAATCAATTTATTTTCTCAAAAGATATTACAAACAACAATTTTAGTTTAAAGCATCTATTGAGAACAGGTAAAACATAAAAATATATAATACCAGGAACGCATGAGAGATGGTTCGAGATTAGGAATACAAGATATTCTCCAAAGTCAAGAGTATTTGAAGACTACAGGGGAAAAACAAGGAATGTCAGTAGAATGTTATTTTGAATAAATTGAGAATAAAGCTAATCAGAGTCTATGTATTTCTTAGCAATTAGCAATCGATTATCTGGCCATAGTCGATGACACAGATGATTTTTGAATATGAAAATTTTACTGTGGATAGATACGTACAAATGCCGCTAGATGGCATTATTACATTTATTTTGAATTTTTAACTGACATTCCTTGTTTTTCCCCTGTAGTCTTCATTTGTCTTCTGAACGAAGACAAATAATGACCTCAATACACATTAAAAAGGCTCCGCTGCAATTATTTGATTTTTTAATTGGCATTTTCGTCAATATTGAATAGTAAGCTCACCTTGACATCATAGACCCAGAGGGGGGTCTCGGTGCCGGAGAAGCCCACCTCGCCCCCGAAGACGTAGATGGCCCCCGCGTGCCCCACGGCGCTGTGCTCCTGCAGGCTCGGGGGGCGGTCCCCCGTGGGCTGCAGCTGCTGCCAGCGACCTTCGCCTGGAACAATACTCAACTTAGTGAGGGCGGGCCTAGGTAAGAAAGGGCGCCGCTGCGTCCTATAACAATCTAAATGCAACTGATTTCTTGCTAGGGACGCTAGGCTACCAGTCACTCGAGAGGAGACGAGACATTCACTTGGGTGTCCATTTCTTTCGATTGATAGGCGGTTGTATACACAACTCAGAAATCCTGAGTGATGTAGGTCTGTTCGTCCCTGATAATTATCTTCGACAAAGGGGCCATAGATTGTTTTATCTCCCACGATGCAGAACCAACCTGCCAATGGTTATGCCGGTAGGTAGAGCATTATCTTTGCTTAATCGTATCACCTCGGAGTTTGACATATTTTGTGATAGTTTGGCTCATCTGAGGGAAGCACTATCTTTATTATAATTGTATGGTATATTTATTTTATTAATTTGTCATGCATCTTATGTTTCTCGCTCTTTTTATTAATCTATTATGTATTACTTATTATTGTGTATCTCTAACTTGTATCTTTAGTGTATTGGAAAAAAAATCTGTAATGCTTTAGATATGTTTAAAAATAAATAAATAAATGAAATAAATGAAATAAGTACACAAATATTTTTCTTTCGGTGTCATGTCAGGTCCCCCCGACTTCTATCACTTGAGAGTAGTCGTCTCTGTCCCTGACAACTCAAAACAGCTCCTCAGCGCTTTTTAAGCTGGTTCAGTGCCTTGTGTTGTGGAACCAAGAGATTCGCCTCCTGCCAACACCTCGTCGACCCTCAATGATCAGAAGCATCAATTTATAGTTTTGTATAGACCTAAATATGAATTCGCAAATATGAAACATTACTTACTGTTACGTGAACAATGATATGATCCATAAAAAAATATTAACTAACTAACTAACCATCACGCCGTCTCCTCGAAAGGGTAGGCAGAAAGAATGGACTGTCACACTTTAACCGATGCCGCACTCCATCCTTCGCTTTTCGCCCCGCGGGAGACGCGGTGTGATGGGTTGCGAACCTTATCGCCACAAATAGGCATCTCCCACGCACACTTCGATCGTCTAACATCCACAAAATAAATCTTAAACAAATCATATAAAATATAATGATATGCAATAAAATAAAATAAAAAATATTTTAACACATAATGTTCATTTTAGATGGTGCACTTGTTGACATGGACGATCCGGACTTTTGTTTTTATTTAATTTATGCTACACGCTTCCACCGTTTTTTAAATTAGCTGTAATTAGGCACTTAAAACAATCTAACACCAGCAAGAACTTTAAAATAATATTGAAGAAATTATTCAAATTGTCATTGGAACAAACGAAAAAATTATTTTTACACCTGTCAAAATTCTTTACATAAACGAAAAATCTTATATAATTTTAACAGCAAAACAGTACAAACGTATTACGTGTCACAAAAAACTATTATAAAGTGCGGCAACAATCAAATTGGCCAAAACAATTCACTTATACACGAAATATCTCCAAATTTACGGGAGAACCACATGAACCAAACCAAATTTTCAAAATCAGAATATTCAAAAATATGAACTGTCTATGAAAATGCACAATTTCTATAAATTTCCAATATTTGATATTTAACATATTTTTACTATCATTCTTTCTTCATTCATTATTTCCATGCGTCCAAACCATCTGAATGTCGAATGTCGGCGACGTGTGAGTCGGAGAAATCGACGTGCTATATAACACAATGCATGAATGTTGAGGAATAGAAAGAAGTGTGTCAAGAAAGAACAGTGTGGCGATCCATTCTTTCTGCCTTCGCTTTCGGGTAGGCGGCGTGATGGCTAGTTAGTTAATTAGTTCTAGTTTCTTGAACAATGATCTAAAACTCCGTATTAAATAATTTATACGAATGAAAACGTCTGTTTCTAAAAGTTTAATTATCATTTATGGAAACGACATGTTTCGCCTTGCTAAGAAATTATCAAATGTTTACACATTTTTTATAAGGCGAAACATGTCATTCCATAAATAAATAATAAAACTTGTAGAAAACAGACGTTTTATTGAAATTATAATAATTATTAAGAGTGTTATCATTATCCATACAAAAGGGAGAGTTATACATATCTGTATACAAATAAAATAACAAAAGTAGTATCGTAAAGTTTTAATTTGCTTTAATTTAAATACGCATAAAAATCTAAACAGTTGCCTCTTAAGCATAGCTTACTTAAGTAAATAAAAATTAAGAAGATTTCTTACAGATAAAGAAGTTTTTTGCATTAATTTCTGTTTTAGCAATATGAACTTGGTCCCCGAGAGCGGCTTCCCTTCGTTAGGGGTGCTTTTATGATAATTTAACGACTCGGGGTACAAACAAAATATTTACTTAATTTCGGGATGCAAACTAGAAACGAAATTTTACTGTTCGGTTCATAATTAGTTGGCGGTGAATTTCAAGTTAGGGCAAAGAATTTTCATCTTGATAAGTAATTTTAAAGTACAGTGGAAACATGTTTTAAATGTTAATATCGTAATAAGGTTATTATCCGTGGCTCTTTCCGACTGAATTCTTGCTAGGTATGCTAAGCTACCAATCATTGGAGAGAAGGAGGAATATCGGGAATTGGGAGTTCACTTCTTTCAGCTGATTGGCGGCCGTATACAAAACTCGGATGTCCTGAGTGATGTAGGTCTATTTGTCCCTGATAATTACCTTCGTCAAAGACAGCAAAGATTGTTTTATTTGCCGCGCTGCAGAACCAACCTGCCAATGGTTATGCCTGTGGGTAGGGCAATCTTATTGCTTAATCGGGTCGCCTCGGAGGTCGACATATTTCGTGATAGTGTGAGTTGCCTCAAGGATGCAATATCAATGTTATGATTCTTTCTAATTCTTAATCTTAATGTTTTTTTATGCTTGCCTTTTAAATTCTTATAATCAAATCAAATCAAATCAAATCAAATCAGTTTATTTTCTCAAAAGACATTACAAACATTTTTTATATAATAGTTTAAGGCATCTATTGAGAACAGGTAAAATATAATAAATATATAATACCAGGAATACAAGATACTCTCCAAAGTCAGTATTTGTCTTCTGAATGTACTTTCACGAATATGAAAGACATCGATCTCCGAAGCGACCATGTTCAGCAGTTTGATTGCTCTCCCCACCGGCATCGCCAGAGGCAGGTTGGTTCTGCATGTTGGGAGATAAAACAGTCTGTGCTTACGCTGTCGAAGATAACCATCCGGAACATAAAGATGGATAGCCTCCAAGATGACGGAATTCTCAAAGAATCCCCTGATAAGTCTGAAGAAATGGGTAAGTGTAATGTAATTGCAAAGACCAATTGGACGACCAAGGCTGCGATGGGAGGATGAAGTTGGGAGAGATGGGGCGAGATTGTTTAGAGTGTCAGATTGGAGGGTCGAAGCGGAGGACAGGAGGAGTTGGAGGCGAAGAATACTGGAGGCTAAGGCTCGATATGGGCTGTAGGGCCATCGAAGAAGAAGAAGAAGATAATGTAATTGCAAACGATCTGGAATTATATATCTGTAATGTTTGTAATTTTTTTATTAAAATACATGAAATGAAAATTAAATGAAATATGTATTTGGTGGAGTAGATCCAGAAGAAGATACTGGAGGGACCATGTAGCCAGAGTGGTTAGTGACAGACTTGCATATACGAGTACAGGACACCTGGTGATTTCTGTGCCACAGATCGTCATCTATATCAAAAGAAGAAGAAGTTTTAATAATAAAAATAATAACTTAAAAGAGATCCATTCAGATCCTAAAGATAAAAAAACTAATTTAACCATACGGATGTTTACCAATTGACATGTAATGATTGTGATGCATTTTATTGTAGGTAAAACCGCGAGAAATGTAAACGTAAGGGTTAAGGAACATCTCAGATGTTCAAATAGTAACGGTTTCTCTGAATTCGCCAATTATCTAGAGACAGACCACACATATCTTAAAGATTCTGGCCTGAAAATGCTTCACAAAAATTCCCCGGGTCTAAAATTAGATAATTTGAAAGCACTAGAAATTAAGAAAGCCCTTAACAATAACCTACCCTTAATTTATAATCAAACTAATCTTTCCCATAGTCCAATTTTAGCAATGTTCCCATTGAAAATAATTTATAATATTTTAATGAAAATAATTAGTAAACATAAAAAATTTAACTCCCCTGTCCGCCACTAAAATCTGAATTATAAATTTTACATAATTTTTCCCTAATGAGCTTGACTCACCGTCCTCGCATTCTATTCGTCCATTTTCTCCTACCCCTCTTTCTCCCTTCCATTTTATATTTCTTTCTTCATATGTTGTTCTCTGATGTTATATTTAGTTTACTCTCTCACCCTGACGAAGCTCCGGCGGAAGCGAAACCGGTTGGTGTTACCAAATAAAGTGGTGTATATACAAAATAATAAAGTATATTATTATTTTATTTAATAAAAAAAACTCCACTCAAGCCGTTAACGTATACTTTCTTAACCATTATTTCTCCATCCATGCGTTCCATTTGTCCGAATCAACGCGGCGATCCTTTCATAATTTTGTTCATAATACCTTATTCCGCTCTACATTCCTTTCTTATGTCAGCATTTGAGATTCTGTCGTACATCGTTCTACCATACATTCGTCTTAGGGATTCATCTCTACCGCATTTATTCTGCTTACATCCTTATTCTGCCAGTTCCATGTTTTGATACCGTATATAAGGGTTGGGACCAGAAATAAAATTAAACTTCTATAAAACAGACGTTTTCATTCGTATGAATTAAAGAATCAATAATTTAATGGGATATTCTATTAATACACGATTTGGCGCTCCAATTAATCTATTCATTTGAATTATTTGTATTTCTTTGCATCGTTACTTCCCTTTATAAAACACGAGGGCAATTAATAGAGCACAAGGGAGGAAGGAAATAAGAAAGTAGACAAGTGGCTCAAGTGACCCCATTGTACGCCTAACGCCCCTCGACTTTGATCGCGGCTTCTGCCATAGAGCCCTAGATTTCCATACAAGAGTAAAGTGGGGTAACCCTGCCAGACGTCATGTTTATAGACCTCTTCAATTTGAGAAAACAGCAGGTTTTTTTAGAAAGAAAAACTTCAAAAAATGTGTGTAAAAAAATAAAAATACAAATTTACAGACCGGGTGGTGGTCTAAAAGACAGATCGCTAAACTCCTGATCCATGGAACTTGTGCTCAAGCCTGGACAAGACCCAATTCCTTATTCATGATCAGTCTTTTTTCAAATTCGTAAACAATAATTATGAAAATTAAATACAATATTAGTTAATTAAATATTTTGTACACAAATCATGTAAAATACGAATCTACAAGACATGCGTTCATCCTATAATGATATATGGAATCGAAACGAGGGCTGAAACCATCAGAACAAAGAGTCTCCTAAGAACCACAGGAATGAGGACTCTACGATCCGTTGCGGGAACGACACTCCGAGACAGAGTAAGACATTCTGAAATAAGAAAGATCTGCAATGTGGAAGATATCATGCGATTGGGAAGACTGAGAAGACGCTTCTGGAGAGATTATATGGAGAGACCATTTTGTTTTTAAATTATAAACTATGTTTTAGCACACAGAATCTCCATTATCTTGTGTTACTGTCTTATTTTAACTGATTTGTGTATGTCTTCTTTATCTTCTACTATTTCCTTATTTTAGTTAATTTGTGTATGTTTCTTAATCTTATGCTAATACATTATTTTACCTGACACTTGATGTTATTTATTTGTCAGCCACGTGAGGAGTCGGAGAAATCGACGTGCGTGCATGACACGATGTATAAATGTTGAAGAAACGAGAGAAATACGTCAGGAAAAAAACAGTGTGACGGTCCTACCCTTTCGAGGAGACTACGTGATGGTTAATTTGTTAGTTTATAATATACAATACATTTATTTCACAGATTTTATTTTAATTTCGTCATTATTTTTTCAGTACAATAATATTCACCCATAATCTATGGTAAATAAATTTATTCTTGGACAACCGTTTCCATTATTAAAATGTCTAATACTTTAGAACAAAATAACCCAATAATTTGAAATACATAACTACTTGACGAGAGGTCGTGATAGATATCAGATATAATATGTGTATGGCTTGTACGTGTTTAATTAATGGAGAAAATGAGCATCACCAAAAAAAGTATATTAAAAAAGAGAGTAAAACTGAGATAAATTGAATTATAGTTTGGATTTTGCTGACTTTGATCAATACATTTGGAGGTTACCGGGTTTAAAACACATAACTTTGGAATTTACCTACTTTGATTATAACATCAGAGAAAATAATGTTAGGGCAATCTCCGAAAATTCTGACGAACATTTATTTATTACTGAAAAAAGTTTTATTATTAACAGAGTTTTTACTTTTTACATCAAATTTCAAGTCTTATTTTACTTGAAATTAAGCTAGTTATGATCCTAACATTTGCACACAATATACAAAAATACTTTATTAATAATCTACCATTCAAAGTTGGAAATTTTTTTGTTGTTGATATTGCTGGCTTTGCAAGTAGTGCCCTCAATTGCACTGTCAATATTACGAACTTGGTGTACACATCTAATTGAAGGGTCTAATCTGATATAATACTTTTTATTTATTATTATTGTACATTAGATGCTTTTTTGGGTACCAGATACTCGGTTAACTAACTCGTTCTTATCGTTTCAAATAAGGAATGAAAGTTGCAATATAAATCTACCTGACTAATGCTCTTATTTTGTTCTTCGAAAGGCGTAAACAGTATTCTATATCCCAAACAAATAAATCAAACTAACGAGGATATAAAAGGTGGCAGAGATTTGTAAAGACGTCCATAGATTCCGCTCGCGGTGACGGCCGCGTATATCTATTTACATTTAGCCCTTTTATGAGGCCGTCTGGGTTATGCGATAGCAAAATGGAGAATTCATCGCCAAAAATTCTTCGACATCAATTCACCGCCTACAATTCATCGCCTTCAATTTACTGTATCAAAAACATAACCTTATTTTGTTTCTACAGTAAAAAAAAAAGTATATCACTTTGGACATGGACAATTTTCTTCTTTGCCCTCGCCTCTTCCCGTTACTCGGAGTCGGCTTTTCTTATCATTTGGCGCCAGGTATTTCTTTCATAGGCATCTTCCTCCTTAAGGCCTAAGGCTTTCATATCCCTCTGCATATTCGTCAGCCAGGTAGTTTGGGGTATTCCTCTCCCTCTTCTACTAGACACAGAAAGACACCCGTGAGGTCTCCTCATCGGAGCCTTTTCATGATTCAAAACTGTTTCATGATTATTCTATATTATTTATGCAAAATA
Source organism: Lepidostoma basale (assembly GCA_022606425.2). Lineage (NCBI taxonomy): Eukaryota > Metazoa > Arthropoda > Insecta > Trichoptera > Lepidostomatidae > Lepidostoma > Lepidostoma basale. The sequence continues at coordinate 1,772,316 of JAHDVF020000875.1, forward strand.
TGTCAGTACTTTTGGTGTTACTATAACACTCGACTTCCCTAGAAACATCACAAAGTCGGCCAAACCTTCCACCACAATGGCAAGAGAATGGGAAAGACCATTTGAAATGCATTGTAATGAAACTTGCTTGCCATTGACACCTAATCTGAAACTTAGGCAGAGAACGTTGAAGTGTTATGTTTGGTCTATTCTGTTGTATGGTTCGGAAACCTGGACTTTGAAGGTGCATAATGTGAACCGGTTAGAGGCTTTCAAAATGTGGCTATACAGAAGAATGCTTTGTATACCGTGGACAGATTTGTTCTGCAATTCAGAGGTCTTGAGGAGAGCTCATTGGAACGGAGAATTATTCAAATGTATTGAGATCCGTAAAATTTCATATCTGGGCCATATCTTGCGTGGAGACAAATACGAGATCCCCAAATTTTGTTAATGGGCAAAATTGAGGGACGACGTGGTCCCAGCCGAAGTCAAACATCTTGGCTGCGCAACATCAAAGATTGGACTGGAATAGGGAACGTGGAGGAAATATTCCGGGTAGCGCAAGATAGAGAGGCCTCTACAGAAGTGATTACATTGGAGAGACATAATAACATATGGCACATAAAGAAGAAGATGTTCCTTAATTTTATTTACGTCAATTTGCGAAAAATATGTTATCTGAATAGATTTTGGATATTAAAATTAAAATACATAAATTCAAGACCCGATATTTTTCTACAAGACATTGATTACTACTGGAGATTACTTAATAGCATGATTTTTAACCCTTTCGTGGCTGGTGGGAATACGTATTTCCACTTTCGAAATTGCTCTAAAAAGATCAGTGGGAATTATGTTTCCTTAGTTTATTTACTCCAGTCATCTAACGCCATTATTGGGTATTAAGATAAAATATTTACCAGCTTTATCGGTTGAACTTTTAACTGGCAGTTGAATTTAAAAATACACGAGTTATTTTGTTTTTGAGTGTTGTACGTCAGATACGTAATTTTTTGACAAAACTATCAAGAAAATAAGGATTTTGACGATTGATTTGAGTTCTATAGACATTTATTTCACTGCATGATATATACATAGCTGGATATTTTATCTGAATTTCAATGTATATCGTATTTCATAAGTCGGAATGTGACTTATTTTTACAAAAATCATTTTGATGTTTTTTTACTTAAAATAAATTGTTTAAAAAATATAGCATATAAGATCAATTGTATCTCAATAGAGACGAATATGTAAATTATTTGGAAACAGAATATGGTGGTCGAGGCGTTTACAGGACTTATGACCTATCATTGGTTGGGTTAAGCGGTCGCTTTATATAATACAACATTCCCCATTCCGCCCTTCATACGACCACCATGTCTGACAACTATTTTTGGAAGATGTATATATGCTACTATGTTGAGAAACACTTTCTTACGAAAAATGAGAATTCTACGAAATAACAGTGGAAAGTATAGATCATATAAGTTTTTTTTTTATAAATTCAGATCGATATAAAAAATCACATTTTTAATAAACGTCATTAATATTTGCATTTATTAAAATGCAAAAAAGATGTATCCTAAAAGAAAAAAAATGAGCACGTAGGGTAAGATAATATTCCCCTTCAAACATTATAAATCTCCGCAGAATTATTTTAGTTGACGAAGAATTCATTCTCCGGCGAACAATTAAACGATTTGGGTTGCGAAGAATTGTAAAGGCGATAAACAGGACTTCCTTTGAATCAATAGACATAAATAGTATGTTTTAGGCGGACAGTTGGGTTATCTTTATATCAGATGTCGTCGGTCCCCTTTCAGGGCATTCAGACCGCAGTTTCCAACTGACGGATGGTGACTTTGTTCTATTTCGGGCCCAAGCCCTGCGTGCGTGAAAAGGCTTATAAGAACGAAAATAGATATCCGAAGGACGAATAGAATAAGCCAATAGTATACAGGAAAAGGCGCTTAGGAAAGTTTTTATTCAACTATTAAGCTACATCATTCAACCAGCTAACTAACTAGCAAGCTGTTAAGTAAAGAAAAGATGGGTCGCCATACTGTTCTATTCTCACGTACTTACTTAGCCTCCTCGACATTAACTAATTAACCATCACGCCATCTTCCCGAAGGGGCAGGCAGAAAAATTCGACTGCCAAACTTTTCTTTCCTGACATATTTCTCTCGAAACTCAACATTCATACATCGTGTCATGCACGCGCGTCGATTTCTCTGACTCCTTACGTGGCCGACATTCAATTTTTGATTTATTTGATCGTGCCACGTTTTCCTCGGTCTTCCTCTATTTCTGGTTCCATTTACATCATTAACATATAATTTTTTAACCATTCTTTCTCCATTCATTCCTTCCATATGTCTAAACCATCTTAATGTTCCTTTCATTATTTTGTTCATAACATCATCATTCGCACCGCATTCACTTCATATATTTTCATTCGACACTCTATCATACACAGAATATCCACACATTCGTCTAAGAGATTTATTCTACTTTCACTAAATCATAATACTTTTATTAGGATTGCACTGCATAATCAGCCTTACGGGATTAGTCTTTGTGGAAGACCTCCTAAAAGATGGAATCATAGCTGGGAATCCACCTCACAGGAGGAGAAACCCTCTGGAGAACAAACCACATAGGTCAGTGATTCTTAACCGGGGCGCCAGCCCTTCTTTGTAGGGGTTTTGGAGATCTGGCGGGGTGTTTTTAAATTTTTAGCATTTAGTGGTTACTGGAGAAGTTCGAGTAGGCATTGTGTCATGCAGATTTATACACTTTTACACTTTCTTAAGAAGCTTTGATTTATAAGTTCTTTTAAATAAACTACACTTCGGCACGCAATTTTTTTAACTGGGGCATAATACTCAATATCATGTTCTTCATATAAAATAACAGCTCATTCAAAAAGGTTCATTATAAATATCACCTATGAGTGTTTTGAAATAAACAAATTTTGTACCATAGGAGGCTTTTTTATTTCTAGTAGGAAATTCATTGCATAAAATACATACCTACTGAGGGAAAAGCGTACATTTTAAATATATTGTAGTTTTTTGTTTCGGGAGGGGGGGGGGGCGTTGGATAATTTCACTGTGGTAACGGGGGCGATTCTTTCAATAGGTTAAAAAAACACTGGCATAGGTCTACAGCAAGGTAGAAGAAGAAGAATATAATACAATACCTTTTAAAAAGCACCGATTTCATCTGGTTTTTCAATACAATATACTGCTAGAACTCGCATATAGACCTTCAATGCTATTTAGGTCAAACGTATACAAACACGCCCAACACGTAGTTGGTTCATCTCAATTTACAACTATAAATGCTTCCCAATTACTGTTAACGTACAAGTACTCGTACACAATAATAAACAGCGTATTACGTACATTTAACAATTGATTTATGATTTTCTAGTAATTTGTATTTAAAAATACTGAAAGATTAGATTAGATTGAAATCCTTCTCAAGTAGGATGAAAGTTGGATAAATACCGTCGATATGAGGTCACTAAGAATAATCTGCGGAAAACAATGTATGATAGAATATCTAATGATGAAGTAAGAAAGGAACGTAAGGCGTAAGAACGCGTCCTAAATACAATTAAGAAAGGGTTACTAAGATGGTTTGGATGAGGGAAGAATGGTTAAAAAGATATATATAATACAATACAATACAATACAAACCATCACGCCGTGTCTCCGCAGGGATAGGCAGAGAGAATGGACCGCCACACTACTATATCCTAGAAAACCTCTCTGGCTTCCTCCACATTCATACAACGAGTCATACACGCACGTCGATTCCTCCGACTTCTAACATGACCAACCTTGATTAATTTGGTCATGCCATGTTTTCCTCGGTCTGCCTCGATTCCGTACCCCATTTTCATCATTAACGTATACTTTCTTAACCATTCTTTTTCCATCCATGCGTTCCATATGTCCGAACCAACGCAGCGATCCTTTCATAATTTTGTTCATAATACCTTCTTCCGCTCTACATTCCTTTCTTATATCAGCATTTGAGATTCTGTCGTATATCGTTCTACTACACATACGTCTTAGGGACCTCATCTCTACCGCATTTATTATGTTTTCATCCTTCTTCTGCCAGTTCCATGCTTCTCTATGTACAAGTGAATGGAAAAAGAAGTCGAGGAAGGTCAATTACATGGCATGATCACATTAATCAATTACTGAAAGGCGGCCATGTTCGAAGTAGGAACAATCGACGAGCATGTACGTCACGATGTGTGAATGTAGAAGATGCACGAGAGTTATGCCAAGATTGAACAGTGTGGCTTTCCATCCTCTCCTGCCTATCCCTTCGGGGAAACTGCGCGATTAGATACTTAGTTAGTCTCAAGTAGGGCACTACAATTTCCCAAAAACATATATTAAATAAATAATTAATATTATTTTATATGTAAATACAGTTGATCAAATGTAATATAAAATCAAATTTCGTCCATAATATAAAAAAATTGGGGAATATTTTAGTCACGACTCAATATTGCTTCGTGTTACTCATTTTGCCTATATTTAGGGGAGATTTAAATATAACCCTAATCTGGATGCTAGGAAACTGATTATGTTAACACTTCATTTCACGGTGTAGCAAATTTGCTTCAAATGCAAAATCTACTAACATTTATATATATAATTTGAATATCATACATTTCCTTGTTGTACGCTACACTATACATTCCCATCTACCTATTAAGGTACACAGATTATCGCTAATGGCGTTAGTTGACAAAAAAAAAATTTAACTTTAACATTTGGTTGACCGTTGACGTGCTTCAATTACTGATGAAATTATTGGATTACTTTTTTAAACAAATGATTGGGCCGAGATAACCAAACCGCAGAGCTAAAAAGAAGAATCGGACTAAGCTGGGCAGCTTTCGAAAACATGAGTTACATCCTTAAAAACCGGAAAATACCGATCAACCTGAAACGAAAAGTCTATGAAGTCTGCGTTCTGCCAGTTGGTACTTATGGTCTTAAAACTGTTACATTGTCCAAAAAAAGTGTCGAGAATCTACGAGTGACCTAAAGAGCCATGAAAAGAGCCATGTTAGGAATAAGCCTAAGAGACAGAATCAGAAACGATACGGCGAGAGAAAAAACAAAGGTCACTGACATCGTCCACCGGGTGGCGACTCTAAAATGGCAATGGGCAGGTCACGTAGCTAGAAGCTCAGATGAAAAGTGGACAAGAAGACTGCTGACTTGGAGACCGTGGATGGTAAAGAGAAGTGCAGGTCGACCGCAACTACGGTGGAAGGATGATCTGAACATACACGTCGGAATAACCTGGATGCAGTCTGCACAGGACAGAGTGACATGGAAGCGAATGGAGGAGACCTTTATCCAGGAGTGGACGGGAATAGGCTGAGGAAGAAGAATAAGATAAGGAAGGAGTCTCCATAAATAGCCATTTTAAGAAGGTGTAGAGTGTATTATAATTATAAGTATTTACTTTTCAAAATTGCGTAGTACAACGTCGAATCTAAGTTGACAAAGCAGTTGGTGTAAGAAATACTATGTGAGTCACACTCGACATTAAAGTGGTAAGGAATAATAGACTTCTTCTGAATTATAATTCTTTTCATTCCATCGACCAATATGTTCATTTTATTGGTGTAACATTTTATTTTAAAGCACTGTTCATTACATTGTACAGTATGTAAATTTTATGTTGATAGATTCACTTGTGAAAGATCGGGTAGGGGCGGCACTTCACCCCTAACGTTAAACCACCACCCATAATAATTATTATGGAAGGATCCTCCCGGGGCAGATACGAAATAGTGTTACATTTTCACTATTAATTAATATTTTCCCTATAATTGAATCACATAGCTGAAAGCACCCTAGCATCTAGAGTAGAAGCAATATTCAAATTACTATTTACAAGATATTAATTAATTTCCACTCGACAACACGGCAAATGTTTATATTCATTAAGTTATTGTAATATTATTACAAGGCAAACAAGATTACAATATTTTGTGGTGAAATTTAATATTATCAATCAGAAGTGAAAACTTAAAGTTAATATAAAACTATTATATATTTACTGTGATAAACTCCATATTAAATAATAAATATTGGTGAAAACACTGATTTCATAAAAGTTTAGATTTATTATATGATATTGACACATTTCACATTGCTGTGGCGTTATTAAATATGAAACGTGTCACTTCCATAAAATATAATAAAACTAATGTAAAATGGAGATTTTCAACAATTTTCAATATAAAGAAAACACCTTTATAGAAAACTGCATCTGTAAAGTAAAAATAATAATTGAAACTTCAATTCACTTTGCGTGTAAAAGACGAAAAAATATTGTTTGGTTTGGATATACAATAACCCAGCGCCATCTTTAGGACAGTCCAGAAAAAAAAACTTCCCTTGGTACTAAGAAAAATACGACGGTTACGACGCAGTGCTATCTTTGGGACAGTGTTCAAAGAGCGCTTCTTATTAATATGGCGGTAACAATTCAGCGCCATCTTTGGGACAGTACAGCAAGGAGCGCTTGGCGGTAACAAAGCAGCGCCATCTTTGGGGCAGTACAGCAAAGAGCACTTTCAATTAATATGGCGGTAATAAAGCAGTGCCATCTTTGGGACAGTGCATCAAAGGGCGGTGCCTATTAATATGGCGGTAACAACCCAGCGCCATCTTTGGGACAGTACAGCAAGGAGCGCTTCCAATGATATGACGGTAACAAAGCAGCGCCATCTCTGGGACAGTGCAGTAAAGAGCGATTCTTACTTATATGGCGCTAACAAAGCAGCGCCATCTTTGGGACAGTGCAGTAAAGAGCGCTTCTTACTAATATGGCGCTAACAAAGCAGCGCCATCTTTGGGACAGTACAGCAAGGAGCGCTTCCAATTATATGGCGGTAACAAAGCAGTGCCATCTTTGGGACAGTGCAGTAAAGAGCACTGCTTTTTAATATGGCGGTAACAAAGTAGCGCCATCTTTGGGACAGTACAGTAAGGAACGCTTCCAATTATATGACGCTAACAAAGCAGCGCCATCTTTGGGACAGTGCAGTAAAGAGCGCTTCCTATTAATATGGCGGTAACAAAGCAGCGCCAAAAATATTCTGTTGGTACAGTGTCGGCCCGCATCTCTATAGCTTACGTCATGATAGGTATATTATAAAAATAATTAAATTAAACTAGTTGTAACCCGTGAAATATTCACGTAAGTAAATATTTTCTATCCCTTATAAACTTGGTTCACTGTAAAATCGTAATCAATAATAAGTTTTTACTTTTAATAAAAAAAAAATGTTTTCACACACGTTCAAAATTGTTCTCCTTTTGTTTTCTACACTACTATGACACAACAATAATCAGAACAAAATAATCCAAATTCGTTCTCGGGCATGCGTATCGTGTGCATTTCGGATAACTTTCGGAGAGAACAAAGGTATTCCTCTCAGGCTCTCTTGTGTCAAAATATTCTCGTATGACATCTGGGACATTATGAAAAACATAGATGATTACAGGAGGGTTGAAATTTGAAATTTTACGTTTGTCCTAAGAAAATGTGAATTTTCAAGATAAATTTGTGTTTTCCCACGTTAGCTTTCCGTGATGAGGGGTGGGGGATGAAAATAAATGAGAGGGGGTGACACGCTACCGCAGGGTAACTCTTCCACCTTCATTAACGAAAGCGACATCCACCGCCGGCCTCAATTTGGCGGCGAATCGATAAAAAGCCAAAAAGGGATACCAAGTTGGTACTAAGAGGGTTCACAATTATTTCATGGGTGCGAAATTGTGTAAGGGTGAAGCCGAAGTAAGAAGAAAAAATAGATCAAATAAAAAGTGACGCTTAAAACAAATCACGTAAAATTTAATATATACTTCAGGCCAAAAATTAACTATTATGAGTTAGATTTTCTTTATATTCTTCTTCTTCGAGTGCCATGTCAGGTCTTTATTTATTACTTAAGAACTGTTAATAATAAATAAAAGATTTAATTTCGGGCACGTGAGGAGTGGGAGAAATCGACGTGCGTGCTTGGCACCATGTATGAATGTTGTAGAAGCGAGAGAAGCATGTCAGAAGTTTGGCAGTCCATTATTTCTGCCTACCCTTTCGGAAAGACGGTGTGGTGGTTAGTTAGTTAGTTAAAAATTGTTAAAATTAATTTTAGGCTATTGATACAGCTTATTCTATATAAACTGTCATAACTTAAATATAAATAATTAAAGGGGGGTGAAATATTCCAATAAGTTTAAGAGCGTTGTGAAAGATAAGCATTTTTGAAATGCTCCCTCCTGAAATATCATCCCTCTAAAGTAGTTCCTGGTACCTACCCAATAGCCGGCCCTTTCCTGCCGCACGCAACCATCTATTACGAGACCAGGTACCTCTTAATAACTTTTATTATCATAAAAATTCTAAATAATACGAATTAAGCCGAGTAAGCTTTATGCATTTTTATAAAAAAACGTTTTTATAGGTAAAATTTTAACTAACTAACTAACCATCACGCCGTCTCCCCGAAGGGGTTGGCAGATTTTTTTTTTGTAAAAAAGACTAATACCAAAGATTTAAATCAATGATATTAGAACTTATTTTACAATCTTCAATGTGAGCAGAAAATAGCTCATTATTATGAAGATGGAATCTGGGCGTGTCCAGGCTCGAACCCAAGTCCCCTTGATCAGAAGCCAAGCGTTCTATCCCCTAGACCACCACCCTACCAGAAATAATGGACTACCACACTTTTCTTTCCTGACATATTTCTCTCGATTCCTCAACATTCATACATCATGTCATGCACGCGCGTCGATTTCTCTGACTCCTCACATAGCCGACATTCAATATTTGATTTATTTTATCGTGCCACGTTTTCCTCGAAATTCAACTTATTGAACGCTAAGGCATTAACACTGTGTAATTTCATAGTAATATACTTAGGAAGTTGAAAATAACTTTGTTTAATCCACAAACTTGGCTAACTTATTTTAAATTCTAAACAAAAAACAGATATTTGTCAAAAAAGTGGTGAATATAAAATTAAATGTAAAGATTGTGATGCTTTTTACATAGGTAAAAAAGGACGAACATTTAAATCACGTATCAACGAACACAAACAAGCTTTCACCAAACATACTATTTTTTCTGAGATGGCTTACAATTGTGTTGAATTTGACCATAGTTTCGATAAAAATGACACAATATTTCTACAGACAATTAACCATAGCAAAAAATTAAACAAACTTGAAAATTTTGAAATCGGTGATATTGGGTGAAAACATAATTAATTATCAGATTCCTCCTTTTACTCCTTTCTCCTTAAATACTTTGCCTACATTTAATCTTCCAAGCTCCCATTCCCAATCATATGCAAATTAATCATTTATTAATTTCTATAATGTAATATTTATTACTTTGTTTTATTACATTATGTGCTAAATTAAAAAAAAACGGTGGAGACGTGGAAAAAAAATTAAATAGAAAATATGTGCACCATCTAAAAAGAACAGTTTGTGTTAAATTATTCTTATTTCGTTATTTTATTTTATATCATTTTATTTTATATTATTTGTTTTAGATTTATTTTGTGGGTGTTGGACGATCGAAGTGTGCGCGGGAGATGCCTATTGGTGGCGATGAGGTTCGCAACTCATCACACCGCGTCTCCCGCGGGGCGAAAAGAGAAGGATGGAGTGCCGCATCAGTAAAAGTGTGACAGTCCATTCTTTCTGCCTACCCTTTCGGGGAGACGGCGTGATGATTAGTTAGTTAGTTTTAATTTCTATATAAATTAAATCTTTTCAAATGTATGTTTTTTTCTAAATTACGATTTTAAATTTTTTTATATTATCATCATCAATCATCAATTATTATTGTTTAATATTATATATTAGTTCTTACTGATTAAAAATAATTATTAGTACTTATAACAAATAGCCCAGGTTAATTTTTAAATTTAAATTATTGTAACGAATTTTAAATGCGGTTTTTATATTAGTCTTTATTTTAAGGATTAATTGTATCTCAATAGAGACGAAGATGTAAATTATTTTGGAAACAGAATTGGTGGTCGAGGCGTTTACAGGTCTTATGACCTGTTATTGGTTGAGTTAAGCGATCGCTTTATGTAATACAACATTCCCCATTCCGTCCTTCTTACATTCAATTTAATCATGTCCTACCACAAAGTGAATGCCGAAACAATAAATAACATAACTGTGGCCAGTACGGCAAAAAAGGCAAATCAATTTTAAAAACTAAGCATTAGTCGTGTAAAATATAATATCTAAGTGGTGAAAAACAAGTGTTTTATTTACAATTTATTCATACTTCCTCATTCAAAATAATTTACATCTTCGTCTCTATTGAGATACAATTAATCCTTAAATGATTAACCCGTAATAGGTAAAATCTAGTATTTGTATACATTCAAAACAAAAAATGTAGTCTATCTTTTTGAATTTTTACTTGTATACAACAGGTCGTTCGAACCCTATTAATGTATATAGTTTATTTTAGCTATTATATTGATTCTCATGACATGTGAAAGGTAGCCAATCTATCGCCGTTTTATTGTCACGTGAATTCTACAACAGACCAAAGACAGTGTGACAATTACACTGCCATCGCCGGGAATCGAACCCGGGACCTTCGGTATTGAAGTCAGAGCTCTTACCACTCTGCCACGAAGGTCGTCAATCGTATCAAACTTTTGACATCAACAACAATCAATTCAAAGAATTGCGCTTGAATAATGTTTTTTTCCAAGTTGAAATTGTTCGATTGAAAATGTGTAATTATTACACAGCACCGTAACGCGCGCACTGCGTAAGTTCGGTTGAGGAAAGATTAATACCAAATAAGGGGTTAAAGTAAACACTTTGTTATACAAGTTCTGAACTGTGTTCACGTTGGGTCGAGCGGGGATGCTGACACGCCCAAATCTCTCATAAAATTAATACACTTCAACAGAACTTTAATTGCATTGAAACATTCAAAATCTGGAACGAGAGTGGAGGCAGCGCTTCGGGAGTGCCGAAAGAAAACGAGATGAAATGACATTTATTTTTCAAAAAAATATTTTTTAACCAAATGGCCACTTAACCCCTTACCGCATACTGGCTCATATATGATCCAAAATAATCTTTCGCCATAAAAAACAACAAAATAATAAAATATGTCTTGCTTCTAGCAATAATACTTAAGTTTTATCTATGATCCGCGTTACTAGTTGTCAAACTTCTTGCTAGATGTCTCTGGTTGTACTAGATGTGCATTCGACTGTTTCCAAGTGTCGGTTTTTAATTTTCTGTACAAACGTGATATTCAAAAGTGTTATTTTTTGTTTGTAAAAAGCTATAAATAATTATATTACACTGGTTTACTATTATTTTCATTAGGTAAGTAATAAAATGATCACTTTTATATAAAATTATGGATAATATTGTGTAAAATCTAGGGATAAAAAGGGGAAGACTTAGAAATATATCTTTGTATTTTATATAAGAAAAAATAAATTATTTGAAAAATAAAAAAATACATGTCTTTTTTTTTCATCATTTACACATCATATATTTTTTTTACAAATTTAAAAAAATCATGCAGTAAGGGGTTAATATTTATAATTACATCAAAAATTTACACAAGCATTATTAGATATGAACAAGGTTTCTTTCTATCAATTTAGTGTTACTAAAAGTCTTGTAAAGCTTCACAATCATAATATAAATACGCAAAAACTCGGATGTCGTCAAGAAAGAGTATCAATGAGGAAGCAGCAATGTCCTTGTTCTATTTTCATGCACATTTTCTTCATATCAAAATAATACAATACGAGTAGTAATTGACCATCAGACTCCACTTTATTGCATTGCATAATCAACCTCATGTGACTCGTCCTCGTGGAAGACCTCCTAAAAGATGGAAGGACAGCTGGGAATCTACCTCACAGGAGGAGCAACACTCTGGAGAACAGACCACAAAGGTCTACAATAAGGGAGAAGAAGAGTAGTAATTGTTGCATGAAATATCGAAATCAATTTAAGGTATTTTTAAGTCGTTTAAGTTGATTCTTACTTTATGATGAAGGCCAAATATTTGTTCTTTTGTTTAAGATTCTCGTTTGAGTTTGATAAAATAATGCGAGGGTTAGTCTTGAGATATTCGCATATTTTGCTAGCTGAAAGTCAAATAACAAAGTCGTTAAAACTTCCAACATTAACCCTACAACCTAATTTATTTAGGAAGTAGATTTTAAGTACAAATTTTCGGTGCAAAAAACGTTCACCATAATGTATTGTATAATATATGAATATTCCGAAGATTCTAGATATTATTAAACTTTTTAAAAATAAATTAAAAACAAAATATATAAGTTCATATACCATGCTATAGGTATTTTCTTCTTATTCCTATTTTATCGGAGATGAGACAAAATCGTAGCTATTTTAATTTTTTAACTGTTAATGAAAAAACTTTGTTTTTATATCACAATTGTACTTATTTTACGACAGCTGTTTCATCAACCAATGTTGGAATCATCAGGTGTTACAATAATTATTGTAACACCTGATGATGTCAACATTGGTTGATAAAACAGCTGTCGTAAAATAAATACAATTGTGATATTTATTTATTTATTTATTTAGGGTAACATACGGCGATATCAATAACATATCTATATATATAAAACAAAGTCAAAAATCGTGTTAGTTACACCATTTATAACTCGAGAACGGCTGGACCAATTTTGAAGATCTTATATTTGCTGGATTTGTCTCCGTTCCGGATAACAGAATAATCATTAAAACATTTGAAAAAATCACTTAAATGATTTAAAATTAATTATATTTGTCGTAAATTTGACTATATTTGACTTCTGAGACAAAGTACAAAAAACATCATGGCTTCCATTTAGTTTCGAAAACGCCCGTAGGTGGTGTATTGTTGATGCCAGATGTCAATACTCAATGTGAAAGATTTGAGGTTATTTTTTAATCGTCACCGGGATTTTTGGTTTTCTTTATTAATTTTAGATTAACAATGCCCAAAGTTATAAAAATCAGTATCAGAGAGACTATTCTAAAAGTTAAACCCCTTTTGTGAAGGAGAGCAGAGAATATTTGCGCCATTAATACCATTCGAAAAAGATGACAGATGAGTGTTCCGTGGAGATTAAATAACCGATTTATGATTAGTGAATAATAATAAAAATACGTATTGTATATTTTGTATTGATTTTATAGGTGTATCTGTGTACATTCGGTCCAGAGAATTGTTACCATAGGAAATTCAGCCGCGAGTACTTAATAAACGAAATATTTGGCTAGATGAAGACGAGGAATTTCTTTTTTCAATTGATAGGGACACTGAATCATCAAACTCTTCAAATGATGAATATGATGATGCTAATGATGAAAACGGAGTTCATTGATGGATCACACTTATTCAAAATTATGTTGTCTGCTATTTAATTGTTTTAACGTGTTTTGATGAATGTCGGAAAGTCAAAGGTGTTAGTTTTTGAAAGGGAAGAGCAAATGACAGTTTGTAATATAAGTGTAAATGAAGAGAACTTGGAACAGGTGAGGGAATTTGTGTATTTAGGTAGCATGTTCAGTGATGTTGAAAAAAGGGTTGGTGCGGGTAACAAAGTGAATGGAGCTTTAAAAGTAGTTATTGGAAACAAGAATTTATCAATGAAAGCGAAAATGGCCGTTCACAATGGAGTTCTGGTCCCAACTCCTATGTATGGAAGCGAAGCATGGAACTGACAGAAGAAAGATGAGAGCAGAATAAATGCGGTAGAGATGAGGTCCCTAAGACGTATGTGTGGTAGAACGATGTATGACAGAATCTCAAATGCTGATATTAGGAAGGAATGTAGAGCGAAAGAAGGTATTATGAACAAAATTATGAATGGTTCGTTGTGTTGGTTCGGACATGTGGAGCGCATGGGTGAAGAAAGAATGGTTAAAAAGTATACGTTAACGATGTAAATGGAGTAAGGAGTCGAGGTAGACCGAGAAAAACATGGCATGTCCAAATTAATCAAATATTAAAGGTTGGTCATGTCAGAAGCCGGAAGACTCGACGTGCGTGTATGACTCGATGTATGAATGTGGAGGAAGCTAGAGAGGTGTGCCAGGATAGAGTCGTGTGGCGGTCCATTCTCTCTGCCTACCCCTGCGGAGAAACGGCGTGATGGTTTGTTGTTGTTGTTGTGTTGTTGTATGAAATTCATTTATTTATAATAATAAAATAATAAGAATGATAATAATCATAATAATAATTCAAACAGTAATTAGAAGGAACAATCATACATTATATAGAGTCAAAAACGATGAATCATAATATATTAAAGACGATAAACATTATAAGGAAGCAGATTACATTAGTAAGAAAGGGACAAAAATGGAAGGTAGTATTAATATTTTTTTGGTAGATTGTATAAAGGAAAAGTTTTTAATGTACTACATATATACTAAGGGGGAATAAGCTGGAATTTGGTTATTTATAACATTCAATTCACGTGCCTTTGCTTTAAAAATTTCTAAATTTTCTAATTTATCAATTTTTTTTTAAATTGTTTGTTATATCCAAAAAAAATGTGTTTTTGGAATTGAAATGATGGTCAAAATTCACACAATGATTCTGTTTTTGTATTAAATGTTGTGTTCATATAACCTCTTCAAAATGATCGACCCGTCTTTCCAATATACACGGCATCACAATCCTCACAATTAATCTGGTAGATTCCACTTTGGTTGAATATATTGTCGCGAAAAAATAAAAACACAATTGTGATACATAAAACAAAGTTTTTAATTAACAATTTATAATTCATTTTAAGTAGGTATTAATGCAGGCTTCCACGTGAATTATATTCCATTGTAATTCATATTTTTAATTTTGACTTTTGCACATTTCATGAACTTAATTCATTTTAAGTATTAATTGTAATTCAATAAAAAGGTGAATTAAATTTAGCTTATAAGTTAACACAACATTTATTGATTCTGAGGCGGTACGAAGTTCGTCGGGTCAGCTAGTATATATATATATAAAAGAAACATTCAGAATAATTAAAATAAGGCCAATTACATGCTACCACGTATAAAAACAAAGTTTTTTCATTAACAGTTATAAAATGTTTCGGCCAAAAAAATGGACTATTTTTATTTTTGATACACTTTACATCGATTTGGCTCGCGCTGTAATGATGTAATGAGCGATTTAACAAAATAATAAAAATAATAATTAATTATAGGTATGACAGTTAGTGGTAGATAGTGATATGTAGTGAATCGAATCAAGTATCGCTAGAATCGCATATCATCTACACAACATCTAAAAGGTCTTCACTGGCTCAAGTGTCATGAAAGAATCCAGTATAAACTATGCGGGACGGTTTTTAAAGCGCTTCACGGAATGGCACCAGCCTATCTATCTGAAATTTGTATTGCTGATAACGGGCTTTCGCAGTGGAAGGTCCGTCCGCCTGGAATATGCTTCCTGCACGCCTCAAATGCATTGACAATCCGATAGATTTTAAATCTCACCTAAAAACCCACCTTTTCAAAATATCGCATAAAATTTAAACAACGGTTATCCGATTTCTGGTGTCAGATGCGGCTCTCATGATTAAAAACATTGTCAAAGCGCCCTTGAGGTGAGCTATTCACGAAAACATACAAATTAGCCTAATTATTATTATTATTATTATTATTATTATTATTATTTTATTTTAGACACCAGGTTTTGTAATTCATGTAGTTGCATACCTGTTGTATAAATAAATAATAATAATTGTTTCAATTGCAGCTTTCCAGTATTATGTACTGGTGTTGGCGAACAGCTTTTACGAGGAATTAAAATAATAACAATGGATATAAACCCTGTTTCGTAGATCAGTCCATCTTCTGTCATAAAACGTTGAATTTTACAAAACTTCTTTCATCTACGGGAACCATCTATCGATGGAGGAATCAATTCTGCTTAATACTTAAGCTGCATCCAGAAATGCAAAAATCTTTATTTTGCAGACCTGATGCCATATCGTCGGTTCAAAGGTAAAACTCATTAAGTAACATTTAAATTTTTTTTTTTGCAAAATAAAACTCGTCTAATTTATTATTTTTTTGCATTTTTGCAATTTTTGCATTTAATTTTTTTTTTTTGCAGTTTCTGTATCAGACTTGTGAATTCTATGTCAGAAAATAATCACCAAGTGTGTTTATTAAATAATAACTGTTATTCTTTAATAAAAACACTTGGTGATTATTTTCTGACGTAGAATTCACAAGTCTGATACAGAAATTGCAACAAAAAAAAAATTAAATGTCACTTAATGAGTTTTACCTTTTAACCGACGATATAATCTACGTAGCATGTTTCTGAGCGACGTCAATTGTAAAAACCGTATCTTCAGTTCTTACTATCATTGAAAATATAAAATACTTTTATCATATTATATTTTCGGCATTTATCTGTGTTTTTGAAATTTTTCATTCCCAAAAAAATGCTGGAGGATGAAGTCACGGATAACTTTCATACTGCATGGAAAGCAAAGGCTTTTGTCGATACCATATTAAACAAACCAACCGATTCGATGGGAAGTATCAAATGAATCACTGTTCACGCAGTTTAATTAGGGGATGAGACTCACTGAGCGTGTATTTCCACATGTCCTTGAGGGGCACGTTCCCGTTTCTTCCTCCCAGCAGGTACAGGCAGCCGCCCAGCAGCGTGGCCGAGTGCTTCGTCCGGGCAGGCGGCCACGGCGGGTCGAGGCCGCCGCCCGCGCTCGTCACCGGACTCCACATGCCACCACTGAAAAGAAGAACAAAATACCAATTAGGAAAGTCTTCTAAGTTCTAAGAGATCCTTATAAAAGATATAAAAACATTTTTAATAAGTTATTATTAAAATTTAACTGCAATTTGCAATTAAATAAAAAAAAACTAACCATCACGCCGTCACCCTAATGGGGTAGACAGAAGGAATGGACTGCCACACTTTTCCTTTCCATTCATGCATTTCGACAACACATCTTCATTTCTCTTTTTATTTTTTATATACTTTGTATAAACAACACTTACATAAAAAACATTCAAATAACATAGATATGTTTCGGACAACCAGTCCTTCTTTAGTGATAGGGGAGCACGGGTAGGAGTGAACCACTTTTTTTTAAAACCGTTGTTCTGGGGAAAGGAAACAAGATAAACCAGCAGAGTAAGCTCCCTATGTTAGCTACGTTTATTGTTTATGTGATGGTAATAAAACAAATTTGATAATATGTTTAAGTTCTTTATAATTTGAGTAAATACAGCAAGACACCTACTGGCTCACTTCTACCCGTGTACGGGTAGGATTGAACCAAGTAGTGGCTTGAGTTGAACCATTTACATGATGGTGGTATTATTAAAATAAAACCAGCTAAAAGTATGACAATGTTTAGCCTAAATATTTATTTCACCCAAGGTAATATAAAAATAATGTAATCAAAGTAAAAATGAAGAGAAATAAGTATTAAAATATTATAACAAATTAATGAAGGTAATAAAAAGAGACAAAAAATCAACGAACGTTAATACAATCAAATTGAACCGGAAATTTGTAATGGCAGTGTTGTCTTTTTCTTGGCTGGGGAAGTGTCAATCTAACATCATTTAGAGCTATCGTAGAAATATCAGGAATGTCTGACATCATAAAAAAATACCCTTTTACGCAGAAAATTAATGATAATCTCTTGTCTTACTGGATATCCTCATCTCCAACAAAAATGCTGTTAACACTCCGGCAAGTGTTATAGATATTGGACTCTCGGACCACAAAATGATTCGTACGGAGATCCCTTTCCATCCACCACGACCCGTGTTTCAAACTTTCACTTCACGTACATGGCGCTCTTTCAATTTTGAAAAATTTGAAAGAGACTTGATGAACTCACATGTTTGTGAAAAATATAATAACAATACCCTCGAAATGTCATTAGATGAATTAGTTCAAACCTACTACAATGTTTTTACTTCTCTTCTCGACAAGCATGCTCCACATTCGACAAAAACACTCCGGGTGCGAGTGTCCAATGCATGGTTTGATGAAGAATGTCGTAGAAACAAGAGACTAATGCGTAGGTTTGAACGTATGTACCGAAACACAGGCCTAAGTTCTTCAAGAGAAGCCTGGGTGAGATCGCAGAATTCTTTTAGAGACCTGATCAAGAAGAAAAGATCGGAGTACTGGAAATGTAAAATTGAATCGGAAAAGGAAAATCCCCGACATCTATGGAATTCCGTTAAATCAGTACTCGGAAATAATCAACAAGAAAAGGCCTCTACCAAGTTATCTCCTCAGGACTTCGCCCAATTCTTTGAAGATAAAATCGCTGTGATTCGTGCAACGACTTCATCTACAACACCACCAACTTTCACGACATATGAGGGAAAACTTCTAACTAAATTTAATATCACAACACCTCAAGAAGTGATTAAACTTATCTTAAACGCACCTAATAAACAGTGTTCGCTTGATCCGATTCCGACATGGCTTCTCAAGAGATGCTGTCACCATGTTGCTCCATTTTTAGTCAAAATTTTTAACAAATCTCTTCTAACAGGACAAGTCCCCTTTTTGCTCAAGAAAGCTATTGTTTCTCCCATATTAAAAAAACCTCAACTAGATTCCGAAAATCTTAGTAACTTCCGGCCCGTCTCAAATCTACCTTTCATCTCTAAAGTTCTTGAAAAAATTGTAGCCTCCCAAATTTCTAATCACCTTTCGACAAATAATATTTTGTCTAAATTACAATCCGCCTACAGACGTTTCCATTCAACGGAGACGGGATTGCTTAGAGTCATGTCAGATTTAGTACTGGCAAACGAATCGGGCAAATTGGCACTGCTCTCCCTTCTGGACATGAGCGCTGCGTTTGACACAATTGATCACTCATATCTTATCCAACGATTAGCGATCACGTATGGTTTTAGAGGTAATGCCATAGACTGGCTAAATTCATATCTGTCGGATCGTTCACAAGCTGTGCAGCTAGCAGGTAAAAAATCCTCATTTACTAATATCCAATCTGGTGTGCCACAAGGCTCTGTTTAGGACCCCTTTTATTTATCATGTTTACAAATGACGTTGCCAAAATAATAGAATCCTTTGGCCTCCTCTCACATTGCTATGCTGATGATCAGCAACTTTATTTTTTCTGCAACCCTGATGACACCAAACATCTTACGTCAACAACGGTCAACTGCATTGATGCCATATCCAGATGGATGGCATCAAACAAACTTAAACTAAATCCATCCAAAACGGAATTTCTCTGGACTTCTTCCGCAAAGCGCCAACATCTTATCGATCATTCCTCAATTTCAACAGCTGACAATGATATCGTTCCCAAAAACTCCACAAAGCTTCTTGGTGTTTATCTTGACGCAAATCTGTCTCTAAAATCCCAAATTAATAACACGGTCAGCGCTAGTTTCTTCCACCTAAGACGATTAAAATCCGTCAAAAGGAGTATTCCCCACGACACTTTCAAAACTCTTGTAAATTCATTCGTTGTGTCACGACTTGATTATTGTAATGGAATTTATGCAAACATTCCAAAACAACAAATAAACAAACTTCAATCTGCGTTCAATGCAGCAGCAAGGCTCATTAAAGGCATTCCAAAAAAGTCTCATATAACACAACATCTCAAAGAACTTCACTGGCTTAAAAGTCCAGAAAGAATCCAGTATAAACTCTGCTGGACAGTCTTCAAAGCGCTACATGGAATGGCACCAAGTTATATATCTGAACTCTGTATAGCGGACAGCCTAAATTCACGGAAATCCACACTTCGCTCGGCGAACTCCTCAGCAATAGGAAGATTAGTTGAGCCGTAGCGTTGCCCCAGTACAAATTTCGGGGATCGAGCGTTCGCGGTAGCCGGTCCATCAGCTTGGAACAATCTCCCTTCACACCTTAGATGCATAAATGATCCGACAGATTTCAGATCTAAATTGAAAACCCATCTTTTTCATATTTCATACCCAATTTAAACATTTATACTTTGTTCTACTATACTTTCAAACCGATCGTTTTTTAAGCGGTCACATTTAGATTTTTAAGATTTAAAACACGTCTTAATGCGCCCTTGAGGTGATTACATCACAAAAACGGCGCTTTAAAAGTCAGCATATTATTATTATTATTATTATTATTATCAAAACTTCCCAACATAGTATATATCAGACTTTTTAGCAATAGTAAATTTAACTAAGACGAAGCTCCCTTCACCAGGATCTCCATTAAAATCATTATGTAAATCGTCCTCTTGAATAATTAAGTCTTCAAATTCACAATCTGAATCTGATGAATCCTGTAATACTGGTTCTTCTTCTGATTCATCTTCGCTGATCATCAAGTCTTGATGAATATTTCTAGGTTTTCTAGCCAGCTTTTCATTACATGACCTAATCATAATTTCCTCCTTTTCAGGAGTATCCGTAGCAATCATTGATCGACCTTTTTTCCTTCCCTTTCTTATGTCACTCCTTTTTCTTGCCTTTGAAATTCTGTAGGCTAACAAATATACCAGATGATAACGGCTGATCAGCTATGATAACAATGTCGTTTTGTCCGACAGCTTGAGAAGACGAAATGATGTGATGAGTTGCGGAAGAGTTCGACTCTTTTATATGCATAGCTCTGTCTGTAACAGTGCACAAGAAATCTACTTCTGTAAACTCTTTCCTGCCTTTATTAAATTCAGTGCATTTTTCATTTCAGTTTCGGTAGTCCTTGAATTTTCTGTTTTTCTTTTATGTATTCGAGGCATTGTTGTTACCTGCACACAAAGGAGAAATAATAAAATAAATATTTTAGATTAAAGTGACTGCGGGGTAGGAATGAACCATGGTTCAATCCTCCCCAATCGAAGTTGGTTCAGTCCTCCCCAAGCACCCAAATCAGTTAAATAATTTCCAAAAAAATATGTATGTGTAATATGCACCACAAACACACAGTTCTAGGTACAATATAATTTAGTACTTACTTTTGAGTCACTTTCCGTTGTTTAGAACTAAACAGCAAGGTGTCAATCCCTTCATAAAAAGTTACTTTAGCGTCGAAAAGCGCGAGTGATACTGTCAGCACGTGAACCCATGACGAGATTCAGGCGGCAACTGGATGTGCTGGACGAGCACGAGTATGCGACACGTTGGTCAAGTTTGAACATGTTTCGAATCGTGTTTCACAGTAATATGGTAAATGGTTCACTCCTCCCCGTGGCTCACTTCTACCCGTGCTCCCCTACATATTATAAAGATGCATATTTAAAATATAATAATATAAAATTGTTATAAAAATGTATAATATGTATCACTGAAGAAGGACTGGTTGTCCGAAACATTTCTAAGTAATTTAATTTTTTTTTAATGTAAGTTTGTATATACAAAGTATATAAAAATAAAAAGAGAAATAAAGCATCTACAACACAAAGTATGGCGAATATAGAAGAAACATATATCTTCACATTACTCGGCTCAAAATAATACCCTGCGAAATAATTTACATCCAAAAATGTTTAAAACTTTAAACAAACAGATGGACTAAGAAGTGAAAAGGAAAAGATATATACTTCTCTCGCTTCCTCAATATTCATACATCGTGTCATGCATGCACGTCGATTTCACCGACTCTTCCACGAGGTCGATATTCAATTTTAGATTTAGTTGTCTATATAAATATAAATAAATGTATGATCGATTCTGCTTATTTGGCATAAGGGGTTCTGAACTTATCTCAAATAAGCGGCTTGCTCTAATAACCAAAGTTAAAAGCAAAATTAAAAAACATTTAAATAATATATTTTTTAAATATCATTAACATACAAGACGACCTTTCTTTTTGTATGCAAAAAAATTAGAGTATTTAAAGTTACTCTTTTTATTGTTTCCAAGTAATAATTTCATATCTTGGAGTTTTTCTCTTGCCCCTTAATTATGGTAAGCGATGCATTATGCCACATTTAGAAAACTCACTTTAAAACCTAATTTTGTTAATTAGCTTCTCTGCATTTCATAATGCCTTAGCAAGGAAAAACATGTCACTACCATAAATCTAATAAAACTTAATAAAACAGATGTTTATATTCATATTAATAATTTAATTTTTAATTTCACAACATTGTTCAAGAAATATGCTAGTGGTTACTTAATCTGGTTTCTGTTCCATTTGGATTTGTACCAAAATGACCGGCTGTCCAGATAAACAAATATTTATACGGGTACCCGGGCGTGACAGATATATTTCGGATATTTTTTTTTAATTGTATCTCAATAGAGACGAAGGCGTAAACTGGAAACTGAACATGGATGATCAAGGTGTTTACAGGACTTATGACCTGTCATTGGTTGGGTTAAGCGCACGCTTTATGTAATTACAACATTCCCCATTCCACCTTTGTTATTGTGATCATGCATGACAAATTTTTGGAAGATGTATATATACTTCAAAATCCATATTTATCTTCACGTGTCAGTTTCAGTCATCCATCTATGTAGATTTGGTTGCACTTGTGAATTTTTTCAAGAATTAACCTATACAACCGACCCACTAACGCCATCTATGGAGAATGATTTTCGGCATTTAGCAAACTACCTTATTAACACAATGCGAAGGCTGTCGCCTAACATATTGTTAGAAGCCGCTAGGAGTATTATTCCATTCTATATGCCAAATAATTTGACCAGAATATTTGAAGAACAAATATTTGTGAGTGTATACTTATACCTGTATACAAATCCTGGATTTACACCAAAGGGTGGTTAATTCAAATTTTTAATTGTATCTCAATAGAGACGAAGACGTAAACTGGAAACTGAACATGGATGATTTAAATTTTTAATTATATCTCAATAGAGACGAAGAAACAAACTGGAAACTGACTATGGATGATCAAGGTGTTTACAGGACTTATGACCTGTCATTGGTTGGGTTAAGCGCACGCTTTATGTAATTACAACATTCCCCATTCCACCATTGTTATGATCATGTATGATACATTTTTTGGAAGTTGTATATATACTCCAAATCCATACTTATTTTCACGTGGCAGTTCCAGTTAGCCATCTATGTAGATTTGATTGTACTAATTAATTTTTTAGATTAATCTATACAATCCATCCACTAACGCCATCTATGAAGAATGATTGTTTTAGCATTTAGCAAACTACTTTATTAACACAATGCGAAGAGGCTACCGCCTCCTATCGCTCTGTTAGAAGTCGCCTGGAGTATCCACTCCTATTTTATACGCCAAATAATTGACCAGAATATTTACAAATATTTGTGAAATGTATACTTATATCTGTATACGAATCCTGGATTTTCACCTGTGGGTGGTTAATTTAAATTTTTAATTATATCTCAATAGAGACGAAGAAACAAACTGGAAACTGACTATGGATGATCAAGGTGTTTACAGGACTTATGACCTGTCATTGGTTGGGTTAAGCGCACGCTTTATGTAATTACAACATTCCCCATTCCACCATTGTTATGATCATGTATGATACATTTTTGGAAGTTGTATATATACTCCAAATCCATACTTATTTTCACGTGGCAGTTCCAGTTAGCCATCTATGTAGATTTGATTGTACTAATTAATTATTTAGATTAATCTATACAATCCATCCACTAACGCCATCTATGAAGAATGATTGTTTAGCATTTAGCAAACTACTTTATTAACACAATGCGAAGAGGCTACCGCCTCCTATCGCTCTGTTAGAAGTCGCCTGGAGTATCCACTCCTATTTTATACGCCAAATAATTGACCAGAATATTTACAAATATTTGTGAAATGTATACTTATATCTGTATACGAATCCTGGATTTTCACCTGTGGGTGGTTAATTTAAATTTTTAATTATATCTCAATAGAGACGAAGAAACAAACTGGAAACTGACTATGGATGATCAAGGTGTTTACAGGACTTATGACCTGTCATTGGTTGGGTTAAGCGCACGCTTTATGTAATTACAACATTCCCCATTCCACCATTGTTATGATCATGTATGATACATTTTTGGAAGTTGTATATATACTCCAAATCCATACTTATTTTCACGTGGCAGTTCCAGTTAGCC
This sequence comes from Lepidostoma basale, assembly GCA_022606425.2. Classification (NCBI taxonomy): domain Eukaryota; kingdom Metazoa; phylum Arthropoda; class Insecta; order Trichoptera; family Lepidostomatidae; genus Lepidostoma; species Lepidostoma basale. Next base: position 1,796,499 of record JAHDVF020000875.1, read on the forward strand.
ATCTATGTAGATTTGATTGTACTAATTAATTTTTTAGATTAATCTATACAATCCATCCACTAACGCCATCTATGAAGAATGATTGTTTAGCATTTAGCAAACTACTTTATTAACACAATGCGAAGAGGCTACCGCCTCCTATCGCTCTGTTAGAAGTCGCCTGGAGTATCCACTCCTATTTTATACGCCAAATAATTGACCAGAATATTTACAAATATTTGTGAAATGTATACTTATATCTGTATACGAATCTGGATTTTCACCTGTGGGTGGTTAATTTAAATTTTTAATTAATAGAGACGAAGAAACAAACTGGAAACTGACTATGGATGATCAAGGTGTTCCAGTTTGTTTCTTCGTCTCTATTGAGATATAATTAAAAATTTAAATTAACCACCCACAGGTGAAAATCCAGGATTCGTATACAGATATAAGTATACATTTCACAAATATTTGAACATGGATGTTTCGGATGGTTCTCATCCTTCTTTTGTGTGCAAATTTAAAATTCGTACACAGAAAAATGAAGAGAACCACCCGAAAAAAGTGTAATAAAACGTTTTTTAAGTTAATTAAAATTTTATTTAACCAACGTTACAGTTAGGTGAACAATCTTCAATCAAATTATAATTATGAAAGTTGTACACTTCAAATTTCAATTAAAGAACTAATCCTTTTACGCTTGTAATGAAACTCAAACAGAATTCGCCCCTTCCAACTGCGTAATCAATTTACTTTTATAGGGAATCACTTATTCGGGCACTTCCAAATTTGTAGGAACAACGGGAAAAACAATTTCTATTGCCCGTAATAAAATTGGAAGAAAATACGGACGAGAAAAAAAACGGAACGCAAGATGAATACAGATGACTGTAATGGCAATGTTTGTCGATAGGAGGTCGGGTGATGTATCGGAGATGGGGAGAGGACAGGGGGAGATTTAAAACGCAAATTAAAGTACAAGATGTACAAAAAAAACTTTTGGGAAAACAATCGTACCAACTTTTTAAACTCTTTTGTTTTGTTATCACACTACTTTGTTTCGATTTATAAAACGGCTTTGATTCAAGATGTCGGCCAGATAAAAATAGAAAAAAAATAATAAAAGATTGAGCAAACAGGAACCAGTATCGGGTTTAAATTATTCTTCTACTTAATTTAGGTCGTATGACCTGTTTATGACGGTGATCTGTCCTGTGATGTCTGGTAATCTCTTGCTGCTTGGGTTTTCATCTTTAAGATTTTTTTAAATCGTATGTCATCTTTCCCATCTTACTACAAAATCACGGCTGAACATTTTCTTCGATATTCATTGCATTATTCACCGTGAATACGTTCCTCAGGGCCAGACAGTGACTGGAAAGTTCTATGTTGAAGTCTTGGGACGGCTGCGACAGCGTGTTTTCCTCGCCGAAAAGGGCTGGTTCTTGCACCATGATAACGCGCCGGCTCATTCCTCCTTGATTATGAGGGAATATTTGACGAAAAAAGGTATCCCAACGTTACCGCATCCACCCTACAGCCCCGACTTAGCCCCCTGTGACTTTTTTTTGTTCCCTCAAATAAAGAGTCACCTCAAAGGAACCCATCATGGCAGCGTAGAGGCCGTCCAGGAGGCTGCGACCGTGTCCTGAAAGGCCTAACTTTAAAGGACTATTAAGGCTGCTTCCAAGCATAGGAGAAACGTTGGAAACGTTATTCTGAGTTATGAGGGGACTACTGTGAAGGCCGTTAAAAATATTTAATTGCTAGCTTTATTTGCCTGTGTTTTATTTACAAATTCTCGGAATTTAATTGCCACACCTCGTATGTCCTCAACACCACACACATACCTTATCGTTTCATTTCTGATCCAATCTCTGAGGGTTTTGCCGAGCGTAAGGTTCGCATTCTGCTACTCTAAGAAGGTTCTCAGTCCCATTGGTATCGGCACTGACTTCTATTCCATACATCATGGTGGCCGCCCCATGCCTTGTATATCTTAACTTTACTTTCGGCTTGCGCGACACTATATGTAGGAACAAATATAATACATGCTAACTGAAAGTAATGTCAAGATATACAAGGGTATAAATATAATTAATATAAAACCACATTCGTTTTTTTTAAACACTTGTAACCATGTAAAAGTGTAAATACCGTATGTGCTTAGACAAATGTTATAACCCTAGTATAAAAGTACGTCCATTAAATGGTACAAAAGACGTTGGGAACATTTCGAAAATCCTCGGTGCAATTATAATAATTTATAGCAATACCCTTTCAAATCCATTACAAATTCTAACAGAGGTACATCTGGCCGAGGGATGCCTTGAAACGGACGGGGGCAAACAGAGAGAAAAAGGGGAGGTTGCATGTACCTGCAGGGGGAGAAGTGAATTCGTTTCTGGAGACAAAAGAAAACTGCTCTCATTTCAGTCTGACTAGCGTAAAAAAAAAACTTCAACATGCAACACTTTGTGCATTTCTAAAATAAAACGTGCATCAGTCTACCCGTTTAAAAATTCTTGTTATCCGAACTCTAGAATTAAAACAAATGAAACTGTAAGATTAGAAGTACTTTTTAAATAACCTACCTAATATTATTTTATAATACATCGTAGATTGGTTTATTTAGACCGGTTTTGGTAGCTCGCTGACATTTTCAGGTCTCCTCATCAAAATTTGTTAGGTTTATCAATGAATTGCTAATGATGGGGTTAAAATTTAACAACAACAACAAACCATCACGCCGTTTCCCCGCAGGGGTAAGATGAGAGAATGACAAACATACGAGAAATTTATTTTATGATAACAATATTAATATGATAAAGTTATCCGAAAACATAACAATTAATTTTAAGGGATTGAACTTCACAAATATGCAGATCATGCGATAAGCATTACTGGACCAGCTAAATTAAAACAAATCCTATGTGTATAAATTTTTAACACAAACAATTTTAAGGAGACATCTTAAAACTTTATTTATAAAGAAGAATTTCCCAAGTGAATAACCGCCCATTTGGTAAGATGGCGCTTTTTAAAATACCATCATCATTTATGATTAGGGCAACAAACTCTGTTGTTAGAGCATCAAAATGTAGCTTATAACGTTTGTATCTTTTGCACAAGTACTGAAAACATGTAAGTACATCCTTACAGACGAATAACCCCTGAATACATACAGAGTACTCGTACAAAATACGAGTACAAGGAAATTAACTATCCTCAACATCGGGAAGACTTCATTTAATTTATTGTTTCTTGAACAATGTTGTTAAACTCCATATTCAATAATAAATATATACGAAATAAGACGTTCGTTTTGTAGAACTTTTATTATATTTTATAAGAATGGCACATACCGCATGGCTAAGGAAATATAAAATATCTTCATAACATCTGTCAAAATTGATTATATTTGTAAACAATTTTATAATATTTTTGCTGTGCATCTTTATAATATGTATCATTGAAGAGGGACTGGTTGTCCGAAACATGTCTGATATGTCATTTTAAT